>CM074736.1:137635353-137767853 GCA_037367245.1 Phrynocephalus guinanensis | reverse complement strand
TCCCCCACTTCAAAGTCCGAGCACACCTAGAGCCAGGGCTATTTGAAAGGTCCTTCCTGACACGAAAAGGGGGGAGGGTGGCAAGGGAAAGCCAAAAGCAAGGCCACTTCAGCAAGGTCTCCCAGTGAAGGGGCCTCGAGACAATTCACCTCTCCAGACCCCACGGGGGGGGGACGTCTTCGCCTCCTGCTTAGAATCCTGTCCTTTCAAGAGGAAATGACAGCAGCTTAAGCCCTTGCAGCAGCTGCTCAGGCTCGGGATTAGCCATCAAACCAGGAGGTATTCCCTAGTGGGCGGTGTTCTTTGTGGTGATTGGGAACTGTTCCCAGCCTCATTCCTGGTGAACAACAGGCCCGTTTTGGGGCTCCATGAGTGGTCTCTGTGTGTGTGTGTGTGTGTGTGTGTGTGTGTCTGTATGTCTGTCTGTCTGTCTGCCTGCCTGTCTGTGCCTGTGAGGGGTGCTTTTCCCCCTTTATAAAACCTAATATTTATTTATTTATTTATTTATTTATTTATTTATTTATTTATTTATTTATTTATTTATTTGTTTGTTTGTTTGTTTGTTTATATTAATACTTATATACCGCCCATCTTCCGAAGGAACTCCGGGAGGTTTACAACCAAAAACAATAACAGGACTAACAAACTAAATAAAAACATCGTGATAAAACTACAAGAGGATTCACTGGCAAGATGGAGGAACAGGAAAAAGAAAAAAAAGAAAAAAATTACTTTAATTTGTTTTCCTGTCATCCTTCTTGAGTAGTGCGGGCAGGCAGGCTTCTTTATTTTTTTACATTGACCACCAGAAACTTTTAAACAATAAAGTCAATGATTTTGAGTGTGATTTTTTATGCAATCCCCTCCCCCAAATCCCCCCTCCTTCTATCTAGGCACATTAAAAAAAAACAACGTACAGCCGTTGTGCCGTGAGATTAGAGGGATCGCTGGTTGTCTCTGCCGTACCTTATCTTGCCCAGCAAAGGGACAAGTGTCTTAATGCACGACAGCTGAAAAGCCGAGACCACGTCTAGATTACCTGCTGGCTACAAAGCGCCTGTTCCGAGTTCGGATGCAGAGACGGTCGCGTTTGGCCTGCTTGCATTTGATCTCCGAGCGATTCTGTCTCTCTGAGCCGGTAATCCGTCCAGCCCCGCGTATTATCTCTGGTCTTAAAGGCAGAGCTCAGCTCTCTCCGGGCCATGACGGCTGGGGAAGGGTGACAGAGGGGATTCGGGTGAGGATGCTTCTTACTGGGCCGAACACGTCCGCTCTGGTGTTTGCAAATTTAAGTCTCAGGGCCGGACTGTTTGCTGCAGATATGCGGCTATTAGAGTAGGGCTGGGAAGGGTTACAATGTGTGCGATGCCCCAGTAAGAATTTTAGACACACCACATGCTTTGTTTCGTGATGGTTGCTCATCGTAAGAAGGCACATGAGGGCTCCGTTGTCTGAATCATGCCTCTTGGGAAGGCCGGTAGCTTTCAAGTTCTAAGGGCAGGCGGTATAAGGAAATTAAGGAGGATAGGACATAGAGTCATTTTCTTAGTCTGATATTAGCAGCACGTTTTCACTCTGCGCAGTAGACTTTGATGGTTACTTCATGTCCATTCTCGTCCCGGGAGGAAGTTCGTTGCGTGTTGATGTCGGTTGCGGTCACGTGGTCTTCTTGCGGTTCTATCCCTGTTCCCGTGTATGCACGGGCGTGATGGATGATACCGGCATGACTGTTACCGCACGTCTTTGTTCCGTGATGAGATGTGAAATTCCATGCCTTTCTTCTCCATTTCTTTTTTCGGCCCAACCTTCCGTTTTTCATTGTTTCCATAGGGAATGTACTGGCGAATTGCACTTCGCACTCCTGCCACTAGATGGAGAATGGCACGTTGCGTGACGAGCCTTACCTCACGGCCACTCGTCTCGGAACGAGAAGCGTGATGAGCAGATTCCCGAGGCCGGGGGGGTGGAATCTCTCATCCTGCTTAAATTGCAGTGCAGGGGGCGTGGTCAGGACAAACTCCCCTCGTCCGACAATGGACATGTGGTTAGATTACTTTGTACCAGTCCCCAGAGGGACTGCGGACAGCAATGAGATGGACGTGAAGTATCAGCCTTTATCTATGGAATGTCTAACATTCAAAAAAAAATTAAGTTTCTAGAAGCTTGGACTCTGAATGCTAATTGGATATGTTATTAGCTGCATGGTGCTGCAAGAAGTTCTCGTCGTCACAGAAACAGGATGCACCATTATTATCACCATCATTCTTCTGACTGGTGTTTGCTTCGCTTGATCAGGATTCTTAGTTAGCTAGAGTTCAGAATTAGGTAGATAGCCATGGATTCTAGTAAAGAGTTAGGAAGGATTACTTAGGTGAGTATTTTTTATTTTTAGGGCAAATATGCTTACATTTTGAACCCATCTAGATCTGTTTTAATTTGTACTTTTGTTTAGAAGTAAATCTTCATTATATTTTACTTTGCCTTCAGAGAAATCACTTGCTTTACTGAGTTTTGGTACTTTTAAAGAGCCCAGGAATTCGCCTTGGTAATTTATGCCTTTGAAAGTCTCAGCAGAAAGCTGGAGTTTGTTTATAAATCACAGTTTCAAAGAGGCATTTCCACAAAGGCGGAAAGCGTTTCCTTGCTCAGTTGTGTTTGATGGCTAAAAGATGTTACTTCAATGAGCCTTGACGGCTGGCACGGCTACTAAGTCAGGACATTTTATGCCCAAGGGAGGGTGGGATCAAGGACCTTGGGATTCCCGTGTGGTCACCAAAAGAGATTCAGCTGCAAGTAAACGAGGCTGGGGTTAGGGTTGGTATCCCAGGTAGATGCCGCTTGCTTTTGGCAGGATTGATGTTTTGGACTTCTGCAACCTTGCATGCTGCCTCTAGTAGATGTGGCTGGAAGGGAGCTTTTCTGGGCTGAGCTGACTGTCACTCACCAACAGCACTAACCAATCCATTCCTTCCGGGCCTCTGAACTCAAAGGGAGCCCCGCCTCTCTGCTCAGAGGTCTTCTCCCTTCTCTTTCCTCAGTTGGAATCAGTCGGTTGGAAGGGTCTGTTGCTCAAAGCGGTTGCGCTTTTAACTTTCTGTTATCTGTTCGCTGGAAGTAAATGAAACCTTTTTATTCGTTCCACTACAAATGTCTCAGAGTGAGTCCTGCCAGATCATGAGGAGGAGGAGGAGGAGGAGGAGGAGAAGCAGAAGAAGCAGAAGAAGAAGCAGAAGAAGCAGAAGAAGAAGCAGAAGAAGAAGAAGAAGAAGAAGAAGAAGAAGAAGAAGAAGAAGAAGAAGAAGAAGAAGAAGAAGAAGAAGAAGAAGAAGAAGAAGAAGAGGGCACATATAATAATAGGACTCTCTTGCAAAGTACTGCAGGCATGGCCAAAATGGAAGCATGTGGCATAAGCAGAGCCCTGCTGGATCAGGCCAAAGGCCATAAGAACATAAGAACATAAGAAGAGCCCTGTGCTGGATCAGGCCAAAGGCCCATCTAGTCCAGCTTCCTGGTTCTCACAGTGGCCCCACCAGATGCGTTTGGGAGCGCATGAGACTAGATATCTGTCTCCTGATACCACTCCCCTGCCTCTGGCCCTTGAAGTACCCTGGTTTTAAGCCTGGAGATAACACATATCCCCATCATGGTTTGTCACCTGGGATGGACTTTTCCTCCAGGAATCTGTCCAATCTCCTTTTGAAGGCATCCAGGCCAGATGCCATCACCACATCCTGTGGCAGGGAGTTCCACAAACTAACAATGTGCTGGGTGAAAAAAAAATTCTTTTGTCTGTTCTTACTAGCGGAGCAGCGAGGTTCACAAACCAGACCCCGGGGTGGGGATATTAGCGAGGGACACGGCACAGAACAAGCAGCAAAGAAGCAAGAAGGAGTCAGAGCCGGAATAACAGCAGCAGCGAAGCCGCCACCTTTGGATTGGTGAAAATAAAACCAAAGCTCCCACCTTGGTCTGGAAGTGCCGCAGTGGTGCCATGAGCGGGGCTGGGCGGAGCACACTTTGGGTAACACAGCATGGAAACCGGAAGGAAGCGGCCCAGACCTGTACGTAGCCGGTAACAGCGACGTACCTACACAAAGGAAAATAAAAAAGTGTGGTATGTCCCGCTTGAGGGGAATAATTGAATGTATCACATCTTCTGCCCTGGAAAAAAAAAGAGGAATGGTGGAAAAGGTATATCGCTGGATATATATCACGGGACCACAACACACGACAACAAAGGAAGCAGAAGATCTGAGGGGGGAGCAATTTCGTAACTTGACCACAGCCACTCGGACTCCACTTTACCAATGACTGGACTCAACTTGGGATCTGCAATCCACCCAACCCCCTCCTCCCCCCCCCCCGCCTTGGAAGAAAAAGGTTTTTTTAAAAAAATAGGGACTCAGACTTGGGAAACAAACCCAAACACTATCAAACAGCACTGTCATTTTTTGGAGTGGGAAGTGAATTTGGTTGCAGCGTTTAAGTGCCTCCCCCCTTCCCCCAATTTGCAAAAACAAGTTTTATAAAAGGGAGCAAGCGATCGTTTATTTATTTTCTCTCCCCCCCCCCCCCGTTGTCCCCTTCCTGGGACTGTCCTTTGCAAAGGGCTCCCAGGTGGCCAAGGAGAAGGAAGATTATTCCCTCTTCCATCAGAAGCAAAGAGCTGTGCTCCCTCCTGCAGGAATTTCAATAGATGCTTTATAGAGGTCATGGCCACAATATATATGGTGTGTGTATGTGTGAGTGTGTGTGTGTTGAGGGGAAGAGGCTGGCCAGATGCCTCCACTTTCCAATTCCCCCCCCTTTTTAAACAAACTGCTGTCTTTGCACCTTATTTCACATCCTTTGTGCTGATTTGTTATCTGTGAATGTTAGACAGAGGGAAGGGGGTGCAATTTTCTCCTCTAATATGGCCCATGTGGGATTCTCCATGTGGTGTAGTGGTTAGAGTGATGGACTAGGACACTGGAGAACAGAGTTCTAGTCCCTAGTCATCCATGAAAACTCTCTGGGGTGGGGGTGTGGATCCTTAAACATCTCGCCTTTGAACCCTTATTAGGGCCATTATAAGTCAGTTCTGACTTGATAGCACAGAACATCCACACATGGTCTATTTAAAAACCATGAACATTTTAGGGCAAATAATGTTTGCACAAATAATTTATTATTTATACATTATTATTTATTCCATTTATATGCAGCACTCATTAGTACCATAGCACTAATCTGGGTGGTTCACATTGAAATACACACAGCCATATTAAAATCATGTACCAAAACCATACAACAAACAATCCACGTGAAAACTCAAGACTCTGGAAGAAAAACAAAAATGTATAGCATGCAAAAACCGCAGTTGCAGCTGTTTTGTGAATTGTTAAGAATGAGAAGCAGCTGATAGGTTGTTTGTATCTGTTAGAGCAATCACTCATGGTGCCCTCTCTGGTCTCTTTGTGTGTGCTTTCCTTTTCAAAAGGAATCGAGATCTGGGGGTGAGGAAAGGGACCAGAGAAAATCTGTGCTTATTGTGGAAGCATTGTTGGTGAGGGAAGTCCTCCGTGTCTCACTCTCATGCTGGAGCCAGGCACATTTTGCAGCGTTTGGGAAATCTTTGTGCGCTCCTTTGTCAGCACAGCCTGCGTCAATGGGGGTGAAGAATTTAGCAAGCATTCTTGACCTCTCTATCCCTCGCCCAGAAAGAAACAGAGGCGGCTTCTGTTTGGCATCAGGCTGGAGTTAGCCCAGCCCAAAAACCACCTACTGCTCTTCCAGCTCTTTGGCAGGAGGGAAGCATTCTGGCATTGCTGCACACAAGAGTAGCAGCTGTGCTGCCTGTCTCAGCTCTTTAAGCCGCAAGCTCATCTGGGACATGTAATTTCCAGAGTGACCGACATCAGAAGGGCAGCCTCGTCACTTTGCGAGCCCGCAACGGCTACCGATCTCCCTGGTCTCAGCTCTTCAGAGGCGCTGGAGGGAACAGCCCCTGACGTGGTGTGTTTATTCCCTTTGCTGCTCTCAGAGGGGTAGTGGTGGTGGTATAGTGGGTTTGCCTGCTGTGATGGGAAAAATACACAGAGCTTTGATTCTTGGCAGTCCTGGATCAATTCTGGCTCTTTCTTCCCTCCCAGCGGAGTTGTGGCGGGTGGATTTGTTGTGCTGTCCCATGACTCCTCTGTCCCTGAGATGAAGCGTGTTGCGTTTACTGTCTTTGTCAAAGCTAGCTTCTGGCATCAGGCCGCCCTGACCTCCAGCAGCCAAGAAGCCAGGGGGAGATTGGGCGGGAGGCAGGGGTGTCCAGGATTTGTGGAAGACCTCCCTTCGGAATTACCAGCCAAGGGTTGAGAGCGCGTCTCTCCCGAGCCACACGTGCTGCTGGGATAGGTGGTAGGAAAGCAAAACGCTGTGTCTGGAGAGCATCTTTAGCCTAGCATCTACCGCACTTAGGTTTTGAATTGCCTTTTGCTTAAAGTCAAATCACCTTAACAATCACTTATTGCACTTCCAATCGCTTTTTCCACGGAGCCCCCTTGACTATGCCCCTCTTCTGTCGCTGTGTCGGTTTTCCTTGCGACGGCCACCAGAGGTGGGTGGTGTTTTTTTAAAACCAAGTTCTAGACCGCTTTTTAAAACGATTTGGCTCAAACTGTGGACACCATGCACTGGTTTTTTTCTGGGCTTCCCCCTCTGTATGCCTTATCCTGCCATCGGAAAAGCCAAAAAAGAAATCCTCCAGCAGTGTAATCATTTCCACCGACTTCTCCGGTCCTTCTACTTCCTCTTTTGGGTACAATTTTGCTTTTTCCAGTCATGGAAGTAGGCTATCAAAATCAATGCGCCACGTTGTAAGTAATCTAAAGGGAGAACCGGAAAATTAGCTACATTACTTTGAATGGAAGAACAACGGCATGACGTTATCCTAAAAAATAATTTCCAAAATAGAAGCAGATAATGGGAAAATGTCGGACTAAATCGGGACAAAAAAGGGTTTAGCAAAGTGCGGACGGGGAAACCGGTTCTTGAGAAAATGCCCCAAGTGCAAAATGCTGAATTGCTTCAGCGACCACGTGACCGGGGGAGGGCTAAAGGCAATTCAAAACAAAAAGCGGTTGCTGTTTGAAGTGCGGTAGCGGCCTTAGTTAGTGGCCAAAGAAACTCGAGGGGAACATGGCATGTTGGAAGGCAAAAATCCATATTGTCTTAGAAAGCCCCCAAAAGTCGATTTCCCCATAGCAAAATTCTCCATTGGCCAAGGGTGTGGTTTGCAACTGGGGGTGAGGGGAGGGGTGGTTGAGGATGACAGCTGGCGACTCTCCAGATGTTGCTGAAGGAATCTAAGGGCCTTTTCACACGACCCCTAAGATCCGCTGGCCCCTTAAATTCGGACCAGAGATCTTAGGGGTTTGTCGCTCTTCTGCGTCTCCACCCCTCCCTACTTCCTGGCTGCTGGCTGCGTGAGGGGAGGGAGGGAAAAAAGGGACAGAAGAATAAAACCTTACCTCCCGGTGTTGGTGGACGCTGCCGGGGGAGCCCCGGTTACTTCCTGGTTCCTCTTAACGGGGGGGGGGGGAGGCAAAAAACAAAAACAAAAAGAAGCGAGGAGAGCCCAGCACATCCGCATCAAATATTTTTCACCTCCCAAGAGCAGGTACAAGAAAACTGCGTTGGGTCGCGCTTAGGTGGGCGTGGTCGCACTTAATTGTCTGCAAACTCCGGAGCTGGTGGGGAAACATTTTTAAGCTCCAGAGCTTGCAGCCATTTGCAGCGGAGCTTAGGGGTCGTGTATAAACGCCCTAAGAACATCAGGAGGGCTGCTGATTTCAGCAGTCCTTTTTTGTTCTGAGTTGGATCATGACCCGTCTGAGTTACTTTGCCTACAGGAGTGACTGATGGCATCATGGAAGCAGCAATAGAATCTTGGAACTTGGTGCATTGGGGGATCCTGGGATATATAGTTCCATATCTAACTTATTACAAATTATTATTATTGATGATGATGATGATGTGGTGGTGGTGGTGGTGGTGGTGGTGGTGATGATGATGAGGTGCTGTCAAGTCAGTTCTGACTTATGGCGATCCTGTCAGCGTTTGTTCAGAAGTGGTTTCCTTCTGTGCCTCGTGGCACAGTGGTTAAACTGTGGTACTGCAGTAGAGACTCTGCTCATAATCTGAGTTCGATCCTGATGCACTCAGGTATCCGGCAAGAGGTTGACTTGACCTTCCATTCTTCCAAAAGTCCGTCGCTTGGGTGCTCAGCTTGCTGTGAGGCTGGGCAATGTGTAGCGTGCAGGATTAAATTCTAAACCGCCAGAGAGCGCTTTAAGCGCTGTGGGGCAGTGCATAAGCAGCGCAATTTACACTTATGTTCTTTGTTTCAACTTTTCAGTTTTCTATTGCTTGTCTTTAAGAGTAATACTCATAAATGCCGCCAATGGCGATCTTTTTCAGAGGTATCTAAGGAGAAAAGACTTAGGAATGGTTTCCCAGTCCCTTCTTCTTGGGGGACCTGGGAGGTTGCGGTTTTGCACAAGGCCTACTCAGGCTGGCTCTGCTCACAGGAAGCACAGTGGGGAACTGAGCTCCTGTCCTCTGGCTCCGTGGCCAGAGACCCAAACCACTGAACTGTCCAGCCAGCAAAAGCATTAAGTACAGCTGAATGATTATCTTTCCTGCTCAGATGATTTTCACCGCTGCTCCATGAAAACTCTTGTCCATCCAGGGGACACACCAGCCTCTCCATTTTTTCTACACTGTTTCCTAACATTTGTTTGTTTATTTGTTTGTTTGTTTAGAACAATGCTGCCAGAAACGGCACTGCAAAATTTGCTATGTTCATCTGAAGGAGAAACATGTTCTGATTAGAGGTGGGCACGAAACAGAAACATGATGGTTCAGTTCATTCTGTTTCAGGGGCCCTTCAGTTTGTTTCGTACAAATTTTTAAAACACCGCCACGTTCGGAGCCCCGGCAGCGGCCATGCCAGGTGGTGGGAGGCCCCCTCTTGGCGGCGGCAGCTGCTCTGGGATCCGGGTAGCTGGCACAAGGCCTCCAAAGCCCCCTCCACTGGGCTAGTTGGCTGCAGGAGCGATGCTGGGGGACCAGAAGGCCTCCCCAACTCGGACATCTTCTAAGAGATGACGGGGGAACGAAAAACAAACTGAACAAAAATGGAAATTTCTGCTTCATTTTGTTTCATTTTTCTTTGATGGGGCTCTTTGTTATTCGTTTCATAACGCAACAAAACGAATAACAAATAACGAAATGAATTTTTTTATTCATTGTGTGCCTGCCTCTAATTCTGATCTTTTATATTCCACCAGGAAGGGCAAATGGGATGGGTTCGGATGAAACAATTCACCCCCATTCTGCAGCAGAGGGGGTGCATGTATCGGTCCTCCTGGCTGTTTAGTTCCGTCCAATGCTAGGGGTTTCCTTTGAGAAACAGTGAGCTGGTCTGACTGGCTTTGGAAAAGAGAACGGCAGAGTGTTTTCTTTTCAAACTGTCCATGTTTGCACTTCATTCTTCCATTAAGGAACAAATGCTTTGGGGGCTCAACCTGGGTAGCTGTAAGTGTGGTGAGAGAGGAACTGAATAATAGCTTTCCTGACCATTTGAGGGCTGGGGGGGGGGTTTGCACGTTGCCTTCCATTAATGACAAGGATGCTGCACTTTTTAAGGCCCGATGTCTCCCTGTGCCGTCTTTCAATTTAATGGTCCATGGGTCTAGAAAATGAAATTAGAGCAGGAAAACGGTCGGGGTCCTGTTTTGGAAGCGAAGATGGGAGTCATCGTTGCTTCTGCCCACACCTTCCCAAATGGCTTCCATGGTGGAGAAAGTGCCTTGTCAAAACCCCTTTCCTGGTGGCATTCTACATCCACGATTAGACAGGGGCATGAATCTGGAAAAGAGTGATTTGTTTGGATTTTTCATTTGTCCAGGTCGAGGAATAACGAATTTATGTTTTTTGTTTTTTTGTTCTGATGAGTCCACAAATCGATTCGTAAATTCATGTTTGACATTAAAACCTAGAAATACCAAATTTCAGAGAAGGCTCCCCTGACTCTCTCTGCAAGCACTGCGTATTTGGTCAAGTTTGGATTCCAGATATCCGACTCCTGAACCGCCACCCCAAAGAACACCCCCCCACACACACACACACACAAGAAAAGTGCCACCTAGAGATGTCACAATTGCAGAGACGCTGACTCCCCTGTACAATCCCTACATGTTTGGTGAAGACTGTGTTTTGGACATTCGAGTTCTACATCCACAAAGTGGGTCTCTCCTCCCCCCCCCCCACCGCCAGGACGGTGCCCTTTACAACCGGTTTGGAAAAACCCCATTGTCACCAAACTTGGAGGGATCCTAGACGAGAATCAGAGGAACCTTTTCTGCCTGTGTCCCTAGAGGGAACTTTCTGTATTGGGATACTTTGTGGGTATGTAACTTGGACAACAGAAATCTGATCTTCACCAGAATTGGTGTGCTTGTAGAGGAGAGGCAGGGGAACCGTCACTGCAAAGTTGGTGTCTTTAGGTGCCTCAGGGGAACCTACTGGGGGGGGTCTTTGGGGGTACAGAGCTTGGATATCCAAAACCCAAACTTCACCAAAGACACAGGTCTTGTAGGGAGGAATCAGGGGAACCTTTTTGGCAATCTCACATCGTGAGAGTTGTTGGGCAGTAGAAGCAACTGCCTTGGAGAGTGGTGGAGATTGTAAAGCAGAATTTGCACGGCCATCTGTCAGGGATACAGTAATACCTCGGATAACGAATGCCCCAGATAACGATTTTTTTCAGATAACAAATCACAATTTCCACGTATAGGCTGCCTCGGATAACGAATTTTTCCTATGGGCTGCCTTGGATAATGAATAGGAATTTCTAGGTATAGGTCTGCCTCAGATAAGGAATTTTCCCTATAGGCTGCCTCAAATAACAAATTTCCAGCATGCATCAGTAAAAAAGAATTATCCTGGACTGCATCATATCTGTACCTTTAAAGTGCTCTTTATAAAGAGTTTTGAGCAAAAAAAACAGGTGTCTGTGTCATTTTCCTAGGCTCTGTAATGAATTAATTGGTTTTCCATTCGTTCCTATGGGAAACCGCATTTCGGATAAGGATTTTTTTTCAGATAACGAATTGCCTCGGAGAATGAATTAAATTCATTATCCGAGGTACCACTGTACTTGTAGGTGTGCATCTCCAGCAGTGGCATGATGATGGACTCAGTGATCCTGGGGGGTCCAGGGATGGGTGTCCCTTTCGTCCCTACGATTGTCTGATCCCATGATTTGGCACGGACCGGGTGCCCACTCTCCCTGGTTTGGGGTGGGGAAAAAATCTTCTTTTCCTCTCCTACATGTAGACACCTGGCATGGATCCGGGTCCCTTGTGCTAGAGGCAGTCTCAGCTAATTCAGGATCAGGGGACTTAGGGAGAAAGCCAGCAGCTATTATCAAAAGAGGGAAAGCAAGTAGATCAAATGTAGATCCACTCTTTGGCTACTACTGTCCAGTTTCTTAGCTGCCTAGATGCCCTAAGTACATCCAATCTCGCCTGATTTCGGAAGCTCAGCCGGGTCGGCCCTGGTTAGTACTTGGATGGGAGACCACCTGGGAATACCAAGTACTGTAGGCGCCTGGAGTAGGAACTGGCAAGCCACTCCAGTATTCCTGCCGAGAAAACTCCATGGACATGGGGTCACGAAGAGTCGGTCACCACGAATGTAATGACACAACACACACAGTCCAGTTTCTTCTACACTTAAACCGGAGGGAAGTTTGTTCAGTACGCATGTGGTTCTTGGAAGAACAGCGGAGGGTCCCAGGTCAATAGTGTAGAAAGGAAGAGCTTTGAGATCACTTCGCTCCCGGCCACATGGGAAACGACATGGGAGTTACTTCATAGGCTCTGGATCAGAGTTGGCAGACGCTGAAAAAATGGGGCTTTTTCACCAACGTGGTCTTTTGTGAGCGCAGAGGAGAACTGGCAACTTCATGCCCACATTTGCAAATGCCATGCCTCTCGAGATGGACCATGGAAGACGTGATGCTAACCAGCCCACGTGACGACGGCCGAAAATTGTCTGATCGACTTGTTAATTGTCCTTGGGTGCTTCTGACACAAACAACGAGGACTTGCCCTTTTTCTCCTGAGTCGTTCCCCCCCCCCACACACACACCACCACCACCACATCCACCACCACCGTGCACCCCCAGCAAAAGTAGATGGCAGTGTTTTGAATCCCAGAAATAGTTTCCAGAACGAATTTGGCCAGGACGTTGCTTAGCGACCAAGCGTCACACGGTGGCAACAGAAATTCTATCGGACCTTCCCTCGGCATGGGGCTGGGCGAGCCTAGGAGGCAACAGGCCGGCAGGAGAGGATTAGGGGGCGAGCTGCTCTGCAGCAGCAGCGGGCTGGACAGCATGCCAGCTACGGTTCGCGTAGCCCATTCCATGCCCTGATTGACGTCCATGTTTGGGATCAAAGCTGCCCCACGAGGGCTCCGGGGTGTTTTGCCTTAGAGGTGCCACCCTGCGGCACAGCTGTTCTCGGTTGGCAATGCAGGGTGGGTGGCTGGGTGGGCATTGGGTGTGTAGGCACTTGCTGCTGGTAAAGTTCAATTTCTGGATTCCTGGGCTGGGGCACCTCCCTTATGAGGAAAGGCTAAAACATTTGGAGCGCTTTAGTCTGGAAAAAAGGTGCCTGAGGGGGGATATGATTGAGACATACAAAATAATGCTGGGCATGAGTAAAGTGGATAGAGGGATGCTCTTCTCCCTTTCACAAATACCAGAACTAGGGGACATCCACTCAAATTGAGGGCTGGGAGAGTAAGAGCAGACAAAAGAAAATATTTTTTTTCACCCAGCGCGTTGTGGAACTCCCTGCCACAGGATGTGGTGATGGCATCTGGCCTGGATGCCTTCAAAAGGGGATTGGACAGATTCCTGGAGGAAAAGTCCATCACAGGTTACAAACCATGATGGAGATGTGCCATCTCCAGGCTTAAAACCAGGGTACTTCAAGGGCCAGATGCAGGGGAGTGAGATCAGGAGACCTAGTCTTATGCGCTCCCAGAGGCATCTGGTGGGGCCACTGTGAGATACAGGAAGCTGGACTAGATGGGCCTTTGGCCTGATCCAGCATGGTTGTTCTTATGTTCTTATGGATCACAGCTCCCAGAGAGTGATTCTAAGAGATGCCACCGAACACCTCCAACCTTGATTTTTTTCCCAAAGTCTAGTCACCAGCAGTGATTTCCAGCAAACAGTTCGGCTGTCCTGCCTCTCAGCCTTTTCAGATTTGGAGTTCTCGCATTCAGCATTCCTCACCTGTAAGGCATTTTCCAGAAGGCTTTTGTCTGTCTGTCTGTCTGTCTTATTTATTTATTTATTTTTATATTTATACACCACAATCCGATTTCCTCTAAAGGGAACTCTGGGCAGTTAACAAACTTGTCTAAATCCCTCCCCCCCAACAACTCCTGCCTCCTCAAAAGGGCTGTAGACAAACATGATTAGAGATGGACATGACACGCCAAAATGGCATTTTGTGGTCGTTATTCGGGCCCTGGGGTCGACTTTGTTCCGTTTCCGCTGCTCCATTTTTGATCGTGCGAGCGGCGCAACAGCAATAATGGAAACGAACAGAACTGAAGAATTTTTTTTTAGTTCTGTTCGGTTCAAGCCTGCTCCATCACAACGGTCGTTATTTGTACCGTTATATAACAGAACGAATAATGGAGAACGGTAACGAAAAATGGTCCTTTCGTGCCCATCTCTACAAATGATTAATGAGGACAACAAAGGCTATTAGAGAAGCCTGAATGCAAAGGATGGAAGAATTTGGATATTTTCTCTCTGGGTGGAAGGAGGGAATCCAGGCAAAAAAGGGTCTTTGCAGGTGTGTTGGCAGAATTCACGAGATGTGTTCTTAAAAGCCATCAAGAATTCCATGTGCTCTGAGAAATTGCTTTCTGTCCTGGTGAGTCAGCAAAAGATTAGACCGAACCTTCTACCTTTTTGCCTGCTGTAGAAAAATTGAGAAAAAGCCCTCTATTCTTGCCACCCAGAAATCAGAAGTTTTCCTTTAAAAATGAGTTGGTTCCCCCCCTCCTGCTTTTCTCAATAAACTGGTTGTCCGTGCGCTAACCATACCAATAATTTGTCCTGCTACTGCATATTCTTAGCTCAGCGTACTGTCCTTAAGCCAAATTACACCAATTTATAATTCTGATAGCCCATGCCTCGGAAATATTTATAAAAAGACCTCGGACTGAACAAAAGAATAGTTCCCTTGCCACTGAGGATTGATTCATATAAAGGCACAAAAGCTGAAACATTCCTGACAAAAATGTGCTTTAGTTGGTCCTTAAATGGCCCTTACAATTTAACTTCTGAAAGTAACTAGGTATTAATTGCATCTAACTATAACTTTGTAGCACTCTTTACCCGGTATCCAAAAGTAAGTAGATACAGGCAACTTCAGTTACTTGTAATTTGTTCCGCCAGAGCTCTGCAGCCGCCACATTGGGCTGCTCTTTACAAAATAATTTCAGATCTTTGGGAAAACGTGAAGGAGAAACACCAGGTATCGGTAAAGCGATAATGCAAGGCAGAAAGCCTGAGGTGCAATTGACCAAATCCAAATATATATAAATAAATAAATAAATAAATAAATAAATAAATAAATAAATAGAACTACATATGATTTCAAATCTGGAAGGATCTTTTATTTGGTCAGTCCTGGAACCATTTGGGCCTCTCTGGCTGCTGGGATTCTCACTTTTCCCTGGCAAAAGGAGTCATCAGTTGATTCCAGATTCCTGCCTTGCGGCTGTTTTGGGATTTTCTGAATACTTAAAAAAGGGAGTGCCTTGTTTAGGTCCCAAATCCAGGGAGTTGCTAAACTTGCCTGTGCATTGCTCAGTGCCCAGAAATGTTCCCTGGCTTGGACTACAGATCCCAGAATCCTAGAATAGGATTTCTTGGGGATTATGGGATTTGTAGTCTCTATAAGGAACGGTTTGGAACTCTGGGTCTTCTTTTTAGATACATTTCAGACTGTTCACATTGGATTGATTCTTTCACCTTACCTGGGTGACCCAATGACCATGAGAGGTGTTGAGGGCTCCAACCCTGGAGGCCTTCAAGAGAAATCTGGACCGCCACCTGGCAGGTGTCCTTTGATTCCGTATCCCTGCTTGGAGCAAGGGGGGGTGAGAGACTTGATGGCCTTGGAAGCTGCTTCCAATTCCATGATTCTTGGGTTCTGTGCTTGCTACTCTAGGCTGCATGGACCTCCTTGGCTATACAAGCCTGAAACATCTTGAGCAGCCTTCTCTGGCTTTCTGCCCTCTCATTCTCTGGGCAACCATGGCCTTTCCCTTCCATCAGCCTGGCCAGTCCTTGGGGAGAGGCGGTGCAGCCACGTTCTTCCTTTGGAGTGCTTTTGTAGACCCTTCTGCAACCTTTTGCTCTGTCTCCTTTCCATCAAACAATGCCTGGGAATGTGGGAAGCTGCCAACCACTTATGGAGTCCCTTGATCCATTTGGCCCAATATTATCTACTGACTCTGTCTGGTAGCCCCTGGCTCCTTTCCAGGCACTGAAGCAGGATTCATCCCTAGCCCAACCTGGAGATCCCATCATCCCCCTTCCAATCTTCCTTTAGCATCGTATTAGCAGTTCCAGCTGTTGCAAAGTTTTAAATTTGGGGGTTTGGATTTCTGTAGCTGCACAGCAGAAGTGCAGAAGTTCATAGAACAGAATAGCTTCAAGTCCCCCCTCTTTATTCCTTATCATCCACCCCCCTTTTTTTTCTCATCATCTGGCACTTCCAGTCTCAACAACAAGCATCAGTAGGAGAAAGAAGAAAAACCCTTCCCTTTCTGTTGTGAACAGATCGAACTGCACAACTAACAGGGTTGGCCTTTCAACAGAGTCCAGGGAGGGAAGCCGCTCGGAAGAGAGGCGGGGCTCTCTTTGACCTCAGAGGCAGAGAAGAAGCAATTGGTCAGTGGTGGATTGACGGACAGCTGCCCCAGCCCAGCAAGGCCCCTCCCAGCTACTGAAGGCACCATGCAAGTTTGCAAAAACTCCAACACTAACTAACACGTGGTCTGTTGCTAAGTCACAGTGCGCCATTCAGCTGTTGATGCCATAGAGCTGTTCTAGTGAGGAAGGGGGAAAAGATGTAGGGTGTCAGTCATCATATCAGGCATCTGGAGCCACAGGAGAGCCTTGGTGTACAGCGCGAAGCTCAGAGCCATTCAAGAGCTCCGGGAAGTCACGGCAAGCTCGCTGTGGCATTTTTCCCCCCACTGCAAAATTACATCTTCTGGAGCAACCCTGTTATTTAGCCTGCCCGGCGGAGCCTTTTAGAAGAGGGCCAATCAGGGCATCACTTTCCAATAATTATTAGTGTGGTGGCATTTGGGGGCTGCTGCGGCCTTAGCGTGACCCTGCGTGCAAAGCTGGGCGTTCTGGTGGGCGTGATGCTTAGAAGCAAGTAATTGGATGGAGGCGCGGTTGCCGTTTGCCACTTAGAAGAGCAGGGAGAGAGTGGGCTGGGTGGAGAAACAATGTTTTTTGAACAGATTTCTGCTCAGAGGCAATCTAGGGAACGGCGTTTTTTGGAGCTCAGGCCCCTGCCTCCAGGGACACACGTCGGTCTACCCTCATCTCTCTGGTTCATTTGGAAATGAGATACAGTGAGTTGGTTGACCCTGGCTGATCAACGGCACCTGAACCTTCCTGAGCTGATTGTTTTTGTTTGATGTTGTGTCGTCTTCATTCAGTGGAGTGGGAACTTTAAAAAGATGGACCACATCACCTTTTATATAACCAGATGGGTATCCTAAGGATGGGCAGAAAGCGAACTCAGTTCCTTACCTGCCTTTAACGGGACGAGCCATGGTGAGATTCCTCACCCCCAGGGGAGAGCAACACAAGGGGTCTCTCTCTCTCTCTCTCTCTCTCTCTCTCTCACACACACACACACACACACACACACACATTATGGCTTCCATAACTTGCAGAATTACTTTGTCAGGCCATAGTGGCCTTGGTTGGACAGAGACCTAATGACCTATGTCCTTGGAATTAAAAGTGTACACACAGAGAGAGAGAGAGAGAGAGAGAGAGAGAGAGAGAGAGAGAGAGAGAGAGAGAGAGAGAGAGAGAGAGAGATCAGAAACACACAAGGCCTGACTGCTTATTTATTTATTTATTTATTTATTTATTTATTTATTTATTTATTTATTACACTTCTATGCCACACCATTTCCCGGAGGGACTCTGGGCGGTTTACAGACAAAAACAACAGATAAAACATGATGATGATGATGATGATGATGATGATGATGATGATGATGATGATGATGATGATGATGATCTTCATCATCATCATCATCATCATCCTTTTCAGGTAGAGAATACTCAGAAATTGTTTACTTAAACTGCAGGACTGCACTGAAGACTCGGTTCATAACCGGGGTTGGATCCTGACGTGATCAGGTATCCGGCAGGTCATCGTTTCTGGCTTTTGGTCACCCTTTCCATGGTTTTCCAGGTAGAGAATACACAGAAGTCATTTCCTATTCCTTTCTTCTGCTGAGGGTTGCCCTGGGACTGTGCAGCTTTCCTCCCCACTGTGGGGGGATTTCAGTTCTGACTTATGCAACACTTTTAAGGGTTTTCTGAATAGAAAATATTCAGAATTGGTTTGCCCTTCCCTTCTCCTTGGGGTCCTGGGACCAATGTGCCACTTGCCCAAAATTCTTAAGGATGATTCACACCCCGGTCAGCACCTCTTACCATCAGGCAGAAGATATCGCAGTATAGCCTGCCGTACCAACAGACTGAAGAACAGTTTTTATCCATGGGCTGTCAGACTGCTGAATGGGAAATAATCCCAGGACAAGTATAGAAGAACTGACCTGTGGGCTGGCGCATTCTGTGTCAAGTACACAGGGTGCAATAAGACTGAGTGGTTGCCAGTGGGATGGGGGTGGGATGGGGGTGGGGGTGGGCAAGGGAGACTCAGCCAATTTCATTGGGCACATGTTGTACATTGACAATAAAGGTATTATTTCTTATTAGTGTTGGCAAATCTACGGCACGGGTGCCAAAGGTGGCACTTGGAGCCCTTTCTGTAGGCACCCAACATCGCCCCTTCACAGCCACCTGGATTCAGATTAAATGGCTGTATTGGCACTTTGTGAAAAAATAGTGGGTTTTGAATCGCAGTTCAAAACCTCGGTCTCTAAAAGGTTTGCCATCACTGCCATATAGATCTACCCAGTAGGCCTAGTGGAAAAGCCCAGAGATCATTGGGTAGTGGGGTGGCTTAAAAATTATGTAAACAAACAAACAAACAAACAAACAAATAAAGGAAGGTATTGAAGAGGTCCGGTTTTAGAAAGAAAGAAAGAAAGAAAGAAAGAAAGAAAGAAAGAAAGAAAGAAAGAAAGAAAGAAAGAAAGAAATCTATTCTTAATGGGTGTTGGGAAGGGTTGCATAAATGTGACTTTCACACACCCTGGACCATTGTCCATCTATTGAGCCTATTCAGACCCCTGTCCACCTAACAAGCCTATTCAAATCAGAGTGGGGTGAAACTAAGGGGAACGATAACTTGGAGCCCTTCCAATAACTTTTTCCTCAGACCTATGAACCTCTTGGAATGAGTGAAACACAAGAAAAGAAGCCCAGTTGCCATGACTCAATTCCCAGATAATTTCAGTTGGATAAATGGGAATCTCCGTAGACACAAAGAAAGAAAGAGTACCAATGATATTGTATGTAAGAGATCAGAGAAAGGTGGTGTGTGTGTGTGTGTGTGTGTGTGTGTTTGTTTGTTTGTTTGTTTGTTTAAAGAAGACAGCCTCTCTTTAATCCCCTGGTTCTTCCTGTTATCAGGATTACGAGAAAGTTTCAAGTTATTGAAGCTCTTCTCTACCTGCATTAATAATTCCCTGGGTCCCCCAGAAGCGCATGGACAGGGCTTACTTATGCCATCGTCATTCCACTCGGTGCCATCTCCTCCACTCTGCTCGCTTCCCACACCATGAAGGCTGAGGACCTCATCCTGTGGGTCTGGATGATGTGTACCACGTGTCAGAAGGAAACAGATTATTTATCCATAAATGCTCAGGATTTGGGGAGGGGAGGTTTTTGTTTTGTTTGTTTGCGCGCTCAGAATGCAACAGGACAAAGGACATCCCTGACAACTCTCTGATGTGTTCTGCTTTGGGGCCAGACGGGATGCCTCTGTAAATAATTATTTCCGACGTGCTTTGAAGCTTGGAAGGCCTGCCTCTTCACCTCCCAACGGAGCGAATCGATCCCTGCCATACCATACATCCTGGCGTCACTTCACCCAAAAGGCTACCCGTCTTCCCGCTGTCAAATCCTGAAGGGTGCAAACTGACAGCCCCGGCGAGCTGGGAGAGAGATGAGTGGTGTCACTCTGGAGCGCCAGAAGGTGTGGCATCAAGGAGGCAGCCGGTGCCCCTTGGGCACACTTAAACACCAGCACCGTCGCTCAGAGTGAAGGGCAGACAAGCAGGAGGCATGCAGGGGGCAGGGGGGCTGGGTCAGCTTCCTTTCATTGACCTCTAATACCCTCTCGCTTGAGATGCCTAATTGCCCTAAGCACATCTGATCTCGCCTGATTTCGGAAGCTAAGCAGGGTCGGCCCTGGCTAGTCCTTGGATGGGAGACCACCAGGGAATACCAGGTGCTGTAGGTGCCTGGAGTAGGAACTGGCAAGCCACTCCAGTATTGCTGCCAAGAAAACTCCATGGACATGGGGTCACGAGTCGGTCACAACTGTA
Organism: Phrynocephalus guinanensis; assembly: GCA_037367245.1. NCBI lineage: Eukaryota > Metazoa > Chordata > Lepidosauria > Squamata > Agamidae > Phrynocephalus > Phrynocephalus guinanensis. Next base: position 137,748,005 of record CM074736.1, on the reverse strand, counting down.
ACGACACAACACACACACACACACACACACACACACACACACACACACACACACACACACACCCTCTCGCTTCCCTCCCAATGTTGACAGGCTGTTTCCCCCTGCCTCGCCTCGCTCTTGTGCCAACGTAGAAGGCGACCGAGTCCGGCTCGGCCTCAGTTTGCCTGGACGGCAGCCTATTTCCTGAGAGGCATGGATGGGGTACAGTTCCATAGGCCAGACATTTCACGCACAGGCAGGCGCCAGGAGGGGAGGGAGGAGGCACCGTGCCATGGAAATGCCAAGACAGCGGCGTCGGTGATGGCTCCCCTAAGCACCATTCACAGCATTGCTTGAAGGCATGCTGGGAGGCAGGGTGATAATTACGGATCCAGATGGGGGCTGCTGCACCCATTTCTGGAGAAGTCTGATCTGGCCATGGTGACACATGCCTTAGTTACATCCCGGCTAGACTACTGTGATGGACTCTACGTGGGGCTGCCTATGGAAAGGCTCTGGAAATTTCAGCAGGTCCAAAACGGAGCAGCCGGGTGGCTAACCAGGGCTGGCTGCAGGGATCACATCTCTCTCTCTCTCTCTCTCTCTCTCTCTCTCTCTCTCTCTCTCTCTCTCACACACACACACACACACACACACACACACACACACACACACCACTACAGCAGCTTCACTGGCTGCCGATCCATTTTCAGGCTGAATTCTAAGTGTTGGCTCTCGCTTTAAAAAGTCTGAATTATGGTTCGCGTAACTAAACTATCTCAAGGATCACATCTCCGTTCATGGTCATCCAGCATGTCTTGTGTTCCAATGGAATTTGAACCTGGGTCTCCCAAGCCCCAGTCCAGCGTGCTAATCCCCATACCACGCCTGCTCTCAGAAGGAGCACATTCCTTCGTGTGAGCAAGGGGACCTTCTATGACAAAACAACCTGGACAGAATTATTCCAGTCTCTTTTTATGAGCTTGCCTGGGTTTTATGATCGTTAGGGGAGGCCTTTCTCCTGGTCCCACTAAGCTCTGGTGGCGACATGAGAGAGGGCCTTCTTGGTGGCTGCTCCCGGACTTTGGAACTCCCTCCCACTGGAGGCCCGGCTGGCTCTGTCTTTGCTGTCCTTCCATAAGCGGGCAAACACCTTTCTCTTCAGCTTTCCCTTCGTGACTGGCAGCCTGAGTGGGCCTTTTAAAAATTGATTGTTATACCTTGCTGCTTTGAATGTTTCTTCTGATGTTGCCTCTGTTTACCATTTTTACAGTGATATTTGCATGACCCTTCGAAATACTTGTGTACACCACTTAATGTTTTTGCTTTAATTGTAGACTTTTATTTATTTATTTATTTATTTATTATGAGAGCTTCTCTACCGCCCATCTTCCTAATGGAACTCTGGGCGGTGTACAGGGGCTGAACCAGGTCAGCCTAGTAATACAAACAAACAGACAATGCAATACAAACCATTTAAAACAAAGTATGAACCCCAGCATATAACAACAATAACTAATTAAACAGATGGCGCGCGCGGGGGAGGGGGGAAGCAATAGCATTAAACTAGGTCATCAAAAGCCTCACGAAAGAGCAGGGTCTTTAAAACTCTGCGAAAGGCCAGGAGGGACTCTGCAAGGCGCACTTCGCTTGGAAGATGGTTCCAAAGAGTCGGGCCAACCACGGAAAAGGCCCGGTTATGAGTCAAAGTTTTCCGGGCCTCTTTAGGGGTGGCCACACGAAGCGAGTGCGCCCACGACGTCCTCGTTGGTCGAGCCGAGGTTGATCGCTCGGTTGATCGAGGTTGATTTGAGTGACCATGGGTCCTTCTTAAGGTGGGTGGAGATGTTGCAAACAAACAAACAAACAAACAAACAAACAAACAAACAAGAGTCATTCAGCCCTGCTAGGTGGGTGACAAGTTCCTTCAAGAATAAGCACCTTGTATCTTCAAAGCTGCAATTCTTGAGCTGGCCCTTGACGTATTTATAATTGCAGGACGCAGGTGTCTTGCTTTGCTTTAAAAACTCAGCTAGGTAAAACCACCACATCCTTCAATCGTGTTACTGGTGATTGGTCGGTGAATTGTTGCCCTCTCCTTCCAAATGGACATTTGGCTTCCTTGATCCTGGGTTTGTGGCACGGCTGTTGCTAGAGGTCGTTTGTTTGAACCCTGCTGACTCACTTGAGGAGATAAAAATTTAAAATAAGCACAAGGTAGCTGAACTCGGCTGCAAATCTCCAGATGAGGGAGGGGGAATATGATTGAGACATACAAAATAATGCAGGGCATGAGTCAAGTGGATAGAGGCACATTCTTCTCCCTCTCACAAAATAGCAGAACTAGGGGACATACACTCAAATTGAGGGCTGGGAGAGAGAGTGAGAACAGACAAAAGAAAATACTGCTTTACCCAGCGTGTTGTTAGTCTGTGGAACTCCCTGCCACAGGAGGTGGTGATGGCATCTGGTTTGGATGCCTTCAAAAGGGGATTGGACAGATTCCTGAGGGAAAAGTCCATCACAGGCTACAAACCATGATGGAGATGTGTCATCTCCAGGCTTAAAACCAGGGTACTTCAAGGGCCAGATGCATGGGAGTGGCATCAGGAAACAGAGATCTAGTCTCATTCACTCCCAGAGGCATTTGGTGAGGACAAACGAAGCGAAACGAAGGTGGACTAGATGGACCTTTGGCTTGATCCAGCAGGGCTCTTCCTATGTTCTTATGTTTTCTTGCCAAACTGCTGTCCTGCAGGAGAGGCTTCCTATCCCTCACTTCACCGAGGGAGATGATGAGGTTTGTCTCTGTCCAGCTTTCATCCTGAACTCCACGTGGGCACAGAAGCTGGTTTTACTAGGTAGCTCCTTGGTACGGTTCTTGCACGGACACTTTGGTCTTGCTTTTCATCTTTCTTGTTCTGCTGACTCTTCGAAGGCATTTTGGCCCGTAAGAAAAGGTCCCATCATCTGCAAGGACAGGTCGTGGCCAGCAACTGGTCCAGCTATGAGGTTCTAGCTCCCCCCCCCCCCCGCCGCCGCAAAAAAACCCTCTCCCAGGCTCTGATCAGAAACTTTGGAAGCAAAGAAGTAGGAGGATTCTTCTCTCCCAGAGGCAAGGTGACCAAAATAACTGGATCGCCTAGTGGCTACACACTGAGTGTAAGGGCCAGTTTTGGCCTGCACCCAGCTGTGCTTTTGGTAAGCAGGGGATGGAATAAATTAGCTCAAGAAGGCTCTTAAGCTGAGAAACCCTGGACTGTTGGTAAATTGAGGGACACACAGGCAGTGCAGATCGTCATGAGGAAGTATGGGGTGGTGGAGACCAAGCAGGAACGGGCAATAAAACACAACTAGGGATGGGCACGAAACAGAAAAACAGTGTTTCGTTTCATTCTGTTTCACGGCCACCACATTTCATTTCATTTCATCCCATACGAATTTTTGCAACAAAAATTTGTACGAAACGAAACGTTTCATGACCTGCGACAGCGGCTCCGAGTCCAAAGGCTCCGGCAGTGGCCACGGTGACTCCAGTGGCGGGGGGTCCTAGGCCTGCCTGACCAGCTGGCTGGCAGCAACTCCGGTGGTGGCCACGACAACTCTGGGGGTGGGGGTGGGGGGTCCCTAGGCCGGCCTGCCCAGCTGGCTCACGGGGCTCCGGCGTCAGCTGCGGCAACTCCGGCAGCGACGGTGGTGGGCCTAGGCCAGCCTGCCAGCCACTCACCCTCTCCTGCTGTGGTGGTGGCGGTGGTGGCTCTGGTGGTGGAAGTGGAGGCTCCGGTGGTGGACCTAGGCTGGCCTGTCAGCCACTTACCCTCTACAGCCTGGCTGAGCGGTCTTGGTGGCAGGGGTGGTGGTGGAACACTTGCAGGTAAGCCACCATTTTACAAACGGAACAAAACTATTCATTTCAACAGAAAAACGACATTTCATTTCGTCTGTAACGAAATGCTGTTTCATTGTTCCGTTCCGTTTCGCTTTGTTACGTTACATAACAAAATGACAAAACAGCATTTCGTTTTTCGTTTCGTGCCCACCCCTAAACCCAAACCTTTGCTGTTCTAATACCTCATCACGTCAGCTCCAACCTGTGGTGGCCCTATCGAATACTGACCTCCGCAACGGCTCTCTCCTCAATGGCCCTGTGGCTTCCTTCAGGGAGTCAGCCCATCACGTAATTGGTCTTCATTTCCTGCTGATTTCCACCTTTCCGAGCATGATGGTCTTTTCTAGCCCTGCCTTCTCAGGATGTGCCAAAGTAATTCATATTTAGAACTACCATTACTTTTAGAGGAGGCTTGATTTCCTTCCTTCCTTCCTTCCTTCCTTCCCTTCTTTTCTTTCTATCTATCTATCTATCTATCTATCTATCTATCTATCTATCTATCTATCTATCTATCTATCTATCTATCTATCTATCTATCATCTACCACCCATCTGGCAAAGGGGCAACTCTGGACAGTTTGCAACATATATTTGACACAAAACGATAATAAAAGCAAACAAAATTATAAGTTAAAACAACTTTCTTTAAAATATACTTTAAAGCATACTAGTCATCGATCTAGAGGTCCACTTAGGTCAGGTAGACATTGTCTAAGACCCAACCATTTCTCTGTAACTCATTGGGGTTATAGAATCATCAATCAATCAGTCAATCAATCAGTTGTAATGGACTGTACCGTCTCTCCTTACTGTAAGCCGCCTTGGGTTCTTTTCCAAGGAGAAAGGTGGGGTAAAAATACTCAAATAAAGTACCGCAATCAATCAATCAATCAATCAATCAATCAATCAAAAAACCTCAAAGCTAGGAAGGGCCCCCCAAGGCCATTGATCCCAACCCCCTGCTCACAGCAGGACCACAAACCATGGGATGTTTTCCCACGTACTTGTCTAGATTTCTCTCGAATGCCTCGGTGGTAGAGCGGCCACCCCCTGAATTTCCTCAGCAAGGTGGTGAGGGAAAGAATTGTATTTTATTTTTTAAAGTGTGCTTTCTTGCTGCCAGAAATCCATACAGAGACAATGCAGGCGGAATGATGCCCAACTTAATTAGGGAATTCCCTGGAGGAATCTGTATGTATCAGCCGGTGGCGATTTGGTACCAATAAGAGCACGGAGGGTGTGTGGGCCCATCTGTCTGGGCCCATCTGTCTGATTACTGGGCTGGGGGATCTCCCTTATGAGGAATGGCTAAAACATTTGGGGCTCTTTACTCTGGAAAAAAGGCGCCTGAGGGGGGATATGACTGAGACGTAGAAAATAAGGCAGGGCATGAGTCAAGTGGATAGAAGGACGCTCTTCTCCCTCTCCCAAAAGACCAGAACTAGGGGACATCCACTCAAATTGAGGGCTGGGAGAGTAAGAACAGAGAAAAGAAAATATTTTTTGACCCAGCGCGTTGTTAGTCTGTGGAACTCCCTGCCACAGGATATCATGATGGCATCTGTCCTGGATGCCTTCAAAAGGGGGTTGGACAGATTCCTGGAGGAAAAGTCCATCACAGGTCACAGATCATCGTGGAGACGTGTCATCTCAAGGCTTAAAACCGGGGTACTTCAAGGGCCAGATGCAAGGGAGTGGTATCAGGAGACAGATATCTAGTCTCGTGCGCTCCCAGAGGCATTTGGTGGGGCCACTGTGAGATACAGGAAGCTGGACTAGATGGGCCGTTGGCCTGATCCAGCATGGCTCTTCTTATGTTCTTATGTTTTTATGTCTCTCTGCCCACTAATCCCTGCTCCAGACAACTGACTCGTGCCATAGGATTCCTGATATGGGATTCCAGGGTGGGGTTGCTCCACAGGACCCTGTGGCATTTGCGTGTCGCTCCTCTTAACTGGAGCCTCCCTTCGTCCTTTGCTCTCTGGCATTGGGGCTAGTGGGGTGGGAAGGGGGAAGGGGCAACAGACGAGGAAGGTAGGTTGACGGGATTGATTGGAGTGTTTGGTGTCAACGGCTGATCCAGTTAACCGCCTGCCGCCTTCATAATCAAAATGGAGCGTGGTGCCATTTGCTTGATTTGATTTTTCAGTAAGGAGTGGCTGGTCAAGGGGAAGGGGGTGGACTGGCAAGATGCCAGGCTGTGCTAATGTAATTGGCGACAGGGGAAGGAGGGGGACAGAAGGTACTGAGCACATGCAACCAAAAGAAGGGGGTGTAATCCTGTACCCTTGCTCCCTAACATCCCTTGCCAGTCTTCTGTTGGGATATATTAATGGATTGGTGGGAGATTGGTGTATTATTTGATATTATGTGCTGCGGTCTGATTAAGGAGGAGTCGTAGACACAAATGTATATGAAATATACTTTATCTCTATGTTCTAAAGGGGAAAAGGTAAACGGGATGGTCTATGAAAATAATAAAACACTCATTGAATATCTGTACAGATAAATATATAAAATAGAAAATAGGGCAACAGCAGTTGTGTTAGAGCTCATAAAAGAAGATATAAGGAGCTATACACATATATACTGCCTTGCTTATTAAAATACAAAAGAGTAAGATACAAGCTTACATAACAATAAAATAGTAGTAATTCTCCAACTCTCTCTATCCCTCTGGAGACAAACGTCAGGCAGGTCAGGGCGTGGCCGAGGAGAGAGTGTTTTTGAGGCTAGCACCATTACTTAAATAGTGAGGTCTTAAAGAGATATACAAACTGCTGACTCATACTGAGATTAGTTTGCCATATGTTTGGATGTAGGCCTTGCTATGCCAACACCCCTTCTCAAGGTCTAACATACAAAACATTATGGCATCAAAATTCATCTATGGTCAATTCCGTTTGAGTCCAGGTCCAAAACATTTAACATATCTCGCAAGTACACAAATCTATCCTTTGTTAATGGCTTTGTAAATATGTCTGCAACCATTTCATTTGTAGGGCAATATTCGATCTCTATTAAACCCTTTTGATACAAATCCTTCACCAACTGGCATCTTAACCCTATTACTCTACTTTTACCCTTTGTACTTTGGCCCTTGCATATTGTAATGCATGCTTGGTTGTCCTCAAACATAATTACAGGTGTGGGTTCACTAATCCCAAAATCCTTCAGCAAATTCAATATCCATTCCAAATCATTACATGCATAAGAACATAAGAACATAAGAAGAGCCATGCTGGATCAGGCCAAAGGCCCATCTAGTCCAGCTTCCTGTATCTCACAGCGGCCCCACCAGATGCATTTGGGAGCGCATGAGACTAGATCTCTGTCTCCTGATACCACTCCCCTGCATCTGGCCCTTGAAGTACCCTGGTTTAAAGCCTAGAGATTGCACATCTCCATCATGGTTTGTAACCCGTGATGGACTTTTCCTCTAGGAATCTGTCCAATCCCCTTTTGAAGGCATCCAGGCCAGATGCCATCACCACATCCTGTGGCAGGGAGTTCCATAGACTTACAACACGCTGGGTGAAAAAATATTTTCTTTTGTCAGTTCTTACTCTCCCAGCACTCAATTTGAGTGTATGTCCCCTAGTTCTGGTATTTTGAGAGAGGGAGAAGAGCATTTGCTGCTGACACGCATTCTGCTTCTGCTGAAGACTGGGCCACAATAGTCTGTTTTTTGCAATTCCAATCAACTAAATTTTCTCCATAGTAGAACAAATATCCACTAGTTGATTTGTAATCTATGGATTCTTCTCCCCAACTTGCATCCATATATCCTGTTATTCTAGGGTATTGGCAAGGTGATATCTTTAATTTAAATCCTTCTGTTCCTTTCAAATACCTTGCTACTCTCTTTATGGCACACCAATCATAGTGATTTGGTGAACTCACTTTTCTGCTCAAGATATTAACAGCCGCTGTAATATCGGGCCTCGTAGTCTTACACAGATAAAGGAGTTTACCTATTGCTTCTCGATATTCACTGTTGTCCTTAAGTGGCTGTCCATCCCTCATTTTCAGATAGGCTGGTTCTAATGGGGTACACACTGTGTTACAGTTTTTCATCCCAACAGAGTCAATAAAGTTTGTGATCTTAAGTTTCTGACTTAAGAGGAAACTACCATCATTAAGCCTTTCTACTTCCATCCCAAGGTAGTGTTTCACCTCCCCTAATCGCTTAATTTCTATTTCTTCCTTCAACTTATCAACTATTTCATCAATATCCTCCTTATGTTGGCAACATACCAATAAGTCATCTACATAAGTCAGAATATACTGATACTCCCCGTTCTTTAATCTCATGTATAAACATGGTTCAGCCTTTCCTTGCTTGAACCCTTGGCGATAAAGAAGATCTGTTAATTTATCATACCAAGTTTTGGACGATTGCTTGAGCCCATAGACACTTTTATTTAATTTGCAAACGAGATTTTCTTGTCCCTTTACTTGAAATCCTTCAGGCTGTTCCATGTAAATTTCTTCTGAAAGATCTCCATTTAAGAAAGCAGTCTTAACATCTAAATGTTCTACAAACATATTCCTCGAACTTGCTATACTAAGGAGTATCCTAAGTGTTGTATAGTTGGTTACTGGTGCAAAAGTGTCAAGGTAATCAATTCCATATTTCTGAGAAAACCCCTTAGCAACCAGACGTGCCTTATATTTATCCACACTTCCGTCTGGGTTGTATTTTATCTTATAAACCCATTTATTTCCAATAGCTCGTCTATCAGGGGGCAAATCAGTAAGAGTCCAAACCTGTTTCTCTCGTAAAGATTGATATTCTTCCCCCATAGCTTCTATCCATTTATTCCTTTCTAATGCAGATAATTTACTGATTTCTTTAAAGTTTGCTGGTTCAGTTATGGTTTGAAGGTTTTCACAGAAACCATACCTCTCTGGAGGTTTACCTTTGTTGCTCCTCTCAGATCGTCTCACAGTGGCTGTTACATCTGTTTCACATGGTCCAGTTCCTGTTTCCCCTTCTGTTCTGGTAAATTCATTTGAAGGTGGACTTGCCATCTGACTGGCAGTCTCTACAGGTAACCAACTGACCATTTCTTGTGAAACATCCTCTCTATTTTGGGGATCAATGGCCACTGTACTCTGAGACATCTGTTTCTTTAAATTGCTCTCATCTATATACACCACATTGCAACATTTTACTTCCAGTGTCTCTGGGTTAAAGATTTTATACCCTTTACTTCCAATAGGATACCCAATAACAACGCCAATTGCAGCGCGGGGATCCAGCTTTCCTCTCTTTTCCTTTGGGATATAGGAATATGCTTTGGCTCCAAAACCCCGTATATGTTTTAAGCCAGGTTTCTTTCCAAACCATAGTTCAAAAGGTGTTTTACCTGTTACTCTACTAGGGACTCTGTTATGCAAATAAGTTGCAGTAACAGCTGCTTCGGCCCACAAGGTGTTGGGCAATTCTGCTTGCATCAGCATAGATCTAATCATTTCTTGCAAAGTACGATTTAGTTTTTCAGAACATCCATTCTGTTGTGGCGAATGGGATATAGTTACTTTATGCTCTATTCCTTCTTGTTCTAAGAATCTCTTAAACTCTACATTACAATACTCTCCTCCACCATCAGTACGTAATGTCAAAGGTGCCTGACCAAAACGGTTCTTAATTGCAGCTACATAAGTTTTAAATTTCTCAAGAGTCTCATCTTTACTTTTAAGAATATATATGTAACTATACTTGCTCTTGGATTCAGTAAAGGTAAGGAAATATCTATTTCTACCTGCGGATAAGGGCATAGGACCCACTAAGTCTGAATAAACCTCTTCTAAAAATTCTTTGTCCTGTAAACTAGCTTTTCCTGTATAACTAGGAGCAGTTCCCTTTGCTTTTATACAAATTTCACATCTCTCTTTCATCTTATCACATTTAGGAGCATTGATCCCACATTCTAATAACAGTTTTTCAATGCTTTGCATATTTCTGTGTCCCAATTTTACATGCCAAGAATAAGTACAGTTTTTATGATCACAAGTGCCTTGCCTAGTTTGACATATAGGATTTCTTTGATGTAGTTCAGTATGCTCCTTATCACTAACATCAATGATATAATGAAATCCATCCTCTTCTTCAACCTTTAATATGAGGCCAGTCCTGTTGTTAATAATCTTTCCTGTATCACCTTTAAGTATAACTGTATAATCATTATTCACAATCCTTTTAGTACTTAGTAAATTATTTGATGCTTCAGGAACATAGGCTACATTTGTCAAGGTGAGATTCACAACTTCATTTCTAGATGTAAGGACCTTTCAAGGTACTGTTCCTGTTCCAAGCACATTTAACCTCTGCTGGTTTGCTTGCAATATCTTTGGTCTATTCTCAGTGTCAAGCTCACTAAAGCTTTCTCTGTATTTGCAAATATGTATGAAACTACCACTATCAATGAGGAAATGTCTCTTATCATTTGCACTTTCATCATTAGATATCTGGAACAATTGATTACCTTTGTTTTGAGTACCTCTATTACCATTAAAACTTTGGTCACACCTTGCATTGAATTTACCATGAGATAGGTCACAATTTCTATGGTTGTTAAAATGTCCCTTCCTACTAGGTAACATTGTCACTTTGGGAGCATTTCTAGGTGTTTGAGCTTCCGTCCTCTTTAAATCTACAATATTTGGCTACATGACCAGTTCTTGAACACAAATAACATCTTATTTCCCTTGAATCAGGTCTCATAGTTAATACAGGCATTTCAGAATTGTTACTCACTGCCCTTTTAAGTCCAGAGTCTCTTAAATAAGCTATTGTATATTCCACATCCACCTTTGCAGTGCACTCTAGCATAGCCTTTTGGTTTGCAAAAGATTGTGGTAGGCTTAGCAATATACAAGTATTAAACTCTGAATCAGATATTTCTGCACCTGCAGATTGAAGCTCAGATACAATTTTTAACATTTCATCTAAATGTGCATCAATACTAGCTCCTTCCTTCATTCTCATGCTATACAATTTCTCCTTTAAGAATATAACATTTTTACTTGACCTAGTGAAATATTTCTTCCTTAAAGCATCATAGAGTCCTTTAGCTGTTGTATACTTGGTAACCAAAGGTGTCTCATGATCTTCTATACAGGAGTACAGCAACATTAAAGCTTTGGCATCTCTCATTTTAAATTGAATCTGTCCTTGCTGGCTTTCAGGCATGTGTTCTTGTTCTATAGCAGCTAAGCAATCTTGTACATGGAGGGAAACTCTCAATCTGGCGTCCCACATTTGGAAATTCTGATAGCTCAGCTTGGGAATTGGGAACACGCCAGCACCGTTCATTACATCCAGCTGAGGTTGGCTTGAAGCATGCGGCTGGTCCGAAGCTGTGTCTTTGGGCGTAGTCATCTTAAAATGCTGTCAAATGCTGTCCTTAAGTAATGGCAAAAATTCCTTTTAGCTCTTCAGTAAAAACTCCAAATAGCAATAAATGAGAAGGCTTTATCAGATAAAGTCTTACGGTCTCTCAGCCAACTCAAAACATTGACTCCCTTTTGTCCGTCAACCTTATCAGAGGCAAGCAATGCAAAAGCATTCTCCAGTTCAAAGAATGAAAAGAATGTTTGCAGAGAAAAAGGCTTCCGTCTTCAAAAGGAAAAGTCAAAAATCCAAAACAATCTCGGCGTCTTCTCCAAAACAACTTATCAGTCTGCAGCCTACAAAAATAACACCAAACTTAAAAAATCCCAACCATCCTCTGCTACCATATTTTGTTGGGATATATTAATGGATTGGTGGGAGATTGGTGTATTATTTGATATTATGTGCTGCGGTCTGATTAAGGAGGAGTCGTAGACACAAATGTATATGAAAATATACTTTATCTCTATGTTCTAAAGGGGAAAAGGTAAACGGGATGGTCTATGAAAATAATAAAACACTCATTGAATATCTGTACAGATAAATATATAAAATAGAAAATAGGGCAACAGCAGTTGTATTAGAGCTCATAAAAGAAGATATAAGGAGCTATACACATATATACTGCCTTGCTTATTAAAATACAAAAGAGTAAGATACAAGCTTACATAACAATAAAATAGTAGTAATTCTCCAACTCTCTCTATCCCTCTGGAGACAAACGTCAGGCAGGTCAGGGCGTGGCCGAGGAGAGAGTGTTTTGAGGCTAGCACCATTACTTAAATAGTGAGGTCTTAAAGAGATATACAAACTGCTGACTCATACTGAGATTAGTTTGCCATATGTTTGGATGTAGGCCTTGCTATGCCAACATCTTCATGGCCATAACCCTGCAACTGTGGGATCCCGAGAAAAAGGTAGCCAGAGTGGGGAATGAACTGCTTAACAGGGTGGTTCGTCATAGTTCGTCCAGGTTGGTAAATCTCCACCATCACCAGGGAACCAAAAAACTGGTTTGTTGGTTCGTAACGTTTTGCTGAGGCTCCAGTACTTTGGCCACCTCATGAGGAGAGAGGAGTCCTTGGAAAAGTCCCTGATGTTGGGAAAGATTGAAGGCAAAAGGAAAAGAGGACGGCAGAGAATGAGATGGTTGGACGGTGTCATCAATGCAACCATCATGGATTTAACCAAACTTCAGGAGGCAGTGGAAGATAGGAAGGCCTGGCGAGCTCTGGTCCATGGGGTCACGAAGAGTCGGACACGACTGAACGACTGAACAACAACAACAACAACATTTTGCAAAGATGGTGGCGGCAGAATGGGAAACCACCGTCACGGTTAAAACTTGGAAGAGTGGGTTGAATATCTGATACTTTCTGGACAGGATCATGGCAGTGTGGGGTGGTCAGGCTGCCCCTCCAGGGGTTTAGTATCCCTTTCCTGTCACCATTTCACCAAGTGTTCAGCAGCCTTGTTGCATTTTATGTGGAGCTCATGCCCCCCCACCCCCGGCCTGGCATGGAGCAAATGCACTAGGTAACATGGCCACCCCAACTGTTGGCTGAGCTAGAGGTGAACTTTGGGTGATGCACTAGGAGACCTGGGCAGCAGCAAGGGCTGAGTGGGCATGATATGAACAAAGGTGTTGTGATGTACGTACGGCATCAAAACACCAGAGGTACCTGCGCCCAGATGACCATTTGAGAATAATAGACTTGAAAGGAGCCTCTCAGGCCATCAAGTCCAACTTCCCCTACTCAAGGCAGGACTACAAATCATAGAATCCATAGAGTTGGAAGAGACCTCCAGGGCCATCCAGTCATAAGAACATAAAAACATAAGAAGAGCCCTGCTGGATCAGGCCAACGGCCCATCTAGTCCAGCTTCCTGGATCTCACAGTGGCCCCACCAGATGCGTTTGGGAGCGCATGAGACGAGATTTCTGTCTCCTGGTACCACTCCTCTGCATCTGGTCCTTGAAGGACCCTGGTTTTAAGCCTGGGGATGACACGTCTCCCTCATGGTTTGTCACCTGGGATGGACTTTCCCTCCAGGAATCTGCCCAATCCCCTTTTGAAGGCATCCAGGCCAGATGCCATCACCACATCCTGTGGCAGGGAGTTCTACAGACTAACAACGCGCTGGGTGAAAAAAAAATATTTTCTTTTGTCTGTTCTTACTCTCCCAGCCCACAATCTGAGTGGATGTCCCCTAGTTCTGGTATTTTGTGAGAGGGAGAAGAGCTTCCCTCTATCCACTTTACTCATGCCCTGCATTATTTTGTACGTCTCAATCATATCCCCCCTCAGGTGCCTTTTTTCCAGACTAAAGAGCCCCAAATTTCCAACCCCCTGCCATGCAGGAACCCTCATCACAGTATTTCCGAGAGACGGCCATCCAGCCTCTGCTTAAAAACCTCCAAAGAAGGCGACTCCATCACCCTCCTTTGGGGCTGCATATTATTCCACTAACCATCATGAAGTTCTTCCTAACGTTCACATGGAATCTCTTTTCCTGTAGTTTGAAACCATTGCCCCGAGTCCTTGTCTCTGAAGCCATGGAAAACAAACCTGTTCCATCTTCAATAGGAACAGAATACCTGCCAGGTGGTTTTCCAAATTTCTCTTGTATGCCTCCATGGTTGGAGCACGCAGCACTCCTGAGGTAATTGGTACCATCATCATACTGCTCAAACAGTTAGGAAGTTTTTTTTCCCGGGCATTAAGCCAAAATCTAGTTTCCTGTAACTTGTGCCCATTCTTACATGTTGCCCATTGTGGGTTGATCAAGGATGGCTCCTGCCCTTCCTCTGTAGGACAACCTTTCAAGTATTTGAATGCTATAATCTCTCTCCTCCGACTCCTTTTCTCCAGGCTAAACGTGTCCAGTTGATTCAGTCTTTCCTCACAAGGGCTTGGTCGCCCTGGTCATCCTTGTCGGCCTCCTCTGAACTTGCCCCAGTTTGTCAGCATCCTTCTCCATGTGTGGTGTCCAAAACTGAACACAGTTCTCAGGATGAGACCTCCTAACCAGTGCTGAAGAGAGGGGACAAGCACCTTGCTGGATTTGGAGATGATAGTTTGATTAATGCATCCTAAAATAGTGAAAGGAGGGCAAGAAGTTTTTTAATTGATACAACACAGACTGTGGGTCCTTTGATGGCAATTTTAGTGTAATGATTTTAGTGTAAGGTTTTTATCATTGTTTGAATTATTTATTGATATGTGACATTTTACTGTTTTAATTCTTTGATGGTAAGCCGCCCAGAGACCTTTGGGTAGTGGGTGGCATATAAATGGACCTTTTCACACGACCCCTAAGATCCGCTGGTCGCTTAAATTCGGACCAGAGATCTTGGGGGGTTCGTTTCTGTTCCTGCGTCCCCACCCCTCCGCACTTCCTGCTCCTGTCGGCGTGAGGGGAGGGAGGGAAAAAAAGGACAAAAGAAGCCTTTACTAACCTGCCGGTGCCGGTCGAACTTGCCACGAGCCCCGTTACTTCCTGGTTCCGTCTCAAGGAGCTCTTAAAGGGGCGGGAGGCAAAAAAACAACAGACAAGCCAGGAGAGCCCGGCACTCTTATCCGCATCAAATTTTTTTCACCTCCAAAGAGAAGGTACAAGGAAAGTGCGCTGGGTCGCGCTAAAGTGGGTGGGGTCGCACTTAATTGTCTCCAAACTCCGGAGCTGGTGGGAAAACATTTCTAAGCTCCGGAGCTGGGAGCCATTTGCAGCGCAGCTTAGGGATAGTGTATAAACGCCCTAAGCTGTATGTATGTATAAATAAATAAATAAATAAATAAATAAATAAATAAGATGACTTCTCCTGTCAGTGCAAAAATTAGTGGGTAGTACATCCATTCTGTGTTTTAGTCCAAACTTTAGGAGCGCTCTCCATGGTGCTGGACCCTATCTGTCGCAGAAGTTCAGCACATTGAAGAACCCCCCTCCCCCCCAAGGTTGGCCTCAAAACAGGAGCAGATTCCCTGCCATCCTCCTGACCTTAGACTCTCGCAAAAGCAACCCTGAAAGCTTTTGGGAAGGGCAGGCCAGCCAGACTAGAGGGCAGGCGACCGTTCAGTCCCGGGAGCCAAGAGATCAGGACTCAGTATTCATGGTTTATTTAATTTAATTTTGCCCTCTTGCCCCCACATGGTTCTGAACGAGGGCCAGGAGCCTCAGAAGAGGGCTGCCTGCTCTCTACGGAGACAGCCGAGGGCGGCGGCGGCAGCTGTGTCCGGCTCTTGTGTTATATCCTTTTTAATAAAAGCAAAGCCGTGTCTCCGATAAGGCAGCTATTGTGCCTTCTTACCGGCGCCGAGAATCTCCCGCTGCCATCAGGTGCCATCCTCGGGAGGCAAAATCAGATAGGAGGTTATGAAAGGAAATGGGACGCTTTTCGTCACCTCCCAGGTCCATCGCATCGGAAGGGCCACCGACATCATCATTTGTCTGGCTGGCGTGCTGCTGGCAAAGCCATGCGAGCTCAAAGCAATGGCCTCCGTCATCTCCAGGCAGACACGGAAGGCAGGCAGGCGGGTGGGCAGGTGCCACCTTTCGTGGCCTCTTTGGGGATGCGAACCATCATCAAGAGAGAAGCCCCACAGCGTCTGCACAGCCCCACGGAGAGAATCCACGTGGATCTTGTGTGTGTGTGTGTGTGTTTTCATTCATGGATCATATGTTTGTTTTACAGGCCCCCTTTCTCCCAATAAGGGTACCCAAGGCAGCTTACAATGTTAAACGGAATAACATTCAAAGCATAACAAGGGCTGCTACCCCACGGCCACTAAAACCCGCTTCAAACTGCTTGAAGATGTGGTTAATACAATTGTGTCCCCACGACCAGCAGACTTTAAAGGAAGGGGGATGCGACCACGCCCACTTAAGCGTGACCCAGTGAGTTTTGCAAGTACCTGGTCTCGAGGTGGTACAAAGCTTGTCTCAGGGCCCTTTTACACGACCCCTAAGATCCGCTGGTCCCTTAAATTTGGACCAGAGATCTTAGGGGCTTGTCGCTCTTCCTGTGTTCCCACCCTGGCTGCTGGCTGCGTGAGGGGAGGGAGAAAAAAAAGGAAGAAAAGATTGTGGATCACCTCCCGTTCTGCCTCTCGC
The DNA here is from genome assembly GCA_037367245.1 of Phrynocephalus guinanensis. Lineage (NCBI taxonomy): Eukaryota > Metazoa > Chordata > Lepidosauria > Squamata > Agamidae > Phrynocephalus > Phrynocephalus guinanensis. The sequence goes on along the minus strand of CM074736.1, from coordinate 137,731,627 downwards.
TCTTGCCGGCTCTTGCCCCCCCCCAACATTCCAGTAGCTCTTAAGTAACTCTTAAGTAGCTCTTAAGGGGCGGGAGCCAAAAAGCAGCAAACAGAAGTGAGGAGACCCCCGCACTCACTATCGTTGCACCGCATCAAAGATTTTTCACCTCCAGAGAGAAGGTACAAGAAAAGTGCGCTGGGTCGCGCTAAAGTGGGTGGGGTCGCACTTAATTGCCTGTAAACTCCGAAGCTGGTGGGGAAACATTTTTAAGCTCCGGAGCTGGGAGCCATTTGCAGCGGAGCTTAGGGGTCGTGTATAAACGCCCTCAGTTCCAATGCAGATTTTTAAATGGTACTTGAGTCCGTGGGGACTCGGAAAATCCACATCAAAACCTTTTCATTCTGCTGTGTTGTGGTTCCCGCTCGTGGGAACACAAAAGATGTATTTCTTTAAACTGCGCCTGTGGGGACAGAGGAACAGTGTTTTCAACCACATGACCATTCCGGGGGGGAAATCTGCATTTTACTTTGATCCGGATTTTCGGTCCGTGGGATAGGAGCCAAGTTAACTATTAAAAAGGAGAGCCTTAAAGACCTGGCTCTTCATGGAGAGTTTTGGTGATCGCTGAGTGTACAATGCATGTTGTGTGTTATATGTCTTGTCTTTATATATATATATTTCTGTTTATTACGGGGGTTGTGTTTGGGCAAATTGTTTTTCAATCTGTGGTACACCGCCCAGAGTCCCCGAGGTAAAGTCGAGCAATTAATAAGTACAAAAACAAACAAACAAACAATATGCTTATTAAAATACATTTAAACAGTTAAAAGCAAGCAAACATTCTTAACATTCAAAGATTCTAAGAAGGCATTTGAGGATTCAATCATGATTGTTAAATATGTCACTTAACAGGGAAAAGTTTTATTTGCTGTCAGTTTAACTTGTTTGCCCTCCCCCTTCTGCACAGAAGACAAGTAGAGTATGGCAGAGAGGAGAGAATTCATGTGTTTGTGCTCATGTCGTGTGAGCACACACACACACACATATGAAGATATGGGCACACACCCATAGGTGCATGTGTGCATCTCACAGTTTGCAAGGAAGGGAAATTACTTTTAGGGTTACAATGTTTAGGATTTTTTGTTGGCATGTTGTCTGGCCCTGTTGTCTAAATAGGCGCAAGCTGAGATTAAATGAATAAATAGGAAATCTTGAAGGCTTTCACAGCCGGGATCTGACAGTTTAACAAACAGGAAATCCTTTTGACTGATGGTTTCTGTCCGGCTGCCAGAGAGTTCGAATCCCCAGTGGGCTTCCTGGACCGGAGGTGGGCTCCATGATCCAAACGGTTCTTTCTAGCTCTGCAATTCTAGGATTATGGTATTATTATTATACATGTCAGATGGGAGGTTGGAAAGTGTAACAAGAGCGACAACCATTGCTGTCCTTCCATTACTTCTCTCTGGTTGGCTTCCGGCTCCCATCATCCTTGACCCACGGCTATGTTGACTAGGGCTGAAGGGCATTGTAATCCTGAGAGTTTGGATGCACCAACACCTCTCCCTGCCAAGCTGTGGTCCCAGCCAGGCCATCCTGGACCCTTTTCCAAGGAGAAAGGTGGGGTAAAAATATTCAAACTAAATAATTAAATAAATTAAAGCCACTCTGTCCCCCTGCATCTTTGTTTAGGTCAGGGGTGTCCAAACTTTTTGCAAGGATGGCCAGATTTGGTAAGGTAAAAATGTTTGGGGGCCAACCATTCGGCAGTATTTGACCCCCGGGCCGGACATTGGACAAGTCTCTTATCACATGCAAGGAGGCGGGGAGGACGCTGCAGCAACTGAGCCGGGGGTGGGTCGGCTGGGCAGGTGGCTGGTGGGGGGACAGACGGAGGCAGGGAGGGCAGGCAAACTGTAAAACTGCAAGCTGACGTCTCCATACAGTATGGGGAGGGGCAGCTGGTGGAGATGTGTGACAGGCTGAGCTGATTCGGAGAAGAGGTTGTGGGCGGCTCGAAATTTGAAAAAGGGCCACATTTGGCCCCTGGGCCTGACTTTGGACATGCCTGGTTTAGGTCTTCACATGAGTCATCTCTGACCTTTACAAAACAGGCAGACAAACAAATAAACAAACAAAAATGTTGTTGTCCTTAACCACTAGCCTTTGCTGCTCTCCTCTTCCTCCTCCTCCTCTTCTTGGCATGGATACACCTGGAGGGGAGGAGGCTTTTGGGTTCTGTTCTCTTCCAGGAGGCCATCAGTCATTCTTAACTCCACTCTCCGGGCAGGCTGTGAAGCAGCAGGAAGCCCAGGGAGGGTGGCCAGGGAGGGTGCCTCTGCGTTGTTATTATTATTAATAAAGCCGAGGGCTCCAGCCCCGGGATTCTTTCAAGGCATCTGTCAGCTTTGAAGGCATCCGTGCCTGCAATGTGTTCGGGTTGTTCCATGCCGACAGCCCTGACCTTTTCTCCGATGAAGAGGAAAGTGCTGCTTTGGAGGCGGGGCTGGTGGTGGAAGACGGACCTCCCTCTTCATTCATCCTATTTCTGGCTGCCCTTGGGGAAGGGAATCTCTGGGGGAAGAAGGTGAGGAATTTCTGGCTTCCCGGAGAGAGAGATCATTTTGGTGGTGGTGGTGGGGAGCCAAGAAAACACTAGCCTTTCCCCTTCCAGCCAAGGTCAGAAGGATCAACAGCCCCAAAAAGGCTTTGGCACGGCTGTGATGAGAGCAACCCAGAATGCAGGACGTGCCATAACACGCTCGAGTTATGAGAACCCTGGCCATCCTACAGATGAGGGGCAGGATCTGTTGTCAATCAACCCAGAGTGCAGGATGGGCAACGATGGGCTGAAGTTTTGAGAACCCAGATTTCAGCTGAATACCAGCAAAAAAAATAAATAAATCCCGAACTGTTAGAGTGGTATGATAACGGAATCAATGAGCCTCATGAATGCTGGAGGCATTCAAGAGAAATTTGGACAATCACCAGAACTAGGGGACATACACTCAAAGTGAGGGCTGGGAGAGTAAGAACAGACAAAAGAACATATATTTTTTTAACCCAGCGTGTTGTTAGTCTGTGGAACTCCCTGCCACAGGAGGTGGTGATGGCATCTGGCTTGGATGCCTTCAAAAGGGGATTGGACAGATTCCTGGAGGAAAAGTCCATCACAGGGGACAAAACCATGATGGAGATGTGTCATCTCCAGGCTTAAAACCGGGGTACTTCAACGGCCAAATGCAAGAGAGTGGGATCAGGGGACAGATATCTAGTTTCGCGTGCTCCCAGAGGCATCTGGTGGGGCCACTGTGAGATACAGGAAGCTGGACTAGATGGGCCTTTGGCCTGATCCAGCAGGGCTCTTCTTATGTTCACCAGGCAGAGAGCCTTTGATTTGCATTCTTCCCGTGAGCAGGGGGTTGGACTTGATGACCTTAGAGTTCCCTTCTGACGTCATAGAATCATAGAATCCTAGAGTTGGAAGAGACCTCAAGGGCCATCCAGTCCAACCCCCTGCCATGCAGGAACCCCCATCACAATATTTCCGATGGGGGTTCCTATAATGAAACACCCTCTGCCTCCTTCAGCTGATGGCCAGCCCTGGGTGGCAGCTCTTTTCTTTCCGAGTCCCTCCTTGATGCGTCACACACACAGGAGGTGAAGAGGCAGTTTCAGGCTGTGTATGTGCGAGAGTGGACAGAGATGAGAAAAGACATGGGGGGGGACAGGGGGACTGTAATAACAGAGAGTTAGATATCATAATGATTGCTCATCAGGGATATTTGAAGGCAAAGTATTTTCAGTCTAATGATATCCTTTCAGGCTTGCAAATCTCCCAGTGCAACCTGCCGGAAGAGAATAATCAGGCAAGCACACTGCATTGTCACTTTTATCAGTTGTAAAAGAAAAGGAGGCTGTTTTACTGAATGCCGATTGAATTAAGCTCCTAGCATGAAGAACCTAAAAAGAGCCCTGCTGGATCAGGCCAAAGGCCCATCTAGTCCAGCTTCCTGTATCTCACAGTGGCCCCGCCAAATGCACCTGGGAGCGTACAAGGCTAGTTCTCTGTCTACTGGCACCACTCCTTTGCCTCTGGCCCTTGAAGTACCCCGGTTTTAAGCCTGGAGATGACAAATCTCCATCATGGTTTGTAACCTGTCTAATCCCCTTTTGAAGGCATCTGGGCCAGATGCCATCACCACCTCCTGGGGCAGGGAGTTCCACAGATTAACAACGCACTGGGTGAAAAAATATTTTCTTTGGTCTGTTCCTACTCTCCCAGCCCTCAATTTGAGTGGATGTCCCCAAGTTCTGGTATTTTGTGAGAGGTAGAAGAGGTTCCCTCTATCCACTTGACTCATACCCTGCATTATTTTGTACGTCTCAATCATATCCCCCCTCAGGCGCCTTTTTTCCAGACTCAAGAGCCCCAAATTGTGCACAGAGAGTCCTGGACTTAGTTGTTTCTTTCCGGATGCAGAATCAACATTTTGTCTAGTGAAGCCCTAATACAGTGGTATCCAAACTTCAGCCCTCCAGATGTTTTGGACTTCAAACCCCAGAATTCCAATCCTGGATTGCCAATGACAATGGACTGTGGGAGTTGTGGTCCAAAACATCTGGAGCAGAAAAGTTTGGATACCACTGCTAATGGAAGCAGATTATGTTAGACTTTCAGTGGTTCCCAGCATCGAATCTCCACATGTTCTTGGACTAAAACTCCAAGAAGTCCACTACTGCACTTTAGATTTGAAACGCCTTTTCCTTAAAGACCAATTGGCTTAAAAATCACTGTCTGCTTTTCAAATCGCTTTTTCTGAAGAGCCTCCTTGGCCACGCCCATTTTTGACCGCTGTGTCGGTTTTTCTTGCGACGACCACTGGGGGTGGTGTATTTTTAAATTGGTTCCTGCACCCCCTCCTTTTAAAGCGATTTGGTTGTATTTGCGGACATACTACGCCGCCTTTTTTCAGTCCCCCCCCCCGTTTCTGCCGTTTCGATGTTGTAGTTTAAAGCGGTTCAGCCAGGTGCAAATGGGGAAGCCGATTGCTAAGCAAACACTGAAGTGCGGACTGCCGAACCGCTGTAGCCACCACGTGACCACGGGAGGAGATAAGGCCATGCAAAATAAAAACCGGCTGCTCGCGGAAGTGCGGTAGATTTGGGAGTTGTAACCCAAGAACATCTGGGAACCCCAGACTGAGAAACGCTGTGCTAGAAATCTAGCACGCTGCACGAGAGTTCAGTGATGTTATTGTGCAGGAGAGTGAATGAGAATTCTACAAGGCAATTCAAAAATTGGAGAGAGCCAAAAGAAAAAATTATAACTTTGAAGCAGGATTTTGGATCAGCAACAAATCTGGCAGAGATATAGCAGACAGTCTGCTCTCGCTCTGTGCCAGATTTGGGGACTTTAGAGCAAAGGGTGTTTGAGCTATGATTTTTTTTAAAGTACAAATGTGTTATTCCTTGTGCAGAAATAAGCAACTTTAAGTGTCCTCAGATTTAAAACAGGTGCTTCTCTTGAAAGATAATGGTTGGTTCCACCTTCTTTTGTTTTATTAGAAAGGATCCCTACTGGGGGAAACAGTGTTTCCTTGCAGCCATGCTGGCCACGTGGCCACGGACTTGCACAGCACTGGCTCTTCCGGCTTGAATACGGAGATGAGCACCGCCCCTAGAGTCGGACACGACTAGCATGCATATGCGGGGGGAACCTTTACCTTTACCTTTTTACTGGGGCTGAAATAGTGGTCCTCAAAAAAGGCTTTTCAAAAAGGAAAAGTAGCTGCTTTGTTATAACACCAAGCATGCAGGAAACAGGCTTACAAGCAAGAGCATTCCAAGGTAGATATATTGTTTCAGCTTTACCAGCTGGGAAGGGAGAAGTTAGGAGGGCACTGAAAGGCCACAGTCAAAAGGCAGGTTTTCTTTTTTGCAAAAAAAAAAAAATTGAAAACAAACCAAAGCAACAACAAACAAATCCACCATCTGTTGTGGGAGACGAGGAATCTTGAGCAGGGTTCTGGGGTGCCAGCATTGTCTCCAGAGGCTGTCTTGATGCACCAGGACGACTTGAGCCTTGTGGCGCAATGGTTAAACTGCAGTACTCAAGTCGAAACTCTGCTCAGTACCTGACTTCAATCCCGACGGGCTCAGGTAGTCACCTTGATGTTGACTCAGCCTCCATCCTTCCATGGTCCACAAATTGAGTACCCAGATTTTTTTGGTGGGGGGAGCAAGTGATCCTTGCTTAATTATAATTTATTTTTAATAATTAATTAAATAACTAATTTAAATAATTAATTATTTTTAAAAATAATTAATTAATAATTTAGAATGTTCTGAGTGTTATGAAACAGAATAGAAACAGTGCATTTTTGCTTTTCCTTACTTATCTTAATGAAAAGGAGTCATTTTATAGTAATTCTCCACACCCCAGTCCATCAAGGGGGACCAGAGTTCATTGTAGGTTGATGCCTGCCTGCCTGCCTACTCCTCACAGAGGGGCCAATCTCACCGAGGCCACGCTCCGCAAGAAGGGAAAGGCCTGGCTGTATTCTACAGTGCATGTGTCTCCAGTATATTTCTAAGCAACTGGAGATACGGCCCTGTTGGAATAACAGTCCGTGCCCAGAGCATCCGTGGTGGCCCTCCAAAGAAAGTACCTCTCGGGCAGCGGAGGCGAAAAGTGGCACGGGAGCCCAGGAGGATGGGGGGGAGGCCCAAGAGGACTCAGATCACAATGAAGAAGGATCTGGGAGGAGGAAGAAGGAGACTGCAAGGCCCCGGGAAGGAGCCATCAGAGGGAGAGAACCCCTGGGGCTCAGGACAGCATCCGGAAGATGAATCAACACAGGATTTCTGACTCTAGGCCAGGGGTGCCCAAACTTTTTGTAAGGAGGGCCAGATTTGGTGGCTGAGAATGTGTCAGGGGCCGGTTGCTCCCTGACCCTGCCACCCCTCTGCAAGCCCCACTCAATGACCAATAAGCCCCACCCACTGGCCGCGTGTGCGCCCAACCTCACAATGTTCCCGGCTATGCCGGTGACGGTGGCCCGCCTGCGTGCACGTGCCTAGCTTCACAAGGTTCCCGGTGATGCCGGTGGCGGCAGCCTGTGTGCGCGCCCAGCCCCACAAGCTTCCTGGTGGTGCTGGTGGTGGTGGCCCACCCCCCTTGCCCGCTCTCCCCACAAGCTTCTGCTCACTGGCCGGCCAGCCGGCCCAGCCCCTCAAGCTTCCCGGCGGTGTCAGTGTTGGCGGAAGATTTAAAAAAAAATGGGGCGAAGGAGGGGCGAAGGGGCGGGCCAGCCAGCCAGCCGCGGGCCACTCAGAATGGCCTGACAGGCTTGGCCCCCGGGCCGGACTTTGGGCAGGCCTGCTCTAGGCTAACCCCACGGGAGATACAGCCTCAAAAATGTGTGCTTTTAGGGAGGGAAAGGAGACTTCTAAGTATCTCACTTGCCTTGCAGAATATGGTCAGCTGAAACACCGGCACCAACACCCACACAGCCACACACACCCTTCGAGGTCTCCAGTGAATGGATCTTCAGCAGCTGGACCAGGAATGAGCTGAAGGCAACTTCCCCTAACCTAAATATTGCAGATTCTTTCCCTGGGTTGCATCGCAGGTGATTGTGGCCCATAACATATGGAGTGCTGAAGGTTCGCCACTACTCTCCTAGAGCGTCGGCAAGAGAATGTGAGAGAGGGGCTGGAAGGTCTGTGTAAGATCTTCTCTCTGGCTCCACACCCTCGCGGGAGGAGAAGTGGATTTTGAACAAGCTACATCACAGTCTATGAGTACGGATCGTCAAGAGTTTTGAACAATAATCTTGCAAAATACTTCATAATTCAGCCGCATGAGTGATTCCAGAACAGAGATCACCACCTTCCTTCTTCTCATGCATTCTTCTTTTTTTTTATTTTTCAAGCAATGCACGCAGGCAGGAATTACCTCCTCTCTGGGTGCATATGGTGCGGCTTTAAATGGGAATGTGGCCTTCCCAATGCAGCCCCTGTACTTCTGGGTCCTGTTGTCACCAGTTTTGACTTTTCTATAACCCAAACCAAGCCAAGTGTGCTGCTTATCTACCACCCCACAACACTGAAAGCACCATCTCGGTGGTTTGCAAGTTAATGGTGCAGGCTACGCGTTGCCCCCTGTTCCCTAGTGAGCTGGGTACTCATTTTACCAACCTCAGAAAGATGGGAGGCTGCGCTGGCTGCCTGACATTGAACCCACGATTGTGAGCAGAGGCTGCAGGTCTGCAGTTGAACCATCGCCCCATGGGGCTCAGACTGGATCCCAGCTCTGCAGGGTGGAGGGAAGAAACTAGAGATAGAGAATCTCTGCCCAATACTTTTATATATATATATATATATTGATGGTCTTGTTTTTAACCTTTTGTGTGAACCGCCCAGAGTTCCCTTTGGGAAATGGGAGCGGTATAGAAATGCAGAAATAAATAAATATAAATAAATAAGCAGGCGATTAAGCGGTGTGCCAGCCAGGGCCTGGAGAGGTTATGTTTTTGGACTACATCTCCCACAATCCCCGGGGCATCCCCGAGAGCCTTGCTCTCTATTTAGAACCTTAGTTCCCAGCTCTTGCATGAGGCATACACATGTGCACGATGTGAAACACTGCAAAATATCATTCCTGTACATATCGAAACAACACAGGGCAGGCACGGCTGTCATCCGAACTCCGAGCCGTGGAGGAAAGCTAACACATAGATATTGATGTGCTTGTCCCAGCGGAAGAATGTCTGCCGTTAAAAGCCCAAGGAGTTTATGAGCGGCTTAGTCTTTGGAGGGTACTTTTCCTTTCAAGGAACTGACTTGCCTCTTTAGGGACTCCTCCTGAACAGCAGCCCTCCCTGCGCGCATTAACGCTGCTGGCCTTGATGAGCGGGGCTGTTTGATGTTTCAATCAATCGTCCAAGCTATGGCCATTCTCGCTTTAGCCTCGCTTTAGGTCGGGCTCAGTGGATTAGGTCTCTAGCTTGTGGAGCCAGACGTAGGAGTTCAATTCCCCCCATTGGGCCTGCCCGGAAGAGAACCAGCCTGGTTGGCCTTGGGCTGGAAAGTGTCAACATAATTCAGAATTAATTGGATGGCACATCATCATCATCATCATCATCATCATCATCATCATCATCATCATCATCATCATCATCATCATCAAACTACAGGGAAAGTGATTCCATTTGAACATTAGGAAGAACTTCATGACGGTTAGAGCTCTTCGGCAGTGGAAGATGCTGCCCCAAAGGAGGGTGGTGGGGTCTCCTTCTTGGGAGGTTTTTAAGCAGAGTCTGGATGGCCACCTGTGGGGAGTCCTGTGATTGGGGTTCCTGCATGGCAGGGGGTTGGACTGGATAGCCCTCGAGGTCTCTTTTTCCAACTGTAGGATTCTATGATTCTATGAAAAAAGATATTCCATTTGAACATTAGGAAGAATTTCCTGATGTTTAGAGCTGTTCAGCAGCGGAATAATATGCTGCCCCAAAGGAGGGTGGTGCAGTCTCCTTCTTTGGAGGTTTTTAAGCAGAGGCTGGATGGCCATCCCATCAGGAATACTGTGATGGGGGTTCCTGCATGGCAGGGGGTTGGACTGGATGGCCCTTGAGGCTCTTCCAACTCTATGATTCTATGCTCATCATCATCACCACCACCAACGAATCCCAAAATGATGTGTGCAGAAAGAATTGGTGGCTGCCGCTTTTCATAGCTTGGGTTGAAAAGTCACAGGAGACAGTTGAATTTCCCCTGCCACCGTCCAGATTTGAACATTTGGATTTGGAAATCCAGTTGCAAACACTGGAGTGCCCAGGGGTTTCATGTGCAACGTGGCCTTTTGGACAAGACACATTTGACATTTCCAGCTCCGCTTATCTGGAGAGCTGGCCAAAAAGGGCAATCCAGTATTGTTAACCGCTCCTAATACAGCCGGGAAGGATTAGGTGGTCTTAACCGGAACATTGCACAGGAGGCTGCAAACACAAGAAGGCTTATGGCAGGACTTTACTTCCTGCCTACACATGAGGAAGAAGGAGGAGCATACAAGAAAGCACCGGTCTGTGGCTTCAACAGACAGGCCTCCTTTTGCCTGGGCTTCCAGTACCTCTTCTTAGGCATGTCCAAACTTCAGCCCTCCAGATGTTTTGGACCGCAACTCCCACAGTCCTTTGCCATTGGCAATCTAAGCTTAGAATTCTGAGAGTTGTGGTCCAAAACATCAGGAGGGCTGAAGTTTGGACATGCTCAGCCCAATAAATGGGATGGGCACGAATCGGAAAAAGTGGTTTATTTCAAATCGTGATTCATCAAGTTTGTCAAGTAACAAATTGTGCATTTCCCTCTATCCACTTTACTCATGCCCTGCATTATTTTGTATGTCTCAATCATATCCTCCCTCAGGCGCCTTTTTTCCAGACTAAAGAGCCCCAAATGTTGTAGCCTTTCCTCATAAGGGAGGTGCCCCAGCCCAGTAATCATTTTAGTCGCTCTCTTCTGCACCTTTTCCAGTTCCACTATGTCTTTCTTGAGATGCGGTGACCAGAATTGTACACAATACTCCAGGTGGGGCCTTACTATCGTTTTGTATAATGGCATTATAGCGTTGGCTGTTTTATTTTCCATCCCCTTTTTGATAATCCCTAGCATGGAATTGGCCGCCTTCACCGCTGCCACACATTGGGGAGACACCTTCATGGAGCTGTCCGCCAGCACACTGAGATCTCTTTCCTGATCCATCACGGATAGCTCAGAGCCCATAAGCCGATAGATAAAGTTTTGATTTTTTTTCACCCCAGTATGCATTACTTTACATTTGGCTACACTGAAGCACATGTGCCATTTGTGTTTATTATTAACCAGACCCCTCTGTTTTATTTCTTCCCAATACTGTCAGACCCTCCAGAACAGCAACTGGGGTCAGTTCCTTGAGCAGCGCTTTTAATTTATGCAAACGAGGAGGAGATGGCTGGGAAAGGAAGGAAAGGTCCATAACGAGTCTCAGCCCAAGCCTGTCCAGACCACGAGAGAAATTTTCTCCCAGATTAGAAAGATGGTCCGTCCTCTCCCATTCTCCGCCTCGTCGCTTATGAAAAATTGAAGCAGGCTCTCCATAGAAAATGGCTTTGCTTCCCTTGCTTCCTCTCTCAAATAGGTTCCTGTCCTAAAAAGAGACAAATACGCCTCTTAAAATAGACCGAGGGTTATTGTTCTCAGGAGGTGCAAGAAATGGCTCCAAGCCATTGATGAAAGCTTCTTATATTCCCCCCCCCCCCGCCGCCGCCCCAACCTCTGTGATATCATCAGTTATGAAACCGAATGCCAGCTGACCTCACAAGCTTCCAATGATCGCTGTAAGGAAGGGAGGGCCGGGTGAGAAGGCTTTATTCCGTGCAAAGGGGAAGGCGTCTTGAGAATCCAATGAGTGCCGTGCAAAGCAAACGGGCAGATAAAATCAGCAGGCCACCTCTTGGACAACTCTCTCTGTCAGTGAACATAAGAGCATAAGAACCTAAGAAGAGCCATGCTGGATCAGGCCAAAGGTCCATCTAGTCCAGCTTCCTGTATCTCACAGTGGCCCCACCAGATGCACCTGGGAGCGCATGAGACTAGATATCTGTCTCCTGATACCACTCCCCTGCATCTGGCCCTTGAAGTACCCCGGTTTTAAGCCTGGAGATAACATGTATCTCCATCATGGTTTGTAACCTGTGATGGACTTTTCCTCCAGGAATCTGTCCAATCCCCTTTTGAAGGCATCCAGGCCAGATGCCATCACCACCTCCCGTGGCAGGGAGTTCCATAGACTAACAACACGCTGGGTAAAAAAAAATATTTTATTTCGTCTGTTCTTACCCTCCCAACCCTCAATGTGAGTGTAAGTCCCCTAGTTCTGGTATTTTGTGAGAGGGAGAAGAGCTTCCCTCTATCCACTTTACTCATACCCTGCATTATTTTGTATGTCTCAATCATATCCCCCCTCAATCGCCTTTTTTCCAGACTAAAGAGCCCCAAATGTTTTAGCCTTTCCTCATAAAGGAGGTGCCCCAGCCCAGTCATCATTTTAGTCGCTCTCTTTTGCACCTTTTCCAGTTCCACTATGTCTTTTTTGAGAAGCGGTGTCCAGAATTGTACACAATACTCCAGAATTGTACACAATACTTCACAGTACTATGTGTGTGGCCTCCGTGCAGCAGGAAGTGGAGTGGAGTTAGGACTGGGATGGTTTCGGTCCTAGAAACCCAGTGAAAAGTTATTGAACTAGGGGAATGTGGTGATGTTGGAAGAATGGTCCCCTCCGGAGCTTATTCGTGCTCTACCCCATCCCACCTCCAAGGAGACCAGCACAGTTAAAGTGAGCAAACAGAGCCTAGCACCCTCAAAGGTGCTGTCTGTTTGGCTGTCGGATGTCTCTTTTAAAGGAAAGAGTCTATAATAATATGATTTATTGTTTTCCTTTATCCTTCAAAACACAGTAGGTGGGAGAGCTTCTTTTAAAACTGCCTTACGATTAGAAGGCGGGCCTGTTAGTTACTTAACTTGACTCTCTTTTTCCTTTACTCTTTTCCTCCCCCTGGGTGATTTCATAGAAATAAGGCCCCCAAAACACATTAGTTGGGAGTTGTTCTCCCTGCCTTTCTGAAATCTTACGACTTTTGGGCCTTGCGAAACAAACTAGATTGGTCCAAAGGAATCTCATTGGCTTGATTCAAAAGTAGGTTAGGTGATACCTTTATTGGTCACTACTAAAACAAAAAAAAATATGTAAATTAAAAGCTTTCAATAGCAACTTGCTATCTTTATCAAAGCATTGTACCAAAAATGCAATCTTGATAGAGGATGTGTAGTCTATCGGGCGCTGAGAATCTTTTGGGTGAGACGGAATACACCAGATGATGGTATCAGGAGGCAGGACTGATGTTAAGACTACTCCAAAGTCTTCATTGTTTATTATCAATGATACCAAATATCATTGGCTTGATGTTGGTCTTTATCTGAATCGGGTCTAAATCCTAGCTAGCCCCTAATGGGGCGTCTGTCTGCCTTCGTTGAAATCGACTCATACTTGAGGGATTCTCATCTCTTTTCTCACCATGCCAAGATGCCCCATGCCAATGAGGTTTGCCGGGGCCCTGCAAGAACGAGGCTCCCTGTGTCTGACACATTGTTTTCTACCTGTTGTTTCATGTGGAAAGCTGACTGGTTCTGCCCGGGTAGCTTAATGTCCTTTCTATCCTATATCCTCCTTGGGAAAGAAGAAGCCATATTGCATAGGAAGCGTATGAGTCTTGCACATTTTGGTATGTGGCATTCTGCACAGGAATTGGAATACTCTTGCTTAGTTTTGCCATTTCTTGAGAGAGACACAGAGAGAGACAGGCAGGCAGGCAGGCAGGCAGACAGAGAGATTCGGATGTCTGTGATTTAAGTTCCAAGAAACCCTGTGAGATACATGTAGATAGTATGTATTTTTTCCATGGGAAAAAAATCTGTTTCCCCCCCAGGAACTAGTAGGTTTATAAAACCCTCCATGGCTGGGGCCTGGTTATTTGGCACAGCGGATCTCCCAAAGGTCAGCAACGACCCAACCCACCAGAGCATCATTGGCGCTTTTGCTCTGTGCGGCCACCAACCCCAACCCGTAAGGTTGTTACTCGTAACCGGGCCTTCTTGACAGCTGGTCCCACGATGTGGAACAAGTTACCTTCCGAAATTCGGCAAACAGAGTCCGTAACAGTCTTTTAAAAAGAATTAAAGACCTTGCTTTTTAGGGAAGCATTTGGCGATTGGTAATGTCATGTTGCGTTGCCCTGTTCTGTTGTACAGTAAACCACCACCACCCGCCTATCACAGGGGTTAGGGACGCACCTGACCTGCAATGACTGCAAATCCACAATATGCGGAAGCAGGTCGGGTGGGGCCTGGGGGGCAGGGGGGGTGATCAGATTCGCCCACCGCCGCTCACTCGCACTGCTCTAAGACTTCTTGGAGCAACCAGGGTGATTTAAAAAGTGGGGTGCTGCTTTCCCCCCACACCCCAGCACTCATCAGCTGGAGCCCATGCATGTACTGCAGTCCCGCGATATAGTGGGTCCGCAGTATATGAACCGCGAAATGCCGGGGGGTTACTGTGCCTTTTTTGCCACCCTTTAATTTTGCCTCTTGCCAGGCTTTTTATGTCATGGTGTGTTCGGTGTTATGCCCTGGCTGTTTATCGTTTCATTTGTTCTTCATTGTTTTCTATTTATTTGGTTTTCGTGTGAACCGCCCAGAGTCCCTGCTGGGAAATTGGGTGGTCTAGAAATGCAAAAATCAATATATATCTAAATTAATAACACATATTTATTTATTTATTTATTTATTTATTTATTTATTTATTTATTTATTTATTTATTTATTTATTTTAGAGTATTTTTACCCCGCCTTTCTCCTTGGAAAAGGCCCCAAGGTGACTTACAGTAATGAGGGATAATATACAGTCCAGTACAATTAAGACATGCTCAAGTATTTGAAAACAAGGAATTGAGGGACATCTTACAGCATTAATAGGCAACATTACATTGAAGCTACAAGGTTATAAGTAGTCCTAAACATAAAGTCTATGTGAACCTATAGATTAATATAATGTACACATGGTAGTCCCTGATTCAGGGAAAGCTTGCCTGAAGAGAAAGGTCTTTGCCTGTTTCTGGAAAGACAGCAGAGACGGGGCAGTCCTGGCCTCCAGTGGGAGGGAGTTCCAGAGTCTGGGCGCAGCAGCCGAGAAGTCCCTTTCATGGGTTCCCACGAGACGCATCTGTGAGGATGGCGGGATGGAGAGAAGGGCCTCTCCGGATAACCTTAACACTCGAGTCGGTTCCTACTGTGAGATCCGATCTTTGAGATAGCTAGGACGCAGGCTGTACAGTGCTTTGTAGGTCATGGTCAGCACCTTGCATTGAGCTCAATAGCTGATTGGAAGCCAGTGGAGCTGCTTTAATAGGGGTGTAATATGATCTCTGTACCCCGCCCTAGTCAGCAGTCTGGCTGCTGCATTTTGGACCCGTTGAAGTTTCCTGAGACATCAGTAGTTCCACATAGAGCGCATTACAGTAGTCCAGCCGGGACGTCACTAGGGCATGTGTCACTGTGGCCAGAGCTGGTTTCTCAAGAAACGGGCATAACTTGTATACTAGCCTTGATTGTGCAAATGTGCTCCTGGCCACAGCAGTGACCTGGGCATCCAAACTCAAGGATGAGTCCAGGAGCACCCCCAAGCTGCGTACCTGATTTTTCCATTGGAGGGTGATCCCATCCAGTACAAGTTGCATCCCTATCCCTTGTTCTCCCTTTCGACTGACCAGGAGCACCTCTGTCTTGCCATTTTGTTCATCCTCATCTAGTTCATCACTGCAGCTAAACACTCATGTAGAGATAGTAGCTCCCTTAGAGTCCGAAGATGACAAGAGGTAGAGCTGGGTATCATCGGCATACTGGTGGCACCTGACCCCAGAAGACCTGATAATCTCCCCTGGTGGTTTCATATAGATGTTAAATAAGTGAATTACATAGAGCTATAGTTTTCGAAGAGCTGCTTTTTTTTTTTTTAATCAAGCTTGGCCGAATCTTGGAGAGCTTCTGAATTTGTCATCCTGGTGCCTCCTCAAACCAAGTCAACCCAACTCAACAAGGACAAGGGTTTTAATCTTTCTCATCTCATTCACAACCTTGTGTTGCACCAACAAAGCCATGTTCCACATAAGACTTGGACTTTCTCCAAGGTTGAGAGGCAGAAAACACAAGCATCTGTGAGTCAGCAGCCATGCGACCCAACACTGCTTTCTGTGCCACCAGTAAGGCCTGTCCCCTGATGTTCATCTTCTTTGTGCATCATCCTTCCTCAGTCTCCAGTAATCCACATTTTAGAGGCTCTGTCACAGATATGGAGGCTCTGCTTAAGCTGTCACAAACTTAGCTACTAATCCTTTTACAAGCCTCTTGTGTTGGCGGCCATCTCATCGTGATGGATTTGATAGGTTAATTGGTTGATCACACACTGGCAAAGTACTTAACGTTTGTGTGAACTCAGTCGGAGGCCAGTCCATTCCTTTGAACAATCTGTAGCATGAGAAGGGAGAGAGAGAGAAAGAACATGATGCTCCCTCGGCACCAGTCATCACTTGAAAAGTACCAGGCTGAAATCCAGTTTGAAAGAATCATAGAGCTGGAAGAGACCTCGAGGGCCATCCAATCCAACCCCCTGCCATTCAGGAACCTGCATCACAGTATTCCATCCTAACAGATGGCCATCCAGCCTCTGCTTTAAAACCTCCCAAGAAGGAGACTCCACCACCGTCTTTTGTGGCTGCATATTATTCCACTGCTGAACAGCTCCGACAGTCATGAAGTTCTTCCTAATGTTTAAATGGAATCTCTTTTCCTGTAGCTTGAAACCATTGCCCCGAGTCCTAGTCTCTAGTTTCAACTATTTACATTTTTCCCCATGGGGAGCCCAACCCTAACCCTAACCCTAACCCTTTCTTTCTTTCTTTCTTTCTTTCTTTCTTTCTTTCTTTCTTTCTTTCTTTCTTTCTTTCTTTCTTTCTTTCTTTCTTTCTTTCTTTCTTTCTTCCTTCCCCCCTCCCTCCCTCCCTCCCTCATTTCTTTCTTTCTTTCTTTCTTTCTTTCTTTCTTTCTTCCTTCCTTCCGTCCCCCTCCCTCCCTCCCTCATTTTCTTTCTTTCTTTCTTTCTTTCTTTCTTTCTTTCTTTCTTTCTTTCTTTCTTTCTTTCTTTCTTTCTTTCTTTCTTTCTTTCTTTCTTTCTTTCTTCCTTCCTTCCTTCCTTTCTTCCTTCCCCCTCCCTCCCTACCTCATTTCTTTCTTTCTTTCTTTCTTTCTTTCTTTCTTTCTTTCTCAATATATCTGCTCCTTCCACAGAGCCACCCATCTCGCCTCCTCTCTCATGGATGGAATCTCTACTTGTTATCAGGGGATTTTTTTCATGTGGCTACTTTTGCCTAGGTGAACGCCTCCCATTTAGTCCTCCCTTTGGTGGGCTTGTGTGAAGAGACACCCCACCACCATATTTGATCATGCTAATGTAATGACATAAGCTGCCTTGGGTTCTTTTTTTTTAGCAGAAAGACAGGGTAAGATTTTTTTAAAAAAAAAATTAAATGTATACAAGGAAAATAAAACATTTGCAATTAATGGAGGTCTTTTTCTCCACTCTTGCAGCCTGGCTGGAGAGAAGTGGATTTCAGGGCATGTGAGAAGAATAGTTTTTATTTTATTTTATTTTATTTTATTTATCTATTTATCTGTTTGACTTTAATACCGCCCATCTAGCTCTAGGGCTACTCTGGGCGATTTACAACATGGAATCACATGACAAGCTAACAAAGGAATACATTTAAAAAACCATAATACAAGGAGCATAATAAAACAAAATAAATCAACAACAATAAACTGAAATTAAGATAAAATGAAGATAAAAATAGCAGGAGATTGATAAAATGAAGGGGGAGAGAGAGAAAATAAGCGGTTAAATGGTGTGTTATTGGATGTTTGAGAAATCCGGAAAGGCCATTCTAGACAACCAGGTCTAGGAGAGGAATTCAACCTCATTTTACCAAGTTCACCAATCCAGACAGTCCTGGGTTACAATTTATTTATTTCTATTCATTAAGGCCATTCTAGATAACCAGGTCTTCAATCTGTGAAGATTCTCAGTCCTCCAGGTGAGTTTATCTGGAAGCTGAGTCATGGCAACTGGATTTTTTTTCTTGAGAGATAGATATGTTTTGCTGCTCATATAAACAGCTTCATCAGTCTCTGAATACAGCTAGTGCGAGTCCTCCATCTTATAGTCAGTCAGCTTTGACTTCTTGTCACCCTGGCCTGAATTAGGCTCGTAAGATGAACAATGGCCCGAATAGGTTCGTTAGGTAGACAATAGTATCCATAGCCTTAAGGTGAACAATGGCCTAAGGTGCTGAAACCTATCAAGAATGGGTCCTTAGTAATCCTGGGGGACTTCAATTATCCCCACATTGACTGGGTCAATGCGAGCTCCGGGCAAGAAAGAGAAACTGGGTTTCTCGACTTGCTGAATGACTGTGCCTTAGAGCAACTTGTCACGGAGCCCACCCGAGAACAGGCAACTCTGGATCTAATATTGTGTGATACTCAGGACCTGGTCAGGGATGTGAATGTCACTGAGCCTCTGGGGAACAGTGACCATGCTGCAATCTCCTTTTCCATGCATGTTGGAGGAAGAGTGTCAAGCAAATCAGACATAAAAATCCTTGATTTTCGAAGGGCCATCTTGGTGGTCATCTAGGGCAGTGTTCCCCAACCCCCGGTCCGCGGACCGGTGCCGGTCCGTGGATCAGTCGGCACCGGGCCACCCGAGGAAACCAGGGGAAGCCTCGCCGCCGCATGGAAAGTGACCCCGTCCCCGCTGAGGGAGGGAGGGAAAGAGGGGGCAGGGCTTCCAAAGCCGGAAAGGGAACCTCTTTGCGCCGTTAAGGTTTCCTCGGGGAAGAAGGAACGCCCGGAAGCCGGCCGGGTTTCCGTTTCCGGCCTCAAGCTTCCCCCAAAGGTCCCCCCGAAGGAGGGTCGTGGAGGATCTCCCGTGCGGGTGAGCGCCATTTCCACTGTGTGTGTTTTCTCCCCCTCACACACACACACACACACACACACCGAGCACGCGTTTGGTTTCTCTGAGGTGTTTTTGTGTGTCCCCCCCATGAAGGCCACCAATTCCCCGCCCCCCCCCTCTCCGGCCTCATGTCAAGGAAGGGCGAAGGGTCCCAAGACCTCACGGCGGCTCGGTAGCTTTAAAAAAAGTTCAGGCGACAGCGTGGACGGGGAGCTCCCCCCGCCAAGAGCGGCTCCTGTCTTCCAAAGTGGTTGCAAATAAACTCTGGAATTGGAATGATCTCCTTGCGTTTATATGCTTCCAAACCTAGCCGTTCGAAAGCATGTGAAATGCAAGTCAGATAAAGAGACGCCCCCCGGGGGGGGGGGAACGCGAGGAAGTAAAAACAGTGTTTCCTTGCAGCGATGCCAAGGACTCGCACAACACTGGCTCTTCGGCTTGAGTACGGAGATGAGCACCGCCCCCTAGAGTGGGAAACGACTAGCACGCATGTGCGTCAGCGGCCGGGGGAGGGGCATTTTAATTAAATTAAAATTATTAAATCAAAACAAGCGGGCCAGGGAAAAATTATCAAACATTTACCGTTCCGTGGCGATAAAAAGGTTGGGGAGCACTGGCCTAAGGTGCTGAAACCTATCAAGAATGGGTCGTTAGCTATGGCCTTGGTGGTGAAGGCTATTGGGTATTGTTGAAAGCACAGCCTGATAAGTAGCAGATAGACTATGCCTGACGCCGCCACCTCTGTTGAGGGAGGGATTTTCAATGCTGACATGAATGGCTTCCCTGACTCCTCTCTCAAACCACCTCTCTTCTTTGTCTAATATGTGTACATCCTCATCTTTGAAAGAGTGGCCTTTTTCCTTCAAATGGAGGTGTACTGCTGATTCTGGACCTGAGCTGTTACCTCTCCTATGTTGGGCCATCCTTCTGTTTAATGGCTGTTTAGTTTCTCCAATGTAGAGGTCTGAACACTCCTCACTGCATTGGACTGCATATACTATATTACTCCTTTTATGGTTTGGTATTGGATCCTTTGGGTGGACAAGTCTCTGCCTTAGTGTGTTCATGGGTTTGAAATAAACAGGGATGTGGTGTTTGCCAAAAATCCTTTTAAGCTTCTCCGACACTCCCGCCATGTAGGGAATGACCAGGTTCTTCCGTCGGGTCTGGGTCTCAGACTCATCCCTTGTTCTTCTGGGATGGCCCACTGCTTTGTTGAAGGCCCACTTTGGATATCCACAGGCCTTAAGGAAGACAGGCACCTGAAGACAGAAACCCACAAACACACTAAGGCCGAGGTCCCAAACTGTTTAGGGCCTTGTATGTTAACATCAAAACCTTGAAAATGAAGTAGCATACCGGCTACCAGTGCAGGGCTGCCAGCACGGGGGTAATATGTTGGTGCTTTTTTTGCCCTGTGAGAAGATTGGCAGCTGTATTCTGCACTAGCTGCAATCTCCGCATTAACCTCAAGGGCAGCCCCACGTAGAGAGCACTACAGTAGTCTATTCTCAAGATTACAAGCGCATGAACCAACGCAGTTAACGCCCTGACCTCAAGGAGGGCCCGCAGACGGGCAAGCCTTTGCAGCTGGTAATGAGCGGAACGGACCACCGACGCTACCTGGGTTTCCATGGTAAGCGCCAGGTCCAGTAGGACACCCAAACTGCGGACCCCATCCTTCGCGGAGAGAGTCACACACACACACACACACACACACACACACACACACACACACACAACTGAGCCCTCCTTGACAACAAATAGAATGTAGAAAATAAGTGACAAAAAGTAGCATCAGGGGACTAGAGAAGAGGAACAGAGTTCAGGAGAAAGTCCATGTGTCTCTCTAGTCAGGATAATCTTCTTTGCTCCGTTTCACTTTTAAGCCGGGTTCCTTTGCAGAGGCTTAAAAGGAAGCTGTCCGTGGCAGGAGCTTAACAGAATGTTGACAAGGATCGGTTTTCAGCCTCTGTGACATTTTCACGAGAGCAGAAGGGAGCATCCCCGCTTGGAGGAAGAGCCGGGCATGTGGGCAGCCTTTTCCCTTCTCTCCTGATGGGCAGGCTCGCTCCCAAACTGCCAACACCAGGTTGTGTTTTGCACCCTTGTCCGTTTGGCAGAGAGTAGTGGGTGAGAGAAGAGGCCCTGCAACTCGCAGAGTGCCACATGCAAAGAAGGAGAGATATACAACAACAATCGCAACAGCAGGCGAAAAGGAAGGTGGGTGGTAGGTGGTACAAAGGAGCAAAAGCTAGGCCTGGTCTGTCTGAGAAGCAATGGGAGACACAGCGATTGGGGGGGGGGGTGTCCATTTGGCCCACCTATTGCATAGGCTTGATCTTGACTGATTCCGACTGGGCCAGTGGTCCTCAACCTGTGGGTCCCCAGATGTTCCTGGACTGCAACTCCCAGAAGTCTTCATCACTAGCTGAGCTGGCCAGGATTTCTGGGAGTTGCAGTCCAGGAACACCTGAGGACCCACAGGTGGAGAACCACTGAACTAGGCAGAGTTGCACCTGGTGAACATTTAGATGGGAGATTACAAGGGTGGGTGGAAAGGAAACTCATCAGAGGGAGAGCCCACCTGGAAATAAAGAGAAATTTCCTGATGGCGAGAGCCATTTAAAACAATGGAAGAGCTGGCCTTCCGATGGTGTGGGTGCCCCATAGCTGGAGGTTTTCAAAAAGAGATTGGACAGCCATCCATCCAGGAAGGTATGAGGTCTCCTGACTTGGTCAAGAGGTTGGACTAGAAGACCTCCAAGGGCCCTTCCAGTCCGACAATGATTCTATGATGGAATACTGCTTCTTCATTGGAGATAACCTGTCCTGGTCTTTAATAGAGCTATGACAAATTGGAGTGCTTTGTCACTACCCACGAACCATGGAGAAACAAACTGGTTTGCAGTTTGTTTTTCCAGTTCGACGGTGGGGAAGGGGAACCTAATGCGATAGTACCCCTCTATTCTGCTCTGGTCAGACCCCACCTGGAGTCCTGTGTCCAGTTCTTTGCACCTCAATTTAAAAAGGATGTTGACAACCTCGAGCGGGTCCAGAGGAGGGCGACCAGGATGGTTGAAGGTCTGGAGGAAATGTCTTACGGGGAACGACTAAGGGAACTGGCAATGTTTAGCCTTCCAAAAAGGAAGGCTGAGAGGGGATATGATAGCTATGTTTAAATATTTGAAAGGATGTCACATTGAAGAAGGGACTGGTTTGTTTTCCATGGCTTCAGAAAGTAGGACTCGCGGCAATGGTTTCAAACTACAGGAAAAGAGATTCCATTTGAACATTAGGAAGAACTTCCTGATGGTTAGAGCTGTTCAGCAGTGCAAGATGCTGCCCCAAAGGATGGTGGTGGAGTCTCCTTCTTTGGAGGTTTCTAAGCAGAGGCTGGATGGCCATCCCATCGGAAATACTGTGATGGGGGTTCCTGCATGGTAGTAGGTTGGACTGGGTGGCCTTTGAGGTCTCTTCCAACTCTAGGATTCTAATGTCTCCACCTCCATCCTCAGCTGCCAACAGAGCCAGGTATCTCTACAGGTGAAGGCAGCAGAGGAGGAGGAGGCGGAGGTGGAGGCAGGGTCAGGTAGGGATGTGACAGGGGCAGCAGGAAGCAGGCGGGGCATCTGTCTCACTAATAATAATAACAGGTCAGTTCTTCTATACTTGTCCTGGGATTATTTCCCATTCAGCAGTCTGACAGCCCATGGATAAAAACTGCTCTTCAGTCTGTTGGTGCGGCAGGCTATACTAAGATATCTTCTGCCTGATGGTAACAAGGTAAAGAGGTGCTGACCGGGGTGTGAGTCATCCTTAAGAATTTTTCCAACCCTCCTGAGGCAACGATCCCTAGCGATGTTGTCCAGTGCACTTAGGGGACAGCCCGTGATATATTGAGCTGTGCTTACCACCCTCTGTAGTGTCTTCCTGTCAGTAGCTGTCAATCCAGCATACCAAACGGTAATGCAATAGGTGAGGATGCTCACTGAAGCAAAACAAAGTACTTGGCAGGGGGGAAAACTTTGTTTCGTTTTGGCAAATGAACGTTGCACGAAGCAAACCACGAACTGAACCATGAACCAGCCCAGTTTGTGGGGGGGTTTGTTTGCTGATTGGGTTTGTTTGGTTTGGTTTGGTTTGGTTTTTCATTTGCAGTTCGGTTTGTGCCTGGCTCTAGTCGGTAACATAGGACCTGATTT
This sequence comes from Phrynocephalus guinanensis, assembly GCA_037367245.1. NCBI lineage: Eukaryota > Metazoa > Chordata > Lepidosauria > Squamata > Agamidae > Phrynocephalus > Phrynocephalus guinanensis. The sequence goes on along the minus strand of CM074736.1, from coordinate 137,708,776 downwards.
GCACACAAATGCTTCTGGAATCATAGAATCATGAAGTTGGAATCATAGAATCATGAATTTGGAATCCAAATCAAAGGACACCTGCCAGGGGATTGTCCAAATTCCTCTTGAATGCCTTCAGCGCTGGATGTGTTCTCCAGCTCTTGAGGGTATTGGTTCCATAGTCATACTGCTCTAACAGTTAGGAAGTTTTTCCTGACACTCAATCAAAATCTAGCTTCCTGTAACTCTGGGTCCTGCACCCAGGGGTGACTGAGAACAGATTCTGGCCCTCCTCTGTTGGACAACTTGTCAAGTTTTGGAAAAGTGCTCTCCTATCTCCCCAACCCAACCCAACCCACCCGGTCTCCTTTCTCAAGGCAACCCTAACCCACCTAACCTCTACGAGAAGGGCTTAGAACAGGGGTGCCCAAACTTTTTTTAAGGAGGGCCAGATTTGGTGGCTGAGAATGTGACGGGGGCCGGTTGCTCCCCAACCCTGCCCACCCCACTGCAAGCCCCACCCACTTTCTTTAAAAAAACATGGGGTGAAGGAGGGGGAGGGAGGGGTGGGCCAGCCAGCCGCGGGCCACTCAGAATGGCCTGACGGGCCGGATTTGCCCCCCCCAGGCCGGACTTTGGGCAGGCCTGGCTTAGAAATTCCATCTGGAAACATGGTAGGACCAGGACTGTCAAGTTTGAGCTGCCAGTACCCGGCCTCAGGGAAATTTGAGGAGATCTCTGTGGTGTTGAAATGTCCATTGCCCGGCACCCGGTCAGAACACCTCCTTACAGTGGAGGCCTTCAAGAGAAAATTGAAATGGACAGCCATCTGCTGGGGCAGCTTAGATTGGATTTCTGCATGGAGCAGTGGGGGTTGGACTTGATGGCCATGCGGTCCCCTCCCAACTCCATTCTTCTAGGATCCTATGAATATAGGAAAGTGTTGCAAGTGTAGAAGCACACCATGGCGACTAATATGCTATGGAACTCCCTGCCAGAAGAAGTGGTAACAGCTGTCAGCCTGGACAGCTTTAAGAAAGGATTGGACAAGCTCATGGAGAACAAGGGTATCCACGGCTCTCATGATGGATGCCGAAGGACAACCTCCAAGTTGGAGAGAGAGGCAGGATCTCTCAGTGCTCTTTGCATGGAATTGTAAGCAGGTGAAGACATCTGCTTGGGAATACCCTGAAGCAACTGTTGAGCCACTGTATGAGACAGAATGCTGGACTGGATGGGCTGCGGCTTGTTCCAGCAAGGCTGTTCTTAGGTTCTTGTGCATCTGATGAGTCACACCCTTGATGGATGAGGAGTAAGGCTAGGCATGGCTGGAGGGTGGTCTTGTGAAGCGGGTTGCTTCAGCTCCCAACTTGGTTGGTTCCCCATGAGGCTGCTTCTGGAGATGCCATACCCTCCCATGCATGCATTCATGGATCGGCACCAAAGGCTGCCCGTCAGATGTGGTGTTCATGCCACCTGCTACAGTGGCAAGGGCCACCCACGTCAAGGGGGACAAAGATGCCACGGTTCAGGAGGAGACCAGAGATGGTGGTCACTAATGTGGGGTCCAGATGGCTGTGTTTCTGGAGGGGGGGAAGGAAGGAAAGAAAGAAAGAAAGAAAGAAGGAAGGAAGGAAGGAAGGAAGGAAGGAAGGAAGGAAGGAAGGAAGGAAAGAAAGAAAGAAAGAAAGAAAGAAAGAAAGAAAGAAAGAAAGAAAGAAAGAAAAGGAAGGAAGGAAGGAAGGAAGGAAAGAAGGAAGGAAAGAAAGAAGGAAGGAAGGAAGGAAAGAAAGAAAGAAAGAAAGAAAGAAAGAAAGAAAGAAAGAAAGAAAGAAAGAAAGAAAGAGGAAGGAAGGAAGGAAGGAAGGAAGGAAGGAAGGAAGGAAGGAAAGAAGAAGGAAGGAAGGAAGGAAGGAAGGAAAGAAAGAAAGAAAGAAAGAAAGAAAGAAAGAAAGAAAGAAAGAAAGAAAGAAAGAAAGAAAGAAATCATATATAGATGCTGCTCTCAGTAGTGGAATCAAAAATGTCAGCAGGAACAGGGTGGGTGGGCAGAGTGGCATAGACATAGTGTCTTTAAATAATAAGCATGCACACTGGTGCCATGACAACACAGTAGGCCTCTCTGTGGACATCACAATGCAGTAGTTGAATTTAGGATTCTGGAGGAAGGAGGGAGTGGAGCCTCCTCCTGGCCTCCCACTGACCCGGCAACCACTCCTGCGTAGGAGGAGTGCAACCTGGCAGGCTGAAGCGTGGCTTCGAAGACGGTTCTTGTCAGGGCATTGTGCAGAGTCTTGTGTGCAAACACACTAGTTTTAATTTTGTTGTATTTGTACAATGACAATAAAGAGTTATTCTATTCTATTCTATTCTATTCTATTCTTATTTCCAGGAACTTCACACAACAGCCAGTCTTCCACCGCCAAATGTGTTTACAATAATCTTACAGCCATTTCTACCGAGGTCTTGGTACACAGCATTTCAGGCAGCATAATAACAACATAGCCCATCATTCCTGGAAACAGCAGTGCAGCCTTTGAGGAAGATTAACTCCCACCTAAAAAAAACGGTTTCACGCAGACTTCTATCTTATATTACTATTAGTCAGTGAGGACATTACATCACTGTTAGTTACTAGTCTGCACCAGTTCATTAATTGTTTTAGCCTAATGAGCTGCCATTTACAGCAGGCTTGTATTCCTACTGATTAACCCAGATCTGTTCCTGTTTCAGGGAGGAAATTTCATTCCCTGACAATTCTGAGTCCCCACTCCTCAGATCTTCTGTTGCATTCCGGGAGAGTTGCTGCTCCCATCCGTTTGTGCGCAGGCAGTGTCCCTGGGTTCGAATCCTCGTGTTTGGTTACATTTCACTTCCGGATCTGTGCGTCTTCTCGTGGTTTCCTTTCCAGCAGGCCAGGTTAGCACAGCAGTGGAAATAAAGTGTTTGAAGGAGTTTGCTCTTGTTCGGAAAATGATTTATGGTGATCCTAAAAGGGCTTTCAAATATATAAATGAAATAGTATTTAAGGAGCAGTTTTGCCAGTTCCATAGGGGCATGGTGGCTCAGCGGACTAAGGCTCCGAAAACTGTGGGCTGCAAAGTCGGCAGCTCGGTGGTTCGAATCCCGGGTGCCACGCGGTGGAGTGAGCTCCCGCTGATAACCCCAGCTCCTGCCTACCTAGCAGTTTGAAATCATGTAAAATGCAAGTAGATAAATAGGTACCACCATAGAAAGTGGGAAGGTAAAACAGTGTTTCCTTGCAGCCATGCCAGCCATCTGGCTCTTCGGCTTGAATACGGAGTCGGACATGAGTAGCACGTGTGTGTGTGTGGGGGGGGAACCTTTACCTTTACCTTCTTACTTTTACCAGTTCCACTTCTTCAGGGGGCTTTCCATGGCTGAGCATGGATTCAACTGGTCCTAATTCAGCTCACTACTGGTTATTAGGCTGTAGCTAGCTTGGTTAATGAATGGGTAGTTCTGCTAAGAAGCTAATGCTTTGAGCTGTTGTGTGGTTTTTTCATGGGACAGAAACATTCTAGAAGGGACTAGGTGTAGATAAGTAGTAGTAATAATAATTAGTAATAATAATTAGTAATAATAATTAGTAACCATTAGTAATAGTTAGTAATAATAATTAGTAATAATGCTAAGCAGGGTCGGCCCTGGTTAGTACTTGGATGGGAGACCACCAGGGAATACCAGGTGCTGTGGGTGCCTGGAGTACGAATTGGCAAGCCACTCCAGTATTCCTGCCAAGAAAACTCCATGGACATGGGGTCACAAAGAATCGGTCACGACTGTAATGACACAACACACACATACACAATAATAATAATAATAATAATAATAATAATAATAATAATAATAATAATAATAATAATAATAATAATAATACCTTTATTGTCAATGTACAACATGTGCCCAATGAAATTGGCTGAGTCTCCCTTGCCCACCCTCACCCCCATCCCACCCCCATCCCACTAGCAACCACTCAGTCTTATTGCACCCTTTGTACTTGATACAGAATGCACCAGCCCACAGGTCAGTTAGAATCATAGAATCATAGAATCCTAGAGTTGGAAGAGACCTCAAGGGCCATCTAGTCCAACCCCCTGCCATGGAGGAACCCCATCACAGGATTCCTGACAGATGGCCATCCAGCCTCTGCTTAGAAACCTCCAAAGAAGGAGACTCCACCAACACCCTCCTTTGGGGCAGCATCTTCCACTGCTGAACAGCTCTAACCATCAGGAAGTTCTTCCTAATGTTCAAATGGAATCTCTTTTCCTGTAGTTTGAAACCATTGCCCTGAGTCCTAGTCTCTGAATCCATGGAAAACAAACCAGTCCCTTCTTCAATATGACATCCTTTCAAATATTTAAACATAGCTATCATATCGCCTCTCAGCCTTCCTTTTTGGAAGGCTAAACATTCCCAGTTCCCTAAGCCGTTCCTCATAAATTCTTCTATACTTGTCATAGAATTATTTCCCCCATCAGCTCTTTTTCCCCTTCTGATGCCTTTGCTCCATCTTCTTCTACTTGCCCTCCATGAAACAAGTAAATGAGGAACTAAAAATGTAGATGCTGTTTTCACATTCTGGTTCCTTCCAGCGCAGGTCACTCTAGGACAGTGATGGCGAACCTATGGCACGGGTGCCAAAGGTGGCACTCGGAGCCCTTTCTGTGGGCACCCAACATTGCCCCTTCATAGCCACCTGTATACAGGTTAAATTACTGTATTGGCACTTTGCAAAAAAATTACTGGGTTTTGAATTACAGTTTGGGCACTCGGTCTCTAAAAGGTTCGCCATCACTGCTCCAGGAGGTGTGGAGTCCAAACTCCAGGCTTCTCGTTACCATCCATGCCAAGCCATGCTCCTAACGGCTTTGATGGATTAACTCCATCTCGGAAATCACGGATGACATTTTAATGCATACGGCTTAATATCCCTGATGGGTATTTTGGCTCCCGTGCATATTCCCGGCCTTGGCACCTTCAAGGAAGTCTGTTTCAGCCTGGCATCGGGCTCCGTTACCCTCCTCACGCCCGTCTGCAGTGCTGCTACAAAAACATTTCACGAATGAAGCTTTTTATTTAAAAAAAAACAAGCTTCCAGTTTGCTGCATTCACCACATTTGCAAAAAATAAATAAATTTGTTTTTCTCTTTTACTTCCCCCCCAAATGACTGTTACCTTATTCCGTAGTTTCATGATGCCTGATGTTATGTGTTTTTTGTTTTTTGTACTGGGTGCTTGTTTTGGGGGGGGAGGGACTTCTTTCTTGGCATTTAAGGGGAAAAGGTGGGGTAAGAATATTTTAAATCAATAAATATATTGGTGATTGTCTCGTCTGAGGCAGGAGAAAGCAAAGCATTGAGGGCCCCATAGTCAAAGTGTGGGCATGGTGGCTCAGTGGACTAAGGCTCCGAAAACAGGTTACAAACCATGATGGGGATGTGTAAACTCCAGGCTTAAAAAACCAGGGTCCTTCAAGGGCCAGAAGATGGAGGGGAGTGGTATCAGGAGGCAGAGATCTAGTCTCGTGCACTCCCAGGCGCATCTGGTGGGGCCACTGAGATACAGGAAGCTGGACTAGATGGGCCTTTGGCCTAATCCAGCTCTTCTTATGTTCTTATGTTCTCATGTTAAACTGTTGGCTGCAAAGTCGGCAGCTCGGCGGTTCGAATCCCAGTGCCACGTAGTGGAGTGAGCTCCTGCTGTTCACCCCAGCTCCTGCCAACCTAGCAGTTTGAAAGCATGTAAAGTGCAAGTAGATAAATAGATACCGCCATGAAAAGCGGAAAGGTAAAACAGTGTTTCCTTGCAGCCATGCCGGCCACGTGGCCACGGACTTGCACAACACTGGCTCTTTGGCTTGAATACAGAGACAAGCACTGCCCCTAGAGTCGGACACGACTAGCAGGCATGTACGGGGGGAACCTTTACCTTTTTAGTCAAAGTGCAAAAAAGAAATAAATCTTTTCCCTTTATAAGAAATGTCATTTCCCTGACAGTCTGCGTCTGGAAAAAGCTGGGGCTTCTTGACAGCTCCTCCCAGGTTTTAAAACTCCAATTAGACATGGGCATGACTCGGCTAAATCCTCGTTTCCGTTTCCGTTCCTCGTTTCCGTTACGTAACGTACCGAAGAACGACAATTACTCCGCCAGAACTCGAACTCGAACCGATTAAAGAAAAATTGGGTCTGATTTGTCGTGGTCGTTCCTGGCGGCATCGCAGCGATCGCGCGATGCCAAGCGGCTCAGGAAAAAAGTTTTAAAAATTAAAAAAAAAAAAAAACGATTCCTGGCCAAAAAAGCAGGCGAAAATATGCCTGCTTGAGTGAGGACACCTACCAGAGGGGTGGTTCCTGGGGGGGGGGTTCCCCAGCCTCCCCCCCTCCTCTCCTGGGCTGCGCATCCTCGTCGTCTCGCCAACTCGCCAAGCGGCGCGGCACAGAAAAAAAGTTTTTAAAATTAAAAAAAAAACGATTCCCGGCCAAAAAAGCAGGCGAAAATATGCCTGCCTGAGTGAGGGCACCTACCAGAGGGGTGGTTCCTGGGGGGGGGTCCCCCGGCATCCCCCCCTCTCCTCTCCTGGGCTGCGCATCCTCGTCGTCTCGCCAACTCGCCATGCCATGCGGTGCAGGTGGGGGATCCAAAATGGGGCGACCGCAAACAATATTTATTTATTTTGAAATCGTGGTGGTCCAAAAACACACCAAAGCACCACAGAAACATGCGAAAATAGCTATTTTAAAACTGCCTGAATTTTTACAGTAGCAGCAGTGGGTTTTCCTTGCAACAAAACGTCTCCATTGATTTTATTTTATTTTATTTTTATATATTTTTTTACACCTGCACAATGATGGGCTGGCCATGGGAGTGGACCATGCAACTTTTTGGAGCCATTCCACCAATTGCATGGCCACTTAACCAGGTTTTGACCGAGACTTCTGGAATGTGCCTGTCGGGCATAAAAAGCCCACTAACCATAGCCCGAACCCGAACCCAAACCCTAACCCTAACCCATACGCCAGTACACTGTCCTTCTTAGTGGGTCAGAGAGGCACCCAGAGGTGCACCCCACGAACTCACCCTAACCTTACCCGTAACAATCCTAAGCCTAGCCCTTGCGCTAACCCCCTAACCCTAAGCCAAATCTGTACTTGCATTGCACTACACACGCAAGTACAGTTCCCTTCTTGGTGAACCACAGAGCGCCCAGACTGAGGAGGAGCCTTCCCCCAGTGTGCGCACTGTGACACTGCAGTTAGCAGTGGGCCTGTGGTCAACAGAGAGAGGCACCCAAAAAAGAGGTGCCTCGAGTCTCTACTCAACTTGGTATGCATATCCAATTGGCTATGCATGCCATTTTGTAGCGGGCCAGAGGAGGCACCCACCCCAGAGAGGTGCCTCCGGGAGCCCGCTCCCCCCCCCAAACCAGTACTAACGACAGACGAAAAAACAACAAACGAAATGACAAATTTTTGGAAAATTTCGCGAAAAACGTAAACAAGCCGAAACAGGCCGGCTCTGACACACGACAACTCGAAAACGTCATTTTCCCTGGTCGTGCCCATCTCTAACTCCAATGCATAAGAACATAAGAACATAAGAAGAGCCCTGCTGGATCAGGCCAAAGGCCCATCTAGTCCAGCTTCCTGTATCTCACAGTGGCCCCACCAAATGCCTCTGGGAGCGCGCGAGACTAGATATCTGTCTCCTGATACCACTCTCCTGCATCTGGCCCTTGAAGTACCCTGGTTTAAACACTGGAGGATACACATCTCCATCATGGTTTGTAACCTGTGATGGACATTTCCTCCAGGAATCTGTCCAATCCCCTTTTGAAGGCATCCAGGCCAGATGCCATCACCACATCCTGTGGCAGGGAGTTCCATAGACTAACAACGTCCTGGGTGAAAAAATATTATCTTTTGTCAGTTCTTACTCTCCCAGCCCTCAATTTCAGTGGATGTCCCCTAGTTCTGGTATTTTGTGAGAGGGAGAAGAGCTTCCCTCTATCCACTTGACTCATGCCTTGCATTATTTTGTACGTCTCAATCATATCCCCCCTCAGGCGCCTTTTTTCCAGACTAAAGAGCCTCAAATGTTTTAGCCTTTCCTCATAAGGGAGGTGCCCCAGCCCAGTAATCATTTTAGTCGCTCTCTTCTGAACCTTTTCCAGTTCCACTATGTCTTTCTTGAGATGTGGTGACCAGAATTGTACACAATATTCCAGGTGCGGCCTTACTATTGTTTTGTATAATGGCATTATAATGTTGGCTGTTTTATTTTCAATCCCCTTTTTGATAACCCCTAGCATGGAATTGGCCTTCTTCACCGCTGCCACACATTGGGGAGACACCTTCATGGAGCTGTCCACCAACACACCAAGATCTCTTTACTGATCTGTCACGGATAACTCAGAGCCCATGAGTTGATAGATAAAAGTTTGATTTTTTTGCCCCAATATGCATTACTTTACATTTAGTTACATTAAAATGCATTTGCCATTTCAAAGCCCATTCCCCCAGTTTGGAGAGATCCCTCTGGTTTGTACCACACGGAAAAGTTTTGTGTCATCTGCAAACTTGGCCACCTCGCTGCTTATCCCTGTCTCCAGGTCATTTATGAACAGATTGAAAAGCACCGGTCCCAGGACAGATCCCTGGGGCACACCGCTTTTCACCTCTCTCCATTGTGAAAATGCAGTTGAGGAGGGTACTGGTTTTGTTACCCTTCTGCCAACAGGGGTGAGGGATCAGACTGATTTGTTCCCCAATGCAAGTTTTAACTTGGGGATGCTGTTTCTGGTTGATTGCCCCGTTCTCCTCCTTAACAGAGGATGTTGTGTGCTTGCAATTACAATTTGGTGTTTTAGCTACTGAACTGCTGGAGAGTTCAGTGGTTGGGTTTCTGGTTGCAGAGGGAGAGTTGGAGAGTCTCTTGTAAGCAGCACCCTTTCTCTTCCCCATCCCCCTTTTGCTTTAGTGTAAAACAGCAAAACAGGGAGCTGCTGAGAAACCCACAGGGACCTTGCAGGATGCTTCTGACTGCCAGACCAAGTACTGTAGAAGACTGTAATCTGATCCAAGCAGAAGGCTGCCTTGCCTCTTCCACATTACTCTTCTGCCGAACTTCCCTCTTGTATTATTATATCTTGACCAGAAAGGTTCTAGCAAAAGCCAGAATCCAACCACTCAAGATTAAGGCTGTAGTAAATAATTACAAATTATCTTGTAGGTGGCTTAGAAAAGAGAGGTTCTCCTCAGCACATTGTCACACCACCCTGGAAAATGTTCAAGTGCTGTGGATTTTTTTATTTTCCCACTAGCAGCAGCATTAGCAAAGGGCGTTTATACACGACCCCTAAACTCCAGGGCAAATGGCTCCCAGCTCCGGAGCTTAAAAATGTTTCCCCACCAGCTCCGGAGTTAACAGGAAATTAAGTGTGACCCCGCCCACTTTAGCGCATCCCAGCGCAGCTTTCAGGTACCTGCTCTTTGGAGGTGAAAATTATTTGATCCGGTGTAAGGATAGTGAGTGTGGGGCTCTCCTTGCTTCTGTTTGTTGTTTTTTGGCTCCCGCCCCTTTAAGAGCTACTTTTACAGAGACGAGAGGCAGAACGGAGGTGAGCGGCATGCTTTTCTTTCTCTTTTTCTCCCTCCCCTCACACAGCCAGCAGCCAGGAAGTGCAGAGGGGGTGGGGACACAGGAAGAGCGACGAACCCCTAAGATCTCTGGTCAGAATTTAAGTGGCCAGCAGATCTTAGGGGTCGTGTAAAAAGGCCCTAAAGAACCTTGGGGATTTTGTATTTTTAAAAAGTGTATTTTATCAGCAAACCTTGCATCTTGTACATAACACATTGATTTTGCACAAAACACTGTGTTTTATGGGGAAACCACTTTGAAGAAGTTTGAACAGACAATTGGTATTGGAAGGAATGGCAGGAGAGATGTTAACAGATTTTTGTGCAAGCAGTGCAAATTTCACAAATTTCTCATAAACCTGCAAAATGCACAAACCCTTTGCATCTTGTAGGTGCAGAATCCCTGGCTAGAGGACCTCAGCATCTCTTGCCTTCAGCAGAGCTGACGGCGAGACTTTTATCATTCCCCTCTTCAACCTTAGGAGCCTCTTTGCTCTGTGGTGGTATGAAACACATGACAGCCACATCAGAGCTAAAGGATTGTCACATAGAAGGCAGGGCAAGGGGACAGGATCCAGTGGAGATGGCTCAGCTTAATGCAGAGAGGTGCCAGGTAAACATTAGTAAGAACATCCCAAGGGGAAGAGATATTTGGCAGATGACAAACCTTGGAAGGCAGTGGGCTTCCATGAGTTGGATGTTTTCATTAAATAGCGCTTAAATGTTGTTGTTGTTCAGTCGTTCGGTCGTGTCCGACTCTTTGTGACCCCATCATGGACCAGAGCTCGCCAGGCCTTTCTATCTTCCACTGCCTCCCGGAGTTTGGTCAAATCCATATTTGTTGCATCGATGACACCGTCCAACCATCTCATTCTCTGCCGTCCTCTTTTCCTTTTGCCTTCAATCTTTCCCAACATCAGGGACTTTTCCAAGGAATCCTCTCTCTTCTCATGAGGTGGCCAAAGTACTGGAGCCTCAGCTTCAAAATCTGTCCTTCCAGTGAACATTTGGGGTTGATTTCTTTCAGGATGGATAGGTTTGATCTCCTTGCAGTCCAGGGGACTCTCAAGACTCTCCTCCAGCACCACAGCTCAAAAGCATCAATTCTGCGGCGATCAGCCTTCTTTATAGTCCAGCTCTCACTTCCATACATCACTTCTGGAAAAACCATAGCTTTAACCATCGTGACCTTAGTTGGCAAAGTGATGTCTCTGCTCTTTAGGATGTGATCTAGGTTTGCCGTTGCTTTCTTCCCAAGAAGCAGGCGTCTTTTTATTTCGTCGCTGCAGTCGCCATCTGCAGTGATCAAGGAGCCCAAGAAAATAAACTCTGTCATTGCCTCCATTTCTTCCCCTTCTATTTGCCAGGAGGTGATGGGACCAGTGGCCATGATCTTAGTGGGGTTTTTTTTATGTTGAGCTTCAGCCCATTTTTTTCACTAGCCATCTCAAATAAGAACATAAGAACCTACAAAGAGCCCTGCTGGATGAGGCCAAGGGCCCATCTAGTCCAGCTTCCTGTCTCTCACCGTGGCCACATCAGATGCCTCTGGGAGCACATGAGACAACCAGATCCCTGTCTCATGATGGCACTCCTCTGCATCTGGCACTTTGAGGTACTACCCACCTTTTAAGCTTGGAGAGAACACGTATCCCCATCATGGCTTGTCACCTTGTGCCTCGTGGTGCAGTGGTTAAATGCCTGTCCTGCAGGTAAAAGTGTGCTTACGACCTGGGGTTCAATCTCTGGTAGCAGGCTCATGGTTGACTCAGCCTTCCATCCTTCCGAGGTCAGTAAAATGAGTACCCAGCTTGCTGGGGGTGGGGGGCAATGTGTAGCCTGCATAATTAAAGTGTAAACTGCTCAGAGACTACTTGAAGTGGTATGGAGCAGTATATAAGCAGAACACTTTGGCGCACTTTTCTTCCAGAAATCTGTCCAATCCCCTTTTGAAGGCATCCGGGCCAGTTGCCGTCGCCCACTAGCTCTTGGTTAAAATAACAACAAGAACCTTTTACTTGCAGAGCTGGAAGGGACCCTTCTGGATGGCCGAGTCCAGCTCCTGTCAAGGAGGCACCAAGGGGGGGGGAATAAGACTCTCAACCTATGGCTCTGCAGCCAGAGCCGTAAACCGCCAAGCTATCCGGTTCCTGAACTGGTGCTGGGTTGGACTAGATGACCCCTGGGGTACCTTCCAAGCCTGCAGCTCTCTGCGTTTTCCTCTCCCAAGCAGAAAATCACTTCCAGGCAGAGACGCTAAAGGAGTAGATCAGGAGAGACCAGTGGTGGATGATGGATGGATGGAAGGCTTCTTTGGTGGAAGGGGAAGGCCATTGCTCCTCTCCTGCCCGGTTGCCACCAGCCGTGCATTTTAGAACACCAGACCGAGAAGATGGCGGGAGGGAAGGTGGAGCTGTTATGTTCCCTCCACAAGGAACACTGACTTTGCCAAGCGAAGCTGCTCTCGGGCAGATTGGGACTGCCAATGACGGTCCGCAAAGTAGAGAGGTAGAATCTTCCTTTAGGCCGTGGTCACACCTGGGTTTTGATCCTGATCTTCTGAAGGTCAGGCTTTTCCTCTTTGTCCCATCACGTGATTTAAATGTGGGTCAAGAGTTCCCACGTCAAAAGCTGTTTTTATTTTATTTTAAAGTGCAGTTCAGCCCCCCTTGGCCAGCAGGTGGTGCTAGCATTTGAAAAAAACGGACCACTTGGCTGGGGGAAATTAAAACTTGTAGGACCGGATAGAGCTTCCTGTTTCTCCGAAGGTGAAAAGCAATTAACAAAAGCAGCGCCGATCGGCCCCAGGAACAGCCGGTCAGTGCTATGAAAAAAGAAAGAAAATGAAACCCGGATCATCTGCATGGTCTCACGGCGTCTGCCTCCTTAAAAGCTGGATTTTCAAAGCGAAGCAAAAATTTCCCTACCTCTTGGGTGAGTCACAGAAACCTCGCTTAAGGGATCATTACCAGGTGGTCCCCCCCCCCAAATCCCGGTGCCCGTGGGGATGGCATTTTTAGACCCAGGTTATCTGGTAATTTAAACTGCTTTTAAAGGGACGTGGGACCAGGGCCTAATTAAATTTGATACTTTTTTAAATCCCCAAATTGTTCTGTTTCCCCCCCCCCATAGTATTTTACCCACAGCTTCAAAAATTCCCAGATATTTTGCATTTAATGTGCCCAAAGTGTGCAAGTCAGAGACACTGGACAGCCCCACCTTCCCTGTCATGCCTGCTCCCTCCATGAGACGCAGGCCATCTCCTGGATGGTCATAATAAATAAGAAAGGCTATGTGGATACACTTTAAGCCAAAATGCTCAATATAATCATGCAGACAAGAGTTGCTCGCTTGAACAAAGAAGTTTTATTATATTGCACGCATGTAAATGACACTACAGCTGCCTAAATGCCCTAAGCACATCTGATCTTGCCTGATTTCGGAAGCTAAGCAGGGTCAGCCCTGGTTAGTACTTGGATGGGAGACCACCAGGGAATACCAGGTGCTGTAGGCGCCTGGAGTAGGAACTGGCAAGCCACTCCAGTATTCCGTGGACATGGGGTCACAAAGAGTCAGTGATGACTGTAATGACACCACCACCACCACCACCACCACAACAACAACAACAACAACAACATGACACTTCAATGTTTACAAACATAAAGAGGGAACACGCAGCTCAGGGTCCAGGCAGAGAGTCCTTTGGCCAGAGGCACACACCCAATGCGCACCATCTCTGCAAAGACTAAAATGTTGCGTATACAATGGTACCCCGACTTAAGAGCAGCTCGACTTAAGAGCAATTCGACTTAAGAGTTGAAAACTGTTGGCATTTTAACCGCCGCCTTACAAATTTTAGATATGGTCTGCTCGACTTACAATTTTTTTTCCATTTTTAATTTTTTTTAACTTATTTTTTTTTTCAATTTTTAGATAGGTGCCCTGACTTAAGAGCATGCATTCGGAACGGATTAAATTCGTAAATTGAGTTACCAGTGTAGGCTGTCACTCTCTGTATCAGCAATAGATGGCATATCGTGTATAAGTTGCCCAGTGATAACATTTAAGGCCATGAGACCGTTTCCTCGTGTGGCTGTCTGTCTTTCTTTTCCCCCTTAGTTCCTCTTTTCTTTCCTGCATCCCAAGCTGTGTTGTGGTTAAGCAAGCTAAAGGTCAAAGGCATACTTTGCATTTGTAACAGATGATAGCCTTTACACAACAGAATAAAAGAAGCGGGGCTTAATTCACTTCTTATAGCTCGCAACAAAGAGAAAGCTGGTGTATGTGCCCAGGCTGGAGTTATCATCTATGCTGAGACAGACGAACACAGCTTCGTCTTTGGAAATTAATGGAGAGGGGTGCTGTATTAATGGAGAGGGAGTTCTGTAAAGAGAGAGCATCGTGGTGGCACAGAAGACAGGATGGAGGAGGAAGAGGATGAACCATTGGAAAAGTTTCTTTAAAGCAGCTTCTTTGTCTTTTGCCTCTGGAAATAATTGTGTACGATTCTGGTTACTGCATTTCAAAAAAGACATCGTGGAACTGGAAAAGGTGCAGAAGAGAGTGACTAGAATGATTACTAGGCTGGGGCACCTCCCTTATGAAGAAAGGCTAAAACATTTGGGGCTCTTTAGTCTGGAAAAAAAGGTGCCTGAGGGGGGATATGATTGAGACATACAAAATAATGCAGGGCATGAGTCAAGTGGATAGAGGGACGCTCTTCTCCCTCTCACAAAAGACCAGAACTAGGGGACATCCACTCAGATTGATGGTTGGGAGAGTGAGAACAGACAAAAGAAAATACTTCTTTACCCAGCGTGTTGTTAGCCTGTGGAACTCCCTGCCACAGGAGGTGGTGATGGCCTCTGGCCTGGATGCCTTCAAAAGGGGATTGGACAAGAGGAAAAGTCCATCACAGGTTCCAAACCATGATGGAGATGTGTAATCTCCAGGCTTAAAACTGGGGTACTTTAAGGGCCAGATGCAGGGGAGTGGCATCAGGAGACAGAGATCTAGTCTCACACCCTTCCAGAGGCATTTCGTGGGGCCACTGTGAGATACAGGATGCTGGATTAGATGGGCCTTTGGCCTGATCCAGCAGGGCTCTTCTGATGTTCTTCTCCCTTGGGTGTCCTGCATGGATTGTTCTACAGTCCAGAGTTAGTTTTTAGATAACAGTTCCCATCTTCCCACCTCCCTGTCTGATTGGCCAGCATCAGGGAGAAAGTAAGATGATGTTGGAGGCCTCTTCCTCATTGGAGTTTATGCCCATGCAACCCCAGAGCAAGGTAAGGGATTGGCTGGTTTTGTTCCGGAGGGTTGGTCCGGTTCCAAATGCCAGCTGGGTTCCCATGTTTTGTTTTTGAATCGGAACACTTCTGAAATGAAACACCCATCTCTAGCCGCTTTATAATCTGTTCCAGAATAATCCACCTTCTAGAATGCCATTGGCCATGTTGGTTGTGGGATGTTTGGAGGTACAGCTAAAAAAAAAAAAGTTCTCCTGAAGCTATGCACCTCAGTTTTCTCCTCAGAGGCTATATAAAGCATCTTTCTCTGGCCAGTTGTTTCCCCAATAAAAGTGAAATATCTGCCTGTTTAGAGGTGAACCTAATAATCGCCCTCCCCTCTTATCTTAGCCACAAAGAACTCTTTTGTTGTTGTTTGAGGTTCCATATTTGTTGGACCCCAAGAGATCACGCCATTTAGAGAGGCAGCTCGAAGTCAAAGTTGTTGCTGGGAGCGCAGACGGATCAGAAGCAGGGGTCATTGCACTGCAGCGCTATCAAAGAGACAATTACTGTTAACGAGGAGACTGGCTAATAAACCACCCTTTCCTCAGCCGAAGCCTCTCTGGAACAGTTCTCCTTTTGAAAAGAAAAGGAAGGAACTGGGAATTCTTCTGTGTTACTCCTCAAAACATCCTTTTCCACGACTGTTGAAGTGGCATATTTTGTGATGGCTTCATGAGTTATCCATCACTAAATGCCAATATTTGTTCTCCGCAGCCTCTGGCATTTGGCTTGAATAGTTCATGTTTTATTAAGGGCAAGCAGTGAGTTGGGTAGTTATCTGAGGAGTTGGGGGGTGTTACCTTTGGACTACAGATCCCTGAATCCTCATTTCTGCCTGAGGACTTTTCTTGGAGTTGTTGTCCCTAAAAGTAGTGCTCCCATGGCCTATGTATTGGATAGTGTGGTTACTACATTTCAGGGCACTTGTTTATATATTTAGCTGATTCGGTTTTCATATTCATCTTCTTATATCATTGTATATTAGGTTTTTATATTTGTGGTGTTTTTTGGATATACTGTACTGTACTACAATAGCCAGAAAACAGTATAACAAATGCAATAGGATCTCCTATCCACAGAATCACTGTACACTGATTCACTTATCCACTCCGTGAACATACTAAATAAAAAACTACAGAAATACAAATGTGTACATATTTCTAGGGTGTACTAGAGGGAGCCACAGATCAGAGCCACATCTGCTGCAAGTGCAAGCTGGTGGCACTATTGGAAGAGAAGGTCCAGCAGCTGGAGGCTCGCATATCCGACCAGCAACATATTAAGGAGCTTGAGTGGTTCCTGGACAGAGCGGAACAGACTACTCAGGTCCAAGAGGAGACAGGGCAAACTTCAGAGGAGGAAGTCACTCCCGCAACTCAGGAGGTGGATGGGTGGAGGAATGTGACTCAAAGGAGTAGAAGGCCAAGGCATCGCTCAGAGAGTCTCATCTTGCACAATCAGTTTGAAGCTCTTTCCCTCAGCACACCTCATGAGGCACACATAGAGGAAGAATTGGTTCCACCGGAGGATCTCTCCCTCATCACTATTGATGAGATACAAGATCAGGTACATGTTGATGACCAGGCTGCAGGAGAGAAGCTCATTGTACTAGGGGATTCTATAATTAGAAATACGGAGGGATGGATTTGTGAGGAGCATGATAACCGTATGGTCACTTGCCTGCCGGGTGCAAAGGTTGCAGACATCACCAGAAATATAGATAGCTTGTTAGAGAGAACTGGGAAGGAGCCAGTGGTCATGGTACACGTTGGTACCAATGATGTCGGGAAGGCCAAGCGGTCAGTCTTGGAAGCCAAATTCAGGTTGTTAGGTAGAAGATTGAAGTCCCGGGCTTCCAAGGTAGCATTTTCAGAAGTGCTACCTGTTCCTCGTGCAGGACCCGCCAGACAGGCAGAACTCAGAAGCCTCAATGCGTGGATGAGGCGATGGTGTCGAGAGGAGGGCTTTAGATTTGTCAGGAACTGGAGAACATTTTGGGACAAGCCAAACCTGTTCAGGAGGGATGGGTTGCACTTGAATCATGATGGGACCAGATTGCTGGCACTCAACCTCAAAAAGGCAGCAGAGCAGCTTTTAAACTGATAACTGGGGGAAAGCCGACAGGAGCTGAGTGGCATCCGGTTCGGAACACCTCATCCTCGGGGAATGAGGTTGGAGAGGGTAGAGAATCACATAGAGAAGACATAGCAGGTATAGGTATTAGCACCGGGAGAATAACGGAATGTGACAGTTCATCTACTGAAAATAAAAGCTGTGGGGCGAATAGAACAAGGCAGCAGCTGTTGTTGCGGGACCCACTGTACAGGTGCTTCTACGCCAATGCTCGAAGCCTCCGAGCAAAGATGGGAGAACTTGAACATTTGGCAGCTAGGGATAACATTGATATAATAGCCATAACAGAAACCTGGTGGAATGCGGAGAACCAGTGGGATACAGCAATCCCAGGCTATAAACTCTATAGAAGAGATAGAGGGGGGCGGGTTGGAGGAGGAGTGGCCATCTATGTCAAAGAAGGGGTAAAATCCAGCAGAATGGAGATAGACAGAGGGTCTGACTCCACCATAGAATCACTGTGGGTTAAACTACCAGGTCCAAGGAGTGATGTGATCGTTGGAGTATTCTATCGTCCACCAGATCAGAAACTTGAGGGGGACCTTGAAATGAGGAGAGAAATCATGGAAGTGGCTAAAAGGGATAGGATAGTAATCATGGGGGACTTCAATTATCCCCACATTGACTGGGCCAATGCGAGCTCCGGGCAAGAAAGAGAAACTGGGTTTCTCGACTTGCTGAATGACTGTGCCTTGGAGCAACTTGTCACGGAGCCCACCCGAGAACAGGCAACTCTGGATCTAATATTGTGTGATACTCAGGACCTGGTCAGAGGTGTGAATGTCACTGAGCCTCTGGGGAACAGTGACCATGCTGCTATTACCTTTGCCATGCATGTCGGAGGAAGAGTGTCAACCAAATCAGACATAAAAACCCTTGATTTTCGAAGGGCAAACTTCCCTCAGATGAGGAAACTAGTTAGAGAGAAACTGAAGGGGAAGGTTAGAAGAATCCAATCTCTTCAGAGTGCATGGAGCCTGTTTAAAACAACAATAATAGAGGCCCAGCACAAGTGCATACCACAAAGAAAGAAGAGCTCATTTAAGTCCAAGAGGACACCGGCATGGTTAACGAGTGGAGTTAGAGAGGCTCTAAAGCGCAAGGAGAGGTCCTTCTGTAAATGGAAATCCTCTCCAAATGAGGAAAATAAAAAGGAACACAAACTCTGGTTAAAAGAGAGGAGGTTTTAGGACTAATTGATAAATTGAGGATTAACAAGTCACCTGGCCCAGATGGCATCCACCCAAGGGTTATTAGGGAACTGAGAAATGAAATTGCAGATCTCTTAACGGTTATATGCAACTTGTCTCTTAAAACGGCCACAGTGCCGGAGGACTGGAGGATAGCAGATGTCACACCAATTTTTAAAAAAGGAAGGAGGGGGGACCCAGGAAACTACAGGCCGGTTAGCCTTACATCTGTCCCAGGGAAGATGGTGGAAAGCCTCATCCAAGAGAAAATCTTAAAACACATAAAAGAACAAACCTTGCTGAGAGAAAATCAGCATGGCTTCTGTAAGGGTAAATCTTGTCTGACAAACCTCTTAGAATTTTTTGAAAAGGTCAACAGGCACGTGGATTTGGGTGAACCGGTTGATATAGTCTATCTGGATTTTCAAAAGGCTTTTGACACAGTCCCTCACCAAAGGCTGCTGAGAAAATTGCACAGTCAGGGGATAAGAGGGCAGGTCCTCTTATGGATTGAGAACTGGTTGAGATCCCGGAAACAAAGAGTAGGTGTCAATGGGAAATTTTCACAATGGAGAGAAGTGAAAAGCGGTGTGCCCCAGGGCTCTGTCCTGGGACCGGTGCTTTTCAATCTGTTCATAAATGACCTGGAGACAGGGATAAACAGTGAGGTGGCCAAGTTTGCCGATGACACAAAACTTTTCCGTGTGGTAAAAACCAGAGAAGATTGTGAAGAGCTCCAGAAGGATCTCTCCAAACTGGGGGAATGGGCTGAGAAATGGCAAATGCGTTTTAATGTAACCAAATGTAAAGTAATGCATATTGGGGCAAAAAATCCAAACTTCATCTATCAACTCATGGGCTCTGAGTTATCCGTGATGGATCAGGAAAGAGATCTTGGTGTGTTGGTGGACAGCTCCATGAAGGTGTCTCCCCAATGTGTGGCAGCGGTGAAGAAGGCCAATTCCATGCTAGGGATTATCAAAAAGGGGATTGAAAATAAAACAGCCAACATTATAATGCCATTATACAAAACAATAGTAAGGCCCCACCTGGAGTATTGTGTACAATTCTGGTCACCGCATCTCAAGAAAGACATAGTGGAACTGGAAAAGGTGCAGAAGAGAGCGACTAAAATGATTACTGGGCTGGGGCACCTCCCTTATGAAGAAAGGCTAAAACATTTGGGCCTCTTTAGTCTGGAAAAAAGGCGATTGAGGGGGGATATGATTGAGACATACAAAATAATGCAGGGTATGAGTAAAGTGGATAGAGGGAAGCTCTTCTCCCTCTCCCAAAATACCAGAACTAGGGGACATCCACTAAAATTGAGGGCTGGGAGAGTAAGATCTGACAAAAGAAAATATTTTTTCACCCAGCGCGTTGTAAGTCTATGGAACTCCCTGCCACAGGATGTGGTGATGGTATCTGACCTGGATGCCTTCAAAAGGTGATTGGACAGATTCCTGGAGGAAAAGTCCATCACAGGTTACAAACCATGATGGAGATGTGTAACCTCCAGGGTTTAAACCAGGGTACTTCAAGGGCCAGATGCAGGAGAGTGGTATCAGGAGACAGATATCTAGTCTCATGCACTCCCAAACACATCTGGTGGGGCCGCTGTGAGATACAGGAAGCTGGACTAGATGGGCCTTTGGCCTGATCCAGCATGGCTCTTCTTATGTTCTTATCATGCGTTATACAGTAGGATGCCGGTACCTGCTGGTGATGGGTTCCAAACCTTCACGGGGATAATGAAAACCGTGGATAAGAGAGAACACCAAAAATCCCCCAAACTGCTGTTTTGTGACAGTAGCTTGCTTTACAACTGTTGCATTATGACAATAGTTTGCTTTACAGCTGCTTTTTGTGACAGTAGCTTGCTTTACGGCTGTTGTTTTATGACAGTAGCTCGCTTTACAGCTGCTGTTTGTGACAGTAGCATGCTTTGTTTACGACAGTTGCTTGCTTTGTGGCTGCTGAATTATTTATTTGATTCCCCCCCCTCTGGTTTCTATGGATAACTGAATTAGTGGATCATGAATCAGTGGATATGGGGGTCCTACTATATAGCATTGGATACGTGAAACCAGTCCCACCTCAGATGTTGCAGTCTTATTGCATATACAGTGGTACCTTGTATAAAGGAATTAATTCATTCCGAATGAAATTATGTTAAGCAAATTTTCCTTTATACAAATTCCCATAGGAATGCATTGAAAACGGAGTGATCCCAATTATTATGTTGTACGGATTCTCCCCATAGGTGATTATGTTAAGCAAATTTCCCCTATCTCCAGAATTTTTTTATGTTGTACAAATTTTATGTTATACAAGCTGTTTGTTATACAAGGGTCCACTGTACTGTATTTTCTTTTATATGCCTATTCAATCACAAGAAGATTTTCTTGGGCGTTTAGTTTATCTTTCTTGTTTAATTTCTTGGGCAAAGAAATTAAAGGATATTCAGAAGAAAGGAGGAGCCTACAAGGTTCCCAGTAGCCCTCTGGGCTATACTGGGACGAAAGAAAAAGCAAAGCAAAGCAAAGTGTTCTGCTTATATACCGCCCCATACCACTACAAGTAGTCTCTGGGCGGTTTACAATTTTTGATTACAGTGTGCAGGCTACACATTGCCCCCCCAGCGAGCTGGGTACTCATTTTACCGACCTCGGATGGAAGGCTGAGTGAACCTTGAGCCTGCTACCGGGGATTGAACCCAGGTCGTGAGCACAGTTTTACCTGCAGTACAGGCATTTAACCACTGCGCCACGAGGCCCTTTGGGAATCAGTGGCAGCTGCGACAAAGCACCAGCTTCTGATTTCTCTCAGGTGATCTATCAAGTTCTGTAGGGCTCCTCCCGAGGAGAAGTTCAGGCATTGCTTCGGCTGCCTTGACACCCTTGCTCAGACACAGAAAGCCTTGGGAAACCAGCAGTGTTTCACTCAAAGAGCTTAGAAACCTGACTTGTTCTTGACTGCAAGGCCAGAATTGTCAAACCTGAGGCAAGCACAGTGGCTCCAAAGATGGTTCTCTCACTCAAGAGAGATGAGAAAGAAGGGCAGTAAAAACTGAGAGTGATTATGAAGAACTCCAGAGGGATCTCTTGACCCTGGGGGAGTGGGCAAACCACTGGCAAATGAGCTTCAACATTAGTAAGTTGAGATGGGCACAAAACGAAAAAAAATCATTCCGTTATTCGTTATTCGTTTCATTACGCAACGGAACGAATAACGAAAATTGTGATGAAATTGGAACGAACAGAACAGAACCGCGAAAATTAGGTTCGTTACGTTTCGTTTTCGTTAATGGCGACGCGCAATGAAATGAGCTGTTTTTAAATGTTAAAAACATCCTGAATATCCGTAAAAACGCAGTGATAATTATTTATTCTGCCTGATAATACCTACCAGGGGGCTTGGGGTCCTTAAAATGTGCATTTATGTCTTTTCTCAGATCGCTGTATTTTTTTCCTTTAAGGGGAGTTAGGGGACATCGACCCAAAATGGCTCCCAGATGCCTAATATTGATTTCTTGGGTATTAAAATGCCCCGGACATCCGTAAAAATGCAGCGATAATTATTTGAAATTATTACCTACCAGGGGGTTGGGGTCCTTAAAACGTTTGTTTTTTTTCTTTCTCCCATCACAATGTATTTTTTCTTTTCCCTTTAAGGATGACACAAAAGGGATCCCAGCCACAAAATGGATGCAAGCCATGTGATGGGATCATGTAAATTCTTGGACAATTTCAACCAATAGCATACTCAGGTTGCAGACTGGGTAGGTGTGGCAGGCACAGAGGGCATAAAAAGCTCTGGCAGCCCCCTTCCTCCTTGCAGCCTGCAGTGGGAGTTAGGGTGGGATTGCTGTCTCTGCGACTCGTTACTTTAGGCCAGCCAGGCAGGTGTGTGTCTCTGTGTTCCTGCTGGCTGCAGCCTGGCTCTTAGGGGAGAGAAAGAAGAGATTCCTCTTGCAGCCACCCTGTGTGCGTGCGTACCTCTCGGTGAGTACCCTCCCCTGCCACGCAGGTGTAGTCACTCTTCGGCTGCGTTACGCCCTGGGCAACACCCGCCGCTGCCTTTGCAGCCTCCCTGTGTACCTAGTCTATACTGTGTCTCTGCCAGCATCATTTTTTTAGTGTTTTCTGGGGTGTTGGGGGACGTCCGCACTCGGAAATGCTTTAAATCGCAGAAAAAGCGGTTAAAAACAAAAAACGAAAAATGAAAAAATGAAAAAAAAAATTTCAAAAAATTCGCGAAAAACAAAAATGAACCAAAATGGGACCCACATTGAAAAATGAAAAACCGAAACGTCATTTTTTCCGATTTGTGCCCATCTCTATTAGTAACTGCAGAGTGATGCACGTCGGAGCAAAAGACCCCAATTACATTTATAAACTGATGGGGTCTGAACTCTGCAACAAACCAGGAAAGGGATCTTGGTGTCCTGATGTTCAGTTCAATGAAGGTGTCAACCCAGTGTGCCGCAGCAGTGAAAAAGCAAACTCAATGCTAGGGATGACTAGGAAGGGTACAGAAAATATGTCAGCAAATGTTGTTTTGCCTCTTTATAAATCTATGGTGAGGCCTCATCTGCAGTATTGTGTACAGTTCTGGTCACCATACCTTCAGAAGGATATGATGGAAATGGAAAAAGGGCAGAGGAGTGCAACCAGAATGATTCGGGGACTGGAACACCTTCCTTACCATCTGAGGCTGCAATGGCTGGGCCTCTTCACTCTTGAACGACGGCGCCTAAGAGGTGACCTGATTGACGTTTATAAAATCATACACGGTGTGGACAAAGTAGATAAGGAAAAACTGTTTTCCTTATCGCACAACACTAGAACTAGGGGGCACTCCATGAAACTTTTGGGTGCTAGATCTCAAACAAATAAGAGGAAGTACTTTTTCACACAAGAGCATCACTGGTCTGTAGAACTCCCTGCCCGAAGACGTGGTGACAGCTGTCAGCCTAGACAGCTTTAAGAAAGGACTGGACAAGTTCATGGAGAACAAGGGTCTCCATGGCTATCATGATGGATGCCTAAGGACAACCTCCGGGTTGGGAAGATAGGCAGGATATCTCTAAATGCCATTTGGGGGGGAATCATAAGCAGGTGAAGACATCTGCTTGGGAATACCCTGAAGCAACTGTTGAGCCACTGTATGAGACAGAATGCTGGACTGGATGGGCTGTGGCCTGTTCCAGCAAGGCTGTTCTTATGTTCCTGTGTTCTTAAGGGTAATGAGAAAATTAGATTTCCCCTGTCAAGGAGTCCCAGTGGGGGACTCGAACTCCCGACCTCTGGCTCTGCATCCAAAGACCTGAACCACGGAGCTCTACAGCTGTTCTCAAGTTCCCTGAGACAGAACTGAGGGCATGATTAGATCTCACTCAGCTCAGAATAAGCAGTTATTTACTGTGTCTTTAAAAAAGGAAGGTGTTTTGTTTGTCCAGCCCAGTTCTGACTCTCTCCGGGGGAATTTGCACCACCACCACCACTAACATCTGGCAAATAGCAGGCGTAGCTATTTCACAAATGACCATATTTGGCACTTGGTACGCGATGGTGTTTGAATTTGATGGTTGATCTGCAATTGTCTTTAGCATCTGACAACATTTGAAATATGGCGTTGGTGGGCTTTAGAGGGTGACTGAACGTGATATTTTGTGCTCACCTACATTTGACAACATGCACACTTATTTTTCTTTCTCCCGGTTTAATTTTTCCTTCTCTCTCTGATTCATTCTGAAACACAACAGCCAGACTATCCAGGTCTAACCATTTACATTTGGGATGAGCCTTGTGGTGTAGTGGTTAAACTTCTGTACTGCTGCTGTTAACTGTGCTCATGACCTGGGGTTCAATCCCAGGTAGCCAGCTCAAGGCTCACTCAGCCTTCCAGCCTTCCAAAGTCGATAAAATGAGAGTAGCCAGCTCACTGCGAGGGCAATGTGTAGCCTGCATAATTACTTGTAAACCACCCAAAGAGGGCTTTATGTGCTATAGGGCGGTATTTAAGCGGAACACTTTTTGCTTTTGAAATGGTCAGTGGCCACAAACTTCAAATTTTCCCTTCCGTAGAGTTGCTGGTGCTTGTTGCACTCTGCAGAGATAGCATTGCAGAGATAATAAGATTTCGGGGAACATTGGGGAAGGCCAGGCGGGAGGTGGGTGCCCGCCCCAGCAAAATTGGAAACAGATGGGAGCGCTGATGAGAGGCAATGTGTCTGCAGCCGCCCAGAACTAACTGCCTAGAACAGGGCAGCCAATTAACGCTATTACAGGAAAAGAGAAGACCTGGTTCTCATGCATACCCTGAGAAGCCAAACTTTGCCATATTCAGAAGAGAGCATGCAGGGAGAGAGCCAGGATTGTGCTCATGGGTGCACGGCACAGCAAGAATAAAAGATAATTTCTTCCGGCCTATTCACATCCCATAAGCCGTTGGCTCCCCAGGAAGGCAAGTGACAATGGGCAACTAGTTCCCAAATCTGCCACCTTCCCTTGGCAGCGTGCCTCTGAGGAAGACCACTCAGAAGCATCCTTTAGATTACGTCTCACCTTGATTTCCCTCTGCTTTTAGCCTTCATGGGCAGCAAAGGCTGGTAATGAGACCTCTCTCTCTCTCTCTCTCTGTGTGTGTGTGTGTGTGTGTGTGTGTGTGTGTGTGTGTGTGTGTGTGCACGCGCGTGTGCATGTGTGCGTGTCTAGTTTTATAGGGAACACAGGCAGTCAACGTGTGAGTGTCTTACCTGGAACTTCTTTGCAAGTCTGATGGCTCACCATCTGGAAACAGGCATGAGTTGGTGACCCCCCCCCAACCAATCCACATTGTGCACTAAGGAAGCTCCTGCTGGATCTTTCTATAGTCCTACCACTCCAGCAGTCTGTTTCCATCACAGAACCATGAAGTGGGAGAGTACCTCGAAAGGCCATCGACTCCAACCCCCTGCTTAATGCAGGGATGCAAATCAAAGGGCACCTTCCAAGTTGTTGTCTCAATTCCTCTTGAATGTCTCCCGGGTGGGAGAACTCACCACCTTCTGAGGTCACGGGTTTCGTTGTCATACCACTCTAACAGTTAGGAAGTTTTTCCTCATATTCACCCAGAATTTGGGTCCTTGGGGGCTTGAGCCCGTTGTGATGTGCCCTGCTCTCTGGGATGATGGAGAACTGACCCTGCTAGGCTCTGGTCCTGGATAAATCAATGGGAGGATCCATCAAGGTAGGAGGCGCCCCTACAGCTGGTATGGAGAAGAAAACCTGTACAGATACTGGAGGCCTTATAGAGCTACTATGACTAGTAGCCCCTGGCACATCTATTTATTTTAGAGTATTTTTACTCCATCTTTCTCCTTGGAAAAGGACTCAAGGGGGCTTACAGTAATGAGGGATAATATACAGTCCAGTACAGTTAAGACATCTTCAAATATTTGAGAACAAGGAAGCGAGCATTAATAGACAACATTACATTAAAGCTACCAGGTTATAAGGACAATGAACCCTCGTATAACAAATGGTTTCTATAACATAAAATCTGTACAACATAAAAAATTCCAGAGATAGGGGAAATCTGCTCAACAGACTTGCCTATGGGGTGAATCTGTAGAACATAAAAATGGTTGCGATTAGGGAAATTTCCTATGGGAAATTATCACTCCCTCCTTTTATCTGGGCCTAACCTTGAAGCTTTAGGATCACATTCATTGCTTTCTTTGTGTCTAAGGGGTCCTGCAAATGGCAGTCACTAGGATCACAGTGTTTGAAGATACCTCAAAGGCCATCCAGTCCAACCCCTTGCCATGCAGGAACCCCCATCACAGGACCCCCGACAGATGGCCATCCAGCGTCTGCTTAAAAACCTCCAAAAGAAGAAGACTCCACCACCCTCCTTTGTGGTAGCATATTATTCCACTGCCAAACAGCTCTAACTGTCATGAAGTTCTTCCTAATTTTTAAATGGAATTTCTTTTCCTGTAGTTTGAAACCACTGCCCCGAGTCCTAGTCTCTGAAGCCATGGAAAACAAACCTGTTCCCTCTTCAGTGTGACATACTTTCAAATGGTTGCAGTTAGGGAAATTTCCTATGGGAAATCTGTATAAAGGAAAATTTGCTTAACATAATTTCATTTGGAACAAATTAATTCCTTTATACAAGGTACCACTGCAGTTATAAACACAAAGTCTATGTGAACCTATAGATTCATATGAAATACTGGAGGCCTTATATAGTTACACTTACTCACCATAGATTCATTTTGCCCTCTTTTCAAGTGGTTGAAAATGGAACCCATCATTAGATCTCATGATCGTGAATCCCACAGTTTTAACTGTGCACCTAATGGGCTCAGAGAGGTTAAGGCTCAGCAGGAATGCAGCCAAAATCTCAGTGCCGAGAAACAAGAGGTGACTGTCAGAAACCCTGAAATCTGCAAAAGAGCAGCAGATCTTACAATTGATTATAATAATAATTCAAAGGGGGCAGCTCCTCTCCTCAAACCATCCCATTGAGGACTTTGTATGTCAGCTGGGTCACTGTCCCAAAAACTAGCAGATACCTGATAGGAGCTGAGGACACCCTATTTAGATTATGAGTGGGGTGGTCCCAGTTTTATAGCTCAAAGGAGAAGGAGGGGATGGTTTAATTAAAGGTACAGGATCACCACCACCACCACCACCACCACCACCCCAAAATACCCTCAACAGGCCCTTTGCCTTGCCACAATGAGGAAGCTGGTGTTTCAACTGCACTCTAGTCTAGACTAAAAATCCACTTGGGCAGAAGATGGAAGTCCAAGTCAGAAAAGACAAAATTCAGAGAACTTGGCCCCTATCACACACATGCTAAATGTGCATGTTGATTTGATGCATACTTTCTCCAAGGCTGGTCACGTGACATTTGATGCACACATTCCATCCCCACGGTAGCATTTTTGATGCTCTGTTCACGCGTCCCCATGGGCCGAAAGCACATCAAATTGAAATGTCTTTTCTCTGTCACTCGTATCGTATATGTAATACACTTTGCTGGGTTTCTAGTTTTACTGGTGGAGGACATGACAAATGTTTTGTGGTTTTTTTCCTGTACCAGCAATCTACTTTTTATTTTAAAGAGCAAATCAATTTAAGAAAATATCAATAAATTGAGCACAATAATAAAAAGGTGCACTAACAACTCCCCCCTTTTGATGCACACTTCAATTCACCGAAAATGCGGATCAAAAAATTACAACCGGAGGGGCCAGGATCAGGGAAATGCGGTGGGTCGTGCTTGAGGAGGCGTGGCTGAGGCGTGTATTTTTTTGAAGTGCCTCACAGTGAGGATCAGTACTCCAGATGCGAATTTAAATTATAAAAATTTAAATGAAATGTGATAGAGGCCCTTCTCATCAGATGTCAGAAAATGTCGAGAGGGGAAAATACCCTCCTTCAAACCAGGGGAAATGAAGGCAGTGGTTGTTACCCTGGGATAAGGAATGCCCTTCTTCATAATTTATGGCGTCGGGATCATTCCGGGGCCAGGCCGGGCACTGTGGGCCAAATGGCCACTTTTGCCAACAGGGCCGTGCGTTGCCGTTCCTTTGTGATCGGACGTCATCCGGTCTGGGAAGGAGCCCTGCTTGGCTCCCAGCGCTGGCTTTGATCTGCCAGTATTACCAATCTAGCCTTGCTCCAGCGGTGACATTTTTAGAGGGCACAGAATCCATCACACCCGAGGAACAAACAAACAACGGCTCTGCGCAACGAGAAAAGGTCGGGGCTCAAGTAGAGACGTAGCAGGAGGCCCTAGCCCAGCAGCGGAGGGGAATCAGGCGGCAGGTCTTGTGCAAATAACATGTACCAGGCTGCCTCCACTTTCCTCCTCTCCATCCTTCTCTTTGATGCCTGATATAATTTTTCCATTTTCTGCCTTAAAGAGAGAGGCTCCAACCAGGGTCCCTTTTTTTTCCCCACTGAGGCAGACCTGTTTGCACTCTTTGCCCATCCTAGCGGCCTTATTCACCTCTCCTTCACCTCTTCCTCTGGATCAGGACTCAGGCAGAAGCAAGAGGCCTTTTAGATTTTCTTCTAGAAACCAAGCCCTATAAGGAAAGAAAGAAGACTGAGGATTGATAGGAGAGCATCATCCCAGTGTGCAGGACACACAACCATGGGCGCAAGCGACAGGAAGCCAGATGTAGGCGGAATACCAGGAAAAAATTCTCAACGGTTAGAGCAGTACAACAGTGGGACCAGTGACTTCGAGAGGTGGCGAGTCTCACAGTAACTAAGATGAATGTAACTTCTTCAAAGATGTAATTGAAGAAAAAGTTCTATAGAGGTGGCTGGGTGCCTGCCCTTCAACAAATGTTTGTTTGAGTACCTGACTGCAAAAAAAATGAATGAGGTGTTGGACAAGTGAAAGAATATCTATAAGTGTTAAGTAAAATGAAATTGTAAAATGTTCTATAGAGGAAGGTGCCCTAGCCTTGTTGCCAACAAATGTGTTTGAGAAATTTGAGTGCACTGGTTGGCGAGGGAGACTCTGCCTACTCAGTCTGTACTCTGTATAATATTTTTAAAATAATTTAATCCACAGCCTCCAACCTCCCCTTCTAAGCACTAGTACTGGACCTTGGCTGTTGCTTGCCACTTGCTAATAAACTGTAGAATAGAAAACAAATGGAATAAAACTATAAGCTGCTACTAGGGTAGGATAGGGTTGCTGGATTCCCTTCCAAAACCCCAATCGCAACAGCAGCAAAAAAGCTGTAGGCGCAGGGTAAAAGGACCTTGGCCAAGTAAATGAACTTGGTGGGAAATTGGGATACAAAAGAAATGGTATGGTAGTGTAAAATAATATATTTTCAAAATAAATCCACAGCACCTCCCCTCCCCTACCGCTCCCACTCAAATCTTCCCTCCCCCTTGAAGCAAATATAAGCAAATAAAAAACGGAACTCTTCCTCAAAAATGCAGAAAACAAAAAAGAATAAACACTGCGTTGCTATTCCCCACAGGGAATAAAAGAAATTATTATGTTTTGCGAATTAATATCAATTCAATTCCCTCCCTGCCTAGTAGCGAGACCGAGACCGCGACCGCGAAATCGAAACTAGACTGAGCGCAGCAATCCAGCCCTGACCACCCTCCACAAGATCCAAGCCCAGACTGTGACAGACTGGAACTGCCTCGGCTTTTTATGCCCTCTGGCACATCCAGAAGTGTCAGTCAAAACCTGTCCATGCGATTGGTGGAATGGCTCCGAAAATTTGCATGGTCCCGTCCCATGGCCAGCCCATCGTTGCGCAGGTGTAAAAAAAATAAATTAAGAAAAAAATAAAATAAAATCAACGGAGACGTATTTTGGCAAGACAAACCCACTGCTGCTACTGTAAAAAATCAAGCATTTAAAATAGGTAACTTTCGCATGTTTCTGTGGTGCTTTGGTGGGGTTTTGGGCAAGGATTTCAAAAAAAAAATTGCGGTCGCCATTTTGGACCCCCCCGCCCGCACACCGCATGGCAAAGGCAGACGAGATGATGCCCCCCCCCTGGCCTGGTACCAGCGCAGCGCAGCAGTAGCACTAGCCAAGGAAAGGGGGGCGGGGACCCCCCCCCCCCAAAAAAAAACCTTCTGGCCTGGTAGGTGCCCTCAGACAGTTTTCGCCTGCTTTTAGGGCCGGGAATCGGGGTTTTTTAAAAAACTTTTTTTCTGTGCCGCTTGGCATTGCACGATCGCCGCGTGCAAGTAACGAGCACGACAAATCAGACCAAATTGTTCGTTCGTCGGTTCAAGCTCGAATTCTGGCGGAGTAATTCCTGTTACCGTTTCCGTAGAGTAACGGATACGAGTAATGGAAACGGAAACGGGAATACCGCTAAGTCGTGCCCATCTCTAGTGGCGAGGGCTCCAACCCAGGAGGCCTCCAAGAGAAATCTGGACAACCACCTGGCAGATATCGTTTGATTTGTATTCCTGCTTTGAGCAGGGGTTGGACTTGATGGCCTTAGAGGCCCCTCCCAACTTCACTATTCTGATTCTGTGATTCTGGCAGGGGATCTAATTTTAAGCCATAAGAACCTAAGAACCTAAGAAGAGATATGCTGGATGCGGCCAAAGGCCCATCTGCTGTAGTCCAGCTTCATGTATCTCACAGTGGCCCTGCCAAATGCATCTACATGAGACTAGATCTCTGTCTCCTGATACCATTCCCCTGCATCTGGTCCTTGAAGCACCCTGGTTTTAAGCCTGGAGATTACACATCTCCCATCATGGTTTGTCACCTGTGATGTTGGACTTTTCCTCCAGGAATCTGTCCAATCCCCTTTTGAAGGCATCCAGGCCAGATACCATCACCACCTCCCGTGGCAGGGAGTTCCACAGACTAACAATGTGTTGAGTAAAAAAAAAAGTCTTTTGTCTGTTCTTACTCTCCCAGCCCTCAATTTGAGTGTATGTCCCCTAGTTCTGGCATTTTGGGAGAGAGAGAAGAGCTTCCCTCTATCCACTTTACTCATGCCCTGCATTATTTTGTATGTCTCAATCATATCCCCCCTCAGGCACCTTTTTTCCAGACTAAAGAGCCCGAAATGTTTTAGCCTTTCCTCATAAGGGAGATCTCCCAGCCCAGTAATCATTTTAGTCTCTCTCCTTTGCACCTTTTCCACTTCCACTATGTCTTTCTTGAGATGCGGTGACCAGAATTGTACACAATACTCCAGGTGGGGCCTTACTATTGTTTTGTATAAAGGCATTATAATGTTGGCTGTTTTGTTTTCAATCCCCTTTTTGATAATCCCTAGCATGGAATTGGGATTCCAAGCCATGCATGATCCCAGCCCCACAACGAGGGTTTGCATTGCCTGGGTCAAGCATGAATTTCGTGTGTTTCCCCAGCAGAATAGGGTTGCATGGAGGTGTACAAAGTACAAATGCTGTTTTCTCATTTGCTGCCTGGTGGGGTGTATGCCCTGCTTGCCCCCACCCCCAGGTTGAAGCTCTGCACGGTCAATTTACATTTGGGGGGGGGGGGAGTTAATAGCTACCAGTCACGCTCCCTGGGAGATTCTTGGAGGTGCAATCCAAAGCATCGGATCATGGAAGGAGCCCGTAAGGCCATCCACCCCGCATCAGTGGAAATCCCCCTTTTGCTTCTGTTTATCAATGCCGGGTATGGATTGGAATAGGAAAATGCCCAGTGTTTTCATAGTTCCTCTCACCATCATTAGCAAGTGTCGTATCCAGAGGCGGCAGGGTAAGGGTGGGGAATGAAACCAATATTATTTCTATTCCCATGTGTCCCTGAGTATTCCTGCAGTCGGCACTTATAAAATGTCTGTGAAGATTCTCAGTCATCCAGGTGAGTTTATCTGGAAGTTGAGTCATGGCTACTGGACTTCTTTTTTGAGAGATAGAAACGTTTCGCTGTTCATCCAAACCAATGTTCATCAGACCGATGAAGCTGTTTGGATGAACAGCGAAACGTTTCTATCTCTCAAAAAAGAAGTCCAGTAGCCATGACTCAGCTTCCAGACACTTATAAAATGGGAAGGAAAACGGGGGAATGAAGGGTGAGGCCCTATAGATAAATGGCAACCGCATGGAAGCAATTGGCATTTGGATTTGTAATTCAAAACCAGGGACTTTTCAAGTTCAGAACTCTTTTTTTTTTTTTGAAGGTACAGAGCGCTCCCAAAGAAAAGAAGACTAGATCATCACAAATCCTGCGTCTTTAGGATGCTGAGCCAGATGCTTGCTATAGAAACTTGCTTTAGAAAGTGTTTTAATTGATACAATATAGATTGTGGGTCCTCTGATGGCCATTTTAGTGTAATGGTTTTAGTGTAAGATTTTTATTATTGTTTTAATTATTTATTGATATTTTATGTTTCAACTGTTTGAATTCTTTTGATTGTAAGCCGCCCAGAGAACTTTGGGCAGTGGGCGGCATATAAGTTGTAAAAATAATAAATAAATAAATAAAATCTCAGAATCCAAGAGCAGATTCCATTCTCATGATCCTGAGATCGCATTTTGGTTCTGCTGTGAAGAAGCAATGGCTCCTGATGTTTTTTGTAAGAGCAAAGACCGGAGCCGATGCTTCCTGATGCTTCCATGATTTGCTCTCCTTTCCATGGGGACTCCACGGCATCCCAACAGCTCAGCGGAAGGTGCCTCCTTAAATTTTGCCATCCTCACGGGAGGACGTACAGGAGATGGCATTTTCAGTGGTTGCCCTCAGGCTGGGGAACGTACAAAATAATGCAGGGCATTAGTCAAGTGCATAGAGGGATGCTCTTCTCCCTCTCATAAAATACCAGAACTAGGGGACATCCACTCAAACTGAGGGCTGGGAGAGTGAGAACAGACAAAAGAAAATATTTATTTTACCCAGCGCATTGTTAGCCTGTGCAACTCCCTGCCACAGGATGTGGAGATGGCATCTGGCCTGGATGCCTTCCAAAGGGGATTGGACAGATTCCTGGAGGAAAAGTCCATCACAGGTGAGAAACCATGATGGAGATGTGTAATCTCCAGGCTTAAACCCGGGGTACGTCAAGGGCCAGATGCAGGGGAGTGCTATCAGGAGACAGAGATCTAGTCTCGTGCGCTCCCAGACGCACCTGGTGGGGCCACTGGGAGATACAGGAAGCTGGACTAGATGAGCCTTTGGCTTGATCCAGCAGGGCTCTTCTTATGTCCTTATGTTCCTTCCATGAGAACACAGAGGTTCTCATCCTTGGATTCACAGCTGTTTTCTGACAGCAACTCCTCACAATGCTGGCAAGCACCATGGGGGGTAAAGCATTCTGGGAATTGCAGTCCAAGAACACTTGGAGAGCCAAGGTTGGCATACACTGGGTCAGAGAAGGGGCTGGCCTTATTCCCCCTGTCCTGGTAGCAGGCCAAACCTTTGTTCCTCAGGCGAGTTTGGGGAATCTGAAAAGACAACTAAGGTGGTTACTTCACATCCGTTTTGTCTCTGTTAGTGTTGCGCTTAGGAGCGGTACAAAAAGATGTTACTTACTTCACATCCGTCGTGCAACTGCTGAAATTTGTCTCGACCATAACCCCGGAATGGATGCTCAGCACGACAAACTTGTACCTGGTGCTTGGGTTAGGGTTTCCCCTTGTCACTCTTTGTTCCTGCTTTCTCTTCCGAGACAAGACACCGGGTAGTAATGACTGTCATGCAACAAAACATTTGTTTCTCTCAGAAAACTGTGTCTGGGGTTTTTGTTTGTTTGTTTGTTTTGTTTTACTTTTCAGAAGCGAAAAATCGAAAAAGAATTTTAAGCGCCTCCCCCCCCCCCCAAAAAAGGGGGAAAGGAAGCTAGACAAATTCAGTGTTTATTATGGTACAAGACCGTGAGGTAACACTTGTCACGAGACAAGTTATCATGACCATGGGAACACGGAAACAGGGACAAAACCACGTGACCGCGACCAATGTTGTCACGGTACAAAGCTAGTCGCAGAACAAAGAAGGAGGTGAAGTAACTGCCAAAGAAAAGAGACGTTAAGGAAACCAAAGCAGCTTTTCAGGGCAGGGTATATGTCAGTGTTGGCAAACTCATGGCGCAGGTGTCAAAGGTGGCCCTCGAAGGAGCGCTTTCTGTGGGCACCTGACATCGCCCCTTCACACACCCCGGATTCAGGTTAAATTACTGTATGGGCATTTTGTGAAAAATTAGTGGGTTCTGAGGGCGCTTTTACACGACCCCTAAGATCCGCTGGCCACTTAAATTCGGACCAGAGATCTTAGGGGTTTGTCGCTGTTCCTGCATTCCCACCCCCTCCGCACTCCTGGCTGCTGGCTGCGTGAGGGGAGGGAGAAAAAAACAGGAAGAAAAGATTGTGGCTCACCTCCGTTCTGCCTCCGTTCTTGCCGCGGCAACATTCCTGTCTCTGTAAAGTAGCTCTTAAAGGGGTGGGAGCCAAAAACAACAACAAACAGAAGTGAGGAGAGCCCCGCACTCACTATCGTTACACCGCATCAAAGAATTTTCACCTCCAGAGAGCAGGTACCTGAAAAGTGCGCTGGGACGCGCTAAAGTGGACGTGGTCGCACTTAATTTCCAGTAAACTCCGGAGCTGGTGGGGAAACATTTTTAAGCTCCGGAGCTGGGAGCCATTTGCCCCGGAGTTTAGGGGTCGTGTATAAACGCCCTTAGTCGCAGTTTGGGCACCCAGTCTCTAAAAGGGTCGCCATCACTTGTATATGTAGTACCTTCTGTCTGTCTCTCTGTGTTTCTGATGTGTTTTTTAAATGTTTGAAGTTGTTTTATGGCACCGGCTTTTACCAATATGCATGTTTAACAGTACAATCAGTTGTGTTTCTAACTGTAGTTTGTAAATAATCCTGTAAACCACTGTGGGCCCCTGCATTAGACGAGAACTGACATGATGTGAGAATTCAGGTTCACCCACTGAATGCCTGCAGAAGCAGCAAGAGAGGACTTTCAATAAATTTTGAAATTTGGTGCTGGGAGGGGAACTAAGGGGTCAGCCGGTGGACACTAATTTTTGACAGGCTTCTTCAAAGCAGGGGTGGGAATAGGAAATGGTGATTGCCTCTGTGTTGATGGACTACACTTCCCAGTGGCCTCTTCCATGAGCCCTGGTGGTTGGGATTACCAAACCTTTGAGTCAAACAATAGTCTTTTAATTCTTTATTATGATATTACTCCTTGCCTTCTGTCTAAAAAAATTCAAGGCAGTGTACGTACATCACTCCACTTTTCTGCGCTTCATCCTCACAACATCCCTGTGAGGTAGATTAAGCTGACAGGAAAGGACTAGTCTGGAGTTTGCCTGCCCTCCCTGCCTCTGTCCCTCCACCCCCCCCAGCCACCTGCCCAGCCAACCTGCCACCCAGCTCCATTGCTGCAGCGTCCTTCCCGCCTCCTTGCATGTCTTGTCCAAAGTTCAACTTGGGGGCCAAGTGCGGCTGAATGGTCGGCCCCCACACATTTTAACCTCACCCAATCTGGCCCTCCTTGCGAAAAGTTCGGACACCCCTGAAATTGAACACGGAGCTGTCCAGCAGGAGAAGCTGCTGAAACTTTAGGGGGAGCTGTCCACTCCAAAGAGACACAACTTAGTGTTGAGCGGAAAGAGGCCCTTGGCTATCTTCAGCCTGACAGTAACCGGTGACTTTTGTAAGTGGACTGACTGTATCGCTCCCTCCTTTTATCCAAGCCTGACCTTGAAGCTTTAGGATCACATTCCTTGCTTTCTTTGTGTCTAAGGGGCCTGCAAATGGCACTCACTAGAATCATAGAGTTGGAAGAGACCTCTCAAGGGCCATCTAGTCCAACCCCCTGCCATGCAGGAACCCCCATCATGGTACCCCCGACAGACGGCCATCCAGCCTCTGCCTAAAAAACTTGAAAGAAGGAGACTCCACCACCGTCCTTTGGGGCAGCATATTCCACTGCCGAACAGCTCTAACTGTCAGGAAGTTCTTCCTAATGTTTAGTCTCTAATTTAATGTTTAGTCTTCCTAATGTTTAATCTCCAATCTCAACCAGCACAGCTAGTGCTGAAGGCTTGTGGGCCTTCTGGAGACCCAGCTTTAAGAACCATTGCTCTAACCACTGCACGGTACCACCCGAGCAACGTCTGGAAGGTGTCACACGGGTAGAAAGATGGACCTCTCCATAGCTATTGATCTTGATAACCGCATAAAGCCCCCGCCCCCATGCGTGTCTCTTTGAAAGGCAGAGAAGCCTCAAAAAAAACACATTGCAATCTCTTTTGTCCCTTTTTAAAATCTTCCACAAATCAGGAACACAGCACAATGGATGCAAAAAGCATGGTCAGCAGGGCGTGGAGCTATGATGCGATCTGGAAGGCCTGTGAAAAATCAGGCCTTGGGGGTGTTGCACTCCATTCCGATCCGTGGTTCCCGGCTTGCAAAAAACCTCACCCCACCCTTCTGCCCCCGCCCCTGTCACAGGGTGGTGGAAAGGAGGAGAGCCTTTTGATTTGACAGACCTTTTCTCTCTTCTCTCTTCTCTGGCCCCAGGATGCCTTGCTGAGCCTGGGTTCGGTGATCGACCTCTCCAGCCTCCGGGAAGTCATCAAAGATGCCGTCGCATCCGTGCTGCCGAAAGTGGTAAGTGACCAATGGCCGGAGCGGGACGAGGGTCTGGGAAGGGGAGCTCAGTGCAAAGTCTGTGGCCCCGGCAGCCCTGGGTCTGAACCTGCGTATGGAGCCTCAGCGAAGGCAAAGCCTTCCTTGAGCTTAAAAGGGGCATCTCTTGAGCCCTCCTTCCCTTCAGAGGAAGGACGCAACAGTGAGGCCCCATCGGGAGTCTTGTGTACAGTTCTTTTTACCATGCCTCCAGAAGGATATGATGGGAATGGAAAAAAGTGCAGAGGAGGGCAACCAGGATGATTATTTATTTATTTATTTATTTATTTATTTATTTATTTATTTATTTATTTATTATTGCATTTATATCCCGCCCATCTTCCCAACAGGAACTCTGGGCGGCGAACATGGCAAAGCAAATCAAGAGATACACACAATTGGGTACAATAAAACACAATGGGAAACATAATCAACAGATCAGCATAAATCAATAAAAAGCAAATTAAAAGAACTGCAGCAGGGGCGCACCCTTTAATTCAAACCTCACCGCTGCGATGTCAAATTCGACCTAATTATCGATGGCAGGGGGGGGGGAGGCTAAGCTAGGTCACCAAAGGCCTTATTTATTTATTTATTTAACTTATATGCCGCCCACTACCCAAGGTCTCTGGGCGGCTTACAATCCAAAGAATAAAACAATTTAAAATAGTTAAAAGTAAAATATCAATAAATCATCAATAAAAAACCTTACACTAAAATCATTAGGGGATTGGAACACCTTCCTTACCATCTGAGGCTGCAACGGCTGGGCCTCTTCACTCTTGAACGACGGCGCCTAAGAGGTGACCTGATGGAAGTTTATAAAATCATACATGGCGTGGACAAAGTAGATAAGGAAAAACTGTTTTTTCACTATTACACAACACTAGAACTAGGGGGCCCTCCATGAAACTTCTGGGTGCTAGATCTCCAACAAATAAGAGGAAGTCCTTTTTCACCCAGAGGATCTCTGGTCTGTGGAACTCCCTGCCAGAAGAAGGGGCGACCGCTGTCATCCTTGACAGCTTTAAGAAAGGATTGGACAAGTTCATGGAGAACAAGGGTATCAGTGGCTATTGTCATGGATGCCTATAAGGACAACCTCCGGGTTGGAGAGAGAAGCAGGAGATCCCTCAATGCCATTTGTGGGGAATCGTAAGCAGGTGAAGACACCTGCTTGGGAATACCCTGAAGCAAATGGTGAGCCACTGTGTGAGACGGAATGCTGGACTGGATGGGCTGTGATGGCCTCTTCCAGCAAGGCTGTTCTTATGTTTTTATGAGGTTGCTCCTAAATTAATTTTTTGAAGATTCCTGCTTCCTCACCCGTAGGATCGCCTTTCAAGCATTTGAAGACGGCAGACCTGGTTTGTCCTAAATCTCATTTTGGCAAGGCTGAAACATGCAGATCGCTTGCAGCCATGTGCGATTTCCAGATGGCTCGCCGTCCTCACCTCCCAGGAAGGAGCTGTTTATTTCCCCTTATCACTTCCTCTGGGCAGGCACGGAGGCCAGGGAACTGGACAGGGCTTCTCCGTCAGAAGCTGGCTCAGCTGTCCCAACGTTGGAGAACTCGAGCCAGGATGGTTGGTTCATTTGTTCTCCCTTCAACCATCTGGATGAGAAGGTTGAATCTTGTGGTGTCAGGTTGCGGGTCTCCCGATGCAATCCAAGGCTTGAGAGAAAGCCTTCTCGATCTACAACCTAAGGACTGCCCTGGCAGGGACCTTCCTTGTAGACAATTTGTGTTCTGTCCCAAACCTTGTCAAAAACTACAATTCAGAGAATGCCATGGCTAGCATCAGCCTCTGTCCCCTTCCTGTCCCCTCCTTCTGTCCTGAGAATTTCCTCTTTGGTTGCCAGTAAAACCTCTGAGATTCAATGTGTTGTGTTGCAGGTGTGGAGTCCCAACAAAATGCGATGAAACAAGAGAGGTGAATGGTGGCTTTTCCTTCAGAGAATGAGCCAGAGCTTCTTTTTATAGCAACCCCCCATCTATCACAGGGGATAGGGATCCAACCTGAACCATGATCATTGAAAATCGGCGATATACAGATGCTAGTCGGGTTGGGCCTGGGGGGACGGCGTGTGAGGCCTCCATGGAGGCAAGCCCTGGGCTCCAGCTGATTGGTGCTGGGGCGGGGGAGAAAAGTCTTTTGTTTCCCCACTCCAGTACCAATCAGCTGGAGCCCAGGGCTTCGGGAGAGGGGGGAAAGATTTAAAAGCCTGGTCTTTTAAAACTGTTTCCCCTCCTGTCTCAAGCCCTTTTAGGTTACCACTTTTAAAACCTTTTTTCCCCCGCTTCCCAAACCCCAGGCTCCAGCTGATTGGCGCTGGGGTGGGGGAGAGAAATCTTTTGTTTCCCCATTCCAGCACCAATCAGCTGGAGCCCAGGGCTTGGGGAAAGGGGGGAAAGTTTTAAATCCTGGGTGTTTAAAACCTTTTGTTCCCTCCCTCAAGCCCTTTTGGGGTACCACTCTATCGAGGGATCACGTACAGTATATGAACTGTGAAAGGAGGGGGACCACTGCATTGCATGGCGAGCAACCATCATCCATTTCTCAGAAATACTCCTCTATTGAGGTGCTCATAAAATGCACATTAATAGTCAGATGACTGATGAACAAAGAGTATTTATTTGATCAACAGCTAGGATCGTCACCCACTGTGAAAGTAAAACAAAGCCATGCATTTTCATATTCCATCTTGCTGGCCATTTCGTGAGGCTGAATGTCCAAATCTTTGTGCCACCTGTTGTCCTATGTGAGCATGGGGAGGCCTGCCGACATCACCTCCTCTGTATGAATTATCTTTCTACTATTTGAAGAGTGTTCTTCTATCTGCCTTAGGACTTCTTTTCTCAAGGCTGAACATGACCAGTCCTTTCAGTCCCCAATACTTCATGCCTCCACCACCAAGGCCATAGCTAACAACCCATACTTTATGGATTTCAGCACTTTAGGCCATTGTTCACCTGAAGGCTGTTGAGATTGTTGCCCACCTAATGAGCCTATTCAGGCCATTGTTCATCTTATGAGCCTATTTCAGACCAGGGTGGCAAGAGGTCAAAGTGAGCTATAAGATGGAGGACTCGCAACTAGCTTTCCTCAGACTGACGAAGCTGCTTGGATGAGCAGGGAAAGGTTTCAGTTTCTCAAAAAAAGAAGTCCAGTTGCCATGACTCAACTTCCAGATAAACTCACCTGGATGACTGAGAATCTTCACAGACATGTTCCTATCTGAGTTTTTCCTGTCATAACGTGTGGTAGGAAAAATGCGGACTATGTCCTTCTGGTCCCTTAAAGACTCGTATCCAAATAACTCCAGAAATACATGTAGAACTGCATAGACACACAACTTGTTAAGT
Source organism: Phrynocephalus guinanensis (assembly GCA_037367245.1). Lineage (NCBI taxonomy): Eukaryota > Metazoa > Chordata > Lepidosauria > Squamata > Agamidae > Phrynocephalus > Phrynocephalus guinanensis. The sequence goes on along the minus strand of CM074736.1, from coordinate 137,669,019 downwards.
TGTTTAACAGTTTCTTCTTTTTAGGTTTAAGCCAATAAGGCTGGGCTGTAATAACATCTCACCCTTTAACACATGGGATTAAACTTGAAAGGGGATATTTTACTGTCTTCCAGATTTAGAATTGGTTGGAGATCTTAGCAACCTTACATTCTGTCTTTAGCAGGTGTGACAGTCACTTCTTTTCCGTGCTGGGGCGACTGTCAATATCTCTGGCACTAACCAATTGTTCCCTCCTGCTTCTGGATTCAAAGAGAGCCCCACCTCTCTGCTCAGGGTCTTTTTCCCTCTCAAGAGTCAGATGGAAGCAGTGAGTCTGTTGAGGTCTGTTGGTGAAAGCAGTCACGTTTGTCAGTTTGCTGTTTGCTCTGTGTTGATTGTAAGTAACGTTTTATTCTTGTAACATTTCACCTTGCAAACTTGCTAACCTTTTATTCTTTCTACCACTAATCTCTTGAGGTGAATTATTGAAACTGTACTATGATGAGAAAGGGGGTGGTTTACCCTGAGGAACTTGAAGCTACTCTGCTCGGTGAACCCCTGTAGTTCTGCGGTGCAGCTAGAGGAATTTTGGCTAAATCTCAAGACCTGCAACAGAAATTGCCTGAATCTTTGCATTATTTAGCATAGTGAAAGAGCTTGGCAATTAAACTAGGCAGGCAGGCAGGCGGAAGGAAGGAAGGAAGGAAGGAAGGAAGGAAGGAAGGAGCTGGTGATGGATCGAAGGAAGGAAGGAGGAAGGAGTGAGCTGGTGATGGATAGAAGGAAGAAGGAAGGGAGGGAGAGAGGAGCTGGTGGGTAGAAGGAAGGAAGGAAGGAAGGAAGGAAGGAAGGAAGGAAGGAAGGAAGGAAGGAAGTGTGCAGTTCTCAGGCAGCTCCTGGGAAGGGATACCACACAAGAGGAGCCTGAAGGACATTTAATTGTTTGTTTGTTTGTTTATATTCCACCCATCTGGCTACGAGGCCACTCTAGGCAAACATGCTTTGTGTTTCGACAGTTCCTTCTCCAATCCTTTGCACCTGAAGATTTTCTAACCGAGACTGTAGGGACATCTGAATGGTCAGTGCTGGCCACTAGGATAGAGAAATAACCTGGCTCTTCTCAGGGTTTGGGAATGTGACCTTCTTTTGGACCACAGCTCCCAGAACCTTTGAGCCAGAATGACCTCGATACTCAGGTTGGAAGTTCCGGGGAGCCGTGAAAATGTTGGGGGGGGGGGGGGAAACTTGTCGTGCTTCCTGCACCCACCACCTCTGATTGCAGGCTTGGAGAACTGAATTGGAAATCAAAGGTCACCTTGGAAGCTTCGTGAAGACCTGGCGCGCCAGCCTGTGTTTGTGTGTGCGTGTGCCACGTGCCCCCCTCTCTCGCTCTCTGCCTGGGGGGGCATGTTGTTTTGATGTGCTGTTAGCCATTCCTGAACATGAAGTCATTCTTCCTGACATTTGCTAATCGCCTTCACGCCCCCGCCTTCTTGTGATTCAACAATGCTAAATCCCCAGGATTCCCCCCCCCAAAAAAAAAGGTATTGTGCTTCTAATCCTTCGGCATTACAACACGAATGCCTCTGGATAATAACAGCACCTTGTACACATCCCCTCCCCTTCCAAGGGTCTATTAGGGCTTAATCCTGGCTGTGGTCTTCTCCAGAAGTGGCACAATGGCCACGGGTTTCAAACGACAGGAAAAGAGATTCCATTTGGACATTAGGAAGAACTTCCTAATGGTTAGAGCCTTTAGGCAGTGGAATAATATGCTGCCCCAAAGGAGGGTGGTGGAGTCTCCTTCTTTGGAGGTTTTTAAGCAGAGGCTGGATGGCCATCCCGTTGGAAATACTGTGATGGGAGTTCCTGCATGGCAGGGGGTTGGACTAGATGGCCCTTGAGGTCTCTTCCAACTCTATGCTTCTATGATTCTATGATATTCTATCCCGCTCTGCGCCTGGGGCAAATCCGAGGGGGGTGCTGGCCATCTGTGGTCAGCTTGTTGCGGGATGATAGCCAAAACTACACCAAGGCATGAGGTAGCCCAACAATGCATCCTCTTTCTCTTCCCGTTCCGTTTCCCTCTGTGCTCTGAGAACATCTTTAGAGAAGCACTGCGTGATGCAAATCATGACATCATTGTCACTGGAGAGGTTGCCAGGAGGCAGCAGCTTCCTAGCACAGATGGCTTGCAAAGATCTACTCAGTAAAGCCAAAGAAGTAAATAACGAATATGTCCCAAGCATGGAAGTTAAGAACATAAAAGACTCAGCCAAAGAATGCTACTTCCCATGCTGCTTAGAACTGATATGAGAATGGCATGAAACAAACAAACAAACAAAATCCCATTAAAATTCCCTGGGAAGTGCTCTCTTTGCAGTCTCGTGGTGCAGTGATTCAACTGCAGTTCTGCAGCCAAAACTCTGCTCATGACCCAGGTAGCTTGAGGCTGACTCAGCCTTCCATCCTTCTGAGGTTGATAATTCATTACCCAGCTCACTAGGGGTGGGTTGGGTTGGGGGTGGGATTTGTGTGTGCAGCCTCCATAATTAGATTGTAAACTGCCCAGAGAGAGCTTTAAGCACTATGGGGTAGTATGTTAGGTCATTTTTAAAGAAAAAGGCAGGATAATAAACATTTATTTATTTATTTATTTATTATATTTATATCCCGCTTATCTTCAATTCTGAACTCTAAGCGGCTTACAACAATGGACTACAAGTATTACAGACGCAAAACAAAATACAAAATACAGTATGCATTAAAAGAACAAGTAATACAGCAATACATACAAAGAAAAACCTAGAGGCACCTCAACGAAACATAAAACCTAACATTATTGGTAATACGCGATACGATGGCGAAAAAAAAAAAAAAAAGAAAAGAAAAGAAGGAAAAATTAATAACGATCGCCAAAGGCCTCCCGGAATAGATGAGTTTTTAAAGCCTTCCGGAAGGCCAGCAGGGACTCTGCAGAGCGCACTTCAGAGGGGATGGAGTTCCAGAGGCTAGGGGCCGCCACCGAGAAAGCCCGGTTTCGAGTACTCGTTTTTCGGGCCTCTCGAGGGGTGGCGACCCGAAGCAAGTGCGCTCGCGCCTGCCGAACGGGCCAGGCCGAGGTGGATCGCTGAGCGATACGCTCTGCCAGGTAGTCCGGTCCCAAGCCATGGAGGGTTTTATAAACTAAAACCAGGACCTTGAATCTAATCCGGGCCGCAACGGGCAGCCAGTGCAGGCGGGCCAGGACTGGCGTAATGTGCTCGTGGCGACGCACACACCCCACCAGCCTGGCCGCCGCATTCTGGACCCGCTGCAGGCGCCGGAGGAGATTCAAGGGCAACCCCATGTAGAGAGCGTTACAGTAGTCCAGCCTCGAGATCACCAGCGCTTGGACCACTGTTCTCAGAGAGTTCGCGTCCAGGTACGGGCGGATCTGGGCGATCCGACGGAGATGGTAATAGGCGGACCTGGTCACCGATGCCACATGTTGTAAACAAATAAAAGAAATAAAAATATAAAGCAGCATACAGTAGGACCCCAGTATCCACTGGGGATTGGTTGCAGGCCTTCCAGTGGATAATGAAAACCGTGGATAAGAGAGAACGCCAAAAATCTGCAGAACTGCTGTTTGTGACAGTAGCTTGCTTTACAGCTGCTGTTTTGTGACAATACCTTGCTTTATGATTGCTGTTTGTGACAATAGCTTGCTTTATGGCTGCTGTTTTATGACAGTACCTTTCTTTACAGCTGCTGTTTGTAATAGTAGCTTGCTTTGTGGATGCTGAATGATTTATTTAACTTTTCCCTCTGCCAACCATGGATAACTAAATCAGTGGATAATGAATCAGTGGATACCGGGGGTCCTACTGTCCAAGACTTTGGGAAGTAATTTTGGAAAATATTCCTATTTTACATCTAAGTCATTTAGGCGTTCCTTATTACACCCGAGAAATAACTCGGTAACTATTTGTTCCTTCTGGTCCAAAAATTAACTCATTGCCGATTAAGGCACTTGTAACTAGTAGCGTCCAGTTCCTGGAATGGATGGGACGTGAGCCTGGATCTTCCAAATCAAAGCCTGCTTTGCCTTCCGCCCAAGCTCTCACTGACTTCCATTTCTCCTGACGGCCAAAGGCTTCCGGCAGTTTTAAGCTGAAAGCACAGAATGGCAGCAATTTCATCCTTGCCCTTTCTCTTAGTCCCTTGCTTCTGACTTCTAAAAATGCAATTTCTCACCTCACGTTGTTTCTAGAGATAAAAGAGGAACATGATGCTGGGGGGTATGGTGTGGGCATCCACGCTTCTATCGCCCGCTCCAACTCTTACCGCCTAAAGGTTTCAAATCAGATAAATGCCACGTCAGGAAGGGTTTGGCTTGATCAGCCCCTCTCTTTCAGATCCGAGACCTCCGGAGCTTTTTATTAAAACAAGGAAAGAGCAGAAGACAGGATGCAATATTTTTTTCTGGCACATTTAGTTCAGCCTTTACGATACTGGAAGGGCAGAATGCAAAACGGAGATAACGTCACTCGGAAATCATTGTAATGTATCATCTAGGAAAGTCTTGACAAACCGGGACTTATCTATCAGATTTTGTGCTCAAATACTTCGATTCTATGTATTCAGCATGCATCTCTGGTTGGGGTGTCTGTGGTGGAAGGACCACCCGCTGCGCATGAGGAGGGCAGAAGGATGGAGGCCCAGGGAAGTTGAGGAGTATGGCTGTCATAGTGTCGGTTGAGACGTTATGAAATTCCACTTCTCTTTGTCCTGCATGCCATGAGAGCTGCGGCAGTAGCAGCTGCTACTGTCCAGCAATTTTTTGGCTCAAGGGGGGAGGGGCAAGTGGGGGGTTCTGCAGTTGCCGGTGGGCCGGATTTGGGATCCTGGCGGGCCGGATCTGGCCCACGGGCAGTAGTTTGAGGACCCCTGCTTTAGATAGAAACCAGTTCAGGCGACAAATCGCCAACGTTCTACGACAGTGATGGCAAACCTTTTAGAGACCCAGTGCCCAAACTGCAAATTCAAAACCCACTAATTATTCGCAAAGTGACCATACAGCAATTTAACCTGAATACAGGTGGCTGTGAAGGAGCGATGCCGGGTGCCCACAGAAAGGGCTCCTTCGAGTGCCACCTTTGGCAACCATGCCATAGGTTCACCAACACTGTTCTACGAGGACATGGCAGCTGAAGAAGAAGAAGAAGAATTTTGAGGGGCCCTCAGCCCCTGCCACGGCCTACTCCAGACCCAGAAATTGTCAAAAAGGCTGTTTTTTAAAAAAAAATAATAATATGTGATGCCCACGATGCTTCCTGTTTTTATGCAAATGTTTGTTCTTGTTTGCTGTTATTCTTGTTTGGGGAGCCTTGCACCCAAGAGGGGTGGGGTGGGGATAAATATTTTACCTGAAGGATGGGTGGGAATCAGGACAGGTAGGTTGTGGAGACTCCAGGGGCAAGAACAGGTTTGAGCACCACGCATTGCAACTGGTTTGTACCTTGTCCAGTCCCGTGTGAGGTAATGTAGATTCTTTCACTGGGAAGGGCAGAGCTTGGCTGCAGCTCCCCATGGACTAGGAATGGAATTCAACCTCATTTTACCAAATTCACCAATCCAGACAGTCCTGGCTGGGTTACAATTTATTTATTTCTATTCATTTATTTGACTTTTATACTGCCCATCTAACCCTAGCCTAGGGCTACTCTGGGTGATTTACAACATGGAATCACATGGCAAGCTAGCAAAGGAATACATTTACAAAACCAAAATCCAAGGAGCATAATAAAACAAAATATACATAAATCAACCACAAAAAACTAAAATGAAGATAAAATGAAGATAAAAATAGCAGGAGGTTGATAAAACGGGGGGGGGGGGATAAGATATGCGGTAAAATGGTGTTTTATTGGATGTTTGAAAAATCAGTAAGGCCATTTTAGATAACCAGGTCTTCAATCGTTTTTTAAAAATTTGAAGCGAGGGTGCCAGCTGAATTTCAGGGGGTAGATGATTCCATAACTGGTGGGCAACCACCAAGAAGGCTCTACTTGTTACAACTTTCTGGGCCTCCCTCAGAGTTGGGACTCCCGGGTGTCCTGCCTGGCTAGCACAGGTGATCTGGGCCATCCTTCTTGGGAGGAACCGCTCTGTCAGATCCTGAGGTCCCAAACCGTTTTAGGGCCTTGTATGTTAACGTCAAAACTTTGAAGTCAATGTGGGAGTATACCAGCAACCAGTGCAGGGCTGCCAGCACGGAGGTAATATGTTGGTGCCTTTTTTTTTTGCCCTGTTAGAAGTCTGGCAGCTGTATTCTGCACTAGCTGCAATCTCTGCATTAACTTCAAGGGTAGCCCCATGTAGAGAGCACTACAGCAGTCTATTCTCAAGATTACAAGCGCATGAACCAACAGAGTTAACGCCCTGATGTCAAGGACCTGAAGGAGCCTCTACTTCAAGTGGGGAATCACCCTTGGATCCTGAATATTACGCACAACCTCTGTTACAGCAGCTCTACCGGCTGCCGATCCATTTCCGGGCACATCAAAGTGTTGGTTTTAAACTGCAAACCCCTAAACAGCTTGGCCTGGAGTTATCTCAGACCTTTCTTCCCTTTGGAACTCCCTCCCACTGGAGGCCCGTCTGACCCCATCTTTGCTGACCTTCCCCAAAAAGGCAAATACCTTTTTAGGCAGGCTTTCCCTCAGTGTCCGACTGCCTGTATGTTTTTTTTTTTTTAGTGGATTATTGTACCTTATGGCTTTGAATGTGTTTTGGTGTTATGTTTTGTTATGATAGTATTGGTTCTTGCATCTGCCTGCTCACTGTTGTTTCACTTAAATATTGCCTTTTAGTGATGCAAGCTGCCTTGGCTCTTTTTGAAGGAAAAAGGCAGGTTAGAAAATATCTTTAATAAATATCGAGTGGGGTGTACAAGAGGCTGTCGCAATTTGGTCTATTGTCGACCAGCCTGTTGAATTTTCTCTACCTCGGTCTTCCACACACACACACACTCTCTTTCAAACATACAAACACACAAAAGGTTTTGTTTCCGTTGTTTTTGCTCAGCAGTGAGGCAATTTGAAGGGGTCTATTTTTACACCGTAGAGGTTCTTGCCAAACATTTCATGAGCAAGAAGGCTTGGCAAGTGTTTTAATTAAATTCTTTTCATCCAGCCCAGATCAGAGGCAACCGGAGTCCTTTTTGAAACCCAGCGGCCCCTGAACGGCAACAACCAAAGAGCCTCAGTGGCCGAAAGAAAGGCGCCCTGGCGTTCCGTTGGTTTCCAAAAAGAGAATGGCCTGCTTGCTCTCGTGCTCAGGTCTGGCTTGTGGCATCCATGGCATGGGGAGGAGGCACCCAGAGAGCAATGAGACCAACCTCCTCTCCGGGCTTGGAGGTAGAGACAGGTGCTCAGTGCTAGGGATCATTACGAAGGGTATAGAAAATAAGTCAGCACGTGTCATTTTGCCTCTTTATAAATCTACGGTGAGCCCCTATTGGGAGTATAGTGTACAGTTCTTGTCACCATACCTTCAGAAGGATATGATGGAAATGCAAAAAGTGCAGAGGAGGGCAACCAGAATGATTAGGGGATTGGAACACCTTCCTTACCATCTGAGGCTGCAAAGGCTGGGCCTCTTCACTCTTGAACGACGGCGCCTAAGAGGTGACCTGATGGCAGTTTATAAAATCAGACACGGTGTGGATAAAGTAGATAAGGAAAAAGCTGTTTTCCCTATTGCACAATACTGGAACTAGGGGGCACTCCATGAAACTTTTGGGTGCTAGATCTCAAACAAATAAGAGGAAGCACTTTTTCACCCAGAGGATCCCTGCCAGAAGACGTATTGACAGCTGTCAGCCTTGACAGCTTTTTAAGAAAAGATTGGACAAGTTCATGGAGAACAAGGGTCTTAATGGCTATCATGATGGATGCCTGAGGACAACCTCCGCGTTGGAGAGAGAGGCAGGATATCTCTCAATGCCATTTGCAGGGAATCGTAAGCAGGTGAAGACATCTGCTTGGGAATACCCTGAAGCAAATGTTGAGCCACGGTGTGAGACGGAATGCGATGGGCTGTGGCCTGTTCCCGCAAGGCTGTTCTTACGTTCTTATGTAAATCTGTGGGGCCTCAAGCTACAAAGTTAGATCTGCATCCTGCAGCTCGTCTCTCCGAGATTGGAGCCAGAAGTGGAAACTGGATTATTGGGGAGCAGGCAGAGGTCTGTGAGGCACACCTGGAGACCAGGAAGGATCACATGATGCTCTCCTGGGTCACCCGAGAGGTTAAAGATAGGAAATCTTTGGAGCGGGGGTTGTCTAGAGGTCTGGCAAATGGTGGCAGTGGGATCCTGGGAGTTGTTGTCATTCAAAACCTGACGCACCCCCCCAAATCAAATCTCATAGTCATTCCATTTTTGAGCCCTTTTCAGTAGAAGGAAAGAAAAGGGGCGGCCATGGGCACAGACAGGATCAGACACTACCACCATCCCCAGGACAGGTGGGTCAACCAGGAGCTGGACCACAGCTTCTCCCTGGAAGCTACTGGTGGACCATCCACTCCCTCCCTGAGCCTTCTCAGTTGACCAGGGATCAGCTCTCCCATTGTGGACAAAACAACCCAGGCTCTGCAGTGAGCCCCATGGTGTGGTGTTTGAACTGCAGTACTGCGGTGAAGACTCCGCTCATGGCAAGGTTTTAGTCCCAATGGGCTCAGGTAGCCAGCTCAAACCTCTCTTGGCCTTCCATCCTTCTGAGGCCGGTAAATTGAGGACCCAGATCGCTGGGCAGTGGGAAGCAAGGTGTAGCCTCCATAACGGACCCAGAGAGTGCATTAAACACTCAGGACTGTGGTTCACCCCCTGCTGAGGTCCTTCCTTACTCTGGCCTTCTCCCATCTGGTGTTTTCCAGATGAGTTCCATCTCAACCCTGTCATCCTTATCTACAATGAGCTGGAGACATTGGAGAGAGAGGAGAATGTTGCAGGTGGTCACCCGTCTGCCCTCCCTCGCTCCTTCTCCTATGATCTGTTTTCCATCTGGGGATGATGGGAACTGTTGGTGGTGTTGAGGTTTTTAGAGGATATTAGGCAAGTTTTATGAGGTTTTTTTTTCCTAAAAGTGAGACGTGCCCAGAAACATTTAATTTCTGAATTTGCCCAACTCTGTCCTGTACTAGCTTCTCGACACCACTGTTCCAACCACACTAGCCAAACCTTCGAGTGTGCTGGGTGGCACAGAATGCACAGTGGCACCCCAGCCACAAGCACTCCACGGTGCTTCTCTACCGCACACCGTAAAGAAGTCCTGTGTCCAGTTCTGTGCATCTCAATTTAAAAAGGATGTTGACAGTCTTGAACGGGTCCAGAGGAGGGCGACCAGGATGGTTGAAGGTCTGGAGGAAATGTCTTATTAGGAGTGGCTTAGGGAACTGGGAATGTTTAGCCTTTCAAAAAGAAGGCTGTGATAGCTATGTTTAAATATTTGAAAGGATGTCACATTGAAGAAGGGACTGGTTTGTTTTCCATGGCTTCAGAGACTAGGACATGGGGAAATGGTTTCAAACTACAGGAAAAGAGATTCAATGTAAACATTAGGAAGAATTTCATGACAGTTAGAGCTGTTTGACAATGGGATATGCTGCCCCAAAGGAGGGTGTTGGCGGAGTCTCCTTCTTTGGAGGTTTCTAAGCAGAGCCTGGATGGCCATCTGCCGGGAGTCCTGTGATTGGGGTTCCTGCATGGCAGGGGGTTGGACTAGATGGCCCTTGAGGTCTCTTCCAACTCTATGATTCTATGATTCTATGATTCTATGAAAGGAGCCCAAGTCCAGTTCAGACCGCAGTGTTTGTCATGAACTCACGTGATGCCCTTAAGGAGACCTCCGCTTTCCCCACTGGCTTGAACGGGGGGGAATATCCCTGAGTTCCGAACCTGTCATAAGGATTACAACAACCAGGTAGTGAACATGATGCTAGAGAAAGTTGGGCATAGCAGGAAAAGAGGAAGACCAAATGTGAGATGCATTGAGTCTGTGAAAGAAACCACAACCTTGATTTTGCAAAAGCTGTGGAAGAACAGGAGGACATTTGCGGGTGGCTCATTTGTAGCGTCGCTGTTGAACCAGAAGCAACTGGAGGGTACAGAACAACTCCCTCCCGCTGGAGGCCAGGACTGCCCCGCCTCTGCTGTCTTTCCAGAACCAGGCAAAGACCTTCCTCTTCAGGCAAACTTTCCCTGAAAGAGGGACTACCTACTATGTCACTTTATATGGATTAACCATACAAGATTGCATTGACTGATTTCATAAGAACATTAATATTTTCCATGTTATTTTCCACCCCTCATAATGGATTTTTCTTTTCTTTTTGCACGCTCTTTGTAGCTCTACTGTTACCTTTTAATATCCTAAGATGCCTCTTTTAATTCCCTGTTCTTAACCTGCATATGTCTTAAATGTTTCAGGCTGTATATTGTCACTCATTAAGCCACCTTGGGTCCTTTTCCAAGGAGAAAGGTGGGGTAAAAATGTTCAAAATGAATAAACAATAGCAGCCGCGACGACAACAATGTAAACCAAGCATTTTAGCTGTCTGTCTGTTGTTAAAGCCCCCCCCCCGCCCGTTCCTGAACAAAAATAAAAAATAATCTCTCTCTGACAGACGTGGCCTTAGCCGGCCGGATGTGCCTCTGGGATGCTTGATGTAGAAATATAATTAATAATAATGATTGCCTGTTAGGGTTCTGCCGCCTAATTGTCAAAGGTCTTTCCGCCCTGCCTGTGGCCAGTTAATATGCTTGAATTTGCTTTTCACGCACGTCCACAGAGAAATGCCCCTTGTTCTCTGACTGCTACAGGGCGGCTACTGCTTTCTTCCCATCGGAGTCTACGCTGTCCGGGATCAGCATTCAGGAGCTTCCACTGTAACCACCTTTCCCCCCAAACCTTTATTTTATCCTCCGTGAAACAAGCACACGGTCCCTTTCTATTCTGTCAAGCCAGGTTTTTCGGGACTGTGTTCCTGCCACTTAGGGTGTTTCTTTTTAAAATTCTGGCTCTTCATCAAAATGATAAACCGAATGTTCTCACTCTTAAGAGAGAGGGAAATATAAAATAAATGTCATTGTGTGAACGGCTGCGAGAGCATCTGTTGGAAGGCAGTCTAGAAATATCATAAATGCATGCATAAATAAGTAAAATGCATAGATAATTAATGTTAGGAGGGCAGGAGCGGGGTGCCTTTCCACGGCTGTCATCCTGTTCATCATTTCAGAGTGTGGGGTAACAAGTGACTGAATGAGAAACTGCGCTGGGTGGAGGTGAGCCAGTCGTTTGCAGGAACCGCTCAGCCTGGGGAAAAAAGATGATCCGGTCCCTCATCATCATTTCTCTGGAAGGAGTGATTTGAACACAAACATCGGGGACTCCGAGATCATCAGCAGCTGAACCGCAGCGTCAAGCACATCAGCGGTGATTACTAGAGATGGACACGAAATGAATTTTTAATTCGTTTTGTTATTCGTTATTTGTTTCATTACCCTGAGAGGTGCTGGCTGGGGGAGCTCTTTCCCCAACCCCACAGTGGCTGGGGGGGGGGGGGAAAGATTAAGCCCCTCTTTCCCCCAGCCAAAGTTGCACAAGCACCACACACACACACACACACACACACACACACACCACAAAATGAATAATGAATCAACGAGAATCAATGAAAGGATTTTTTTCACAAAGCTTCGTATAAAACGAAACAAAACGAACTGAACCCTAAAACGAAACGAACCAAAACAAATCACCATTTTTTCGGTTCGTGCCCATCTCTAGTGACTACGTGTTGAATCCTGTCTTGTTCAGAGAGATGATGGCTCTGCCGCACCTCTCCTGGCACCTCCTGTGCGCGTGCGCTCCTTTGCCCCTCACTCTTGCACCACCTCCAGATGGCTGTTTGTCAGGGTGTTCTCAGTGTCACCCTGGACCCTGGGACAGGCAAGAGGTGTGGCAGGGAGACAGTAAGGATAGTGGTGTGGGTGTCTGGAGAGGCAGCTATCTGTTGGAGCCTTCATTGCCATTGCATAGATAATTGTATGAGAAATCATCTTAATAGCACCTGGTTGAACACATTAAGGCCATGACTAAAATGATTACTGGACTGGGGCACCTCCCTTATGAGGAAAGGGAGGGCTCTTTAGTCTGGAAAAAAGGCGCCTGAGGGGGAATATGATTGAGATGTACAAAATAATGCAGGGTATGAGTCAAATGGATAGAGGGGTGCTCTTCTCCCTCTCACAAAATACCAGAACTAGGGGACATCCACTCAAACTTTGGGTTGGGAGGGTGAGAACAGACAAAAGAAAATATTTTCTTACTCAGCGTGTTTTTAGTCTGTGGAACTCCCTGCCACAGGATGTGGTGATGGCATCTAGCCTGGATGCCTTCAAAAGGGGATTGGACAGATTCCTGGAGGAAAAGTCCATCACAGGATACTTTTGAACCTTAAAGCAGTGGTTCTCAACTTCTGGGTCCCCAGATGTTCCTGGACTGCAACTCCCAGAAGCCCACACCACCCGCTGTGCTGGAAGGGATTTCTGGGAGTTGCAGTCCAGGAACATCTGGGGACCCTTCCAAACCACTGCCTTAAAGGAAGAGAGAACGAAGTCAGCAGAGAGCTTTTGTTAAAAATGATAGAGCTAACGAATACTTTAGTGGTTTAGGTGGGTTGACAGTTCGATTCCGCATGATGTCTCCTTGGACTAGATGACCCATAGGACCCTTCCAGCTCTGCATGACAAAGATTATGGTGGTGGTGTGAAACATCCAAAATAGGGTTCAGGAATTTAGCTGGCCAGATGGCTCAGTGGTTTAGGACCCTGGTTGCCAGGGGTTTGGAATTCAATTCCCCATCGAACCACCTTGGCAGGGGCTGGACTACTAGAGCATAGAATCATAGAATCATAGAGTTGTAGAGTTGGGAGGGCCATCCAGTCCAACCCCCTGCCGTGCAGGAAGCCCATCACAGTATTTCCGACAGATGGCCATCCAGCCTCTGCTTCAACCCCCCCCCCCAAAGAAGGAGACTCCACCACATTCCTTTGTGGCAGCATATTCCACTGCTGGACAGCTCTAACCGTCAGGAAGTTCTTCCGAAACTTCAAATGGAATCTCTTTTCATAGAATCATAGAATCATAGAGCTGGAAGAGACCTCAAGGGCCATCCCGTCCAACCTCTTGCCATGCAGGAACCCCCCATCACAGGACTCCTGACAGATGGCCATCCAGGCTCTGCTTAAAAACCTCCAAGGAAGGAGGCTCCTCCACCCTCCTTTGAGGCAGCATCTTCCGCTGCCGAACCAGAGGCTGCTGAGAAAATTGCACAGTCAGGGGATAAGAGGGCAGGTCCTCTTATGGATTGAGAACTGGTTGAGATCCAGGAAACAAAGAGTAGGTGTCAATGGGAAATTTTCACAATGGAGAGAAGTGAAAAGCAGTGTGCCCCAGGGCTCTGTCCTGGGACCGGTGCTTTTCAATCTGTTCATAAATGACCTGGAGACAGGGATAAACAGTGAGGCAGCCAAGTTTGCACATGATATGAAACTTTTCAGTGTGGTAAAAACCAGAGAAGATTGTGAAGAGCTCCAGAATCATAGAATCATAGAATCATAGAGTTGGAAGAGACCTCAAGGGCCATCCAGTCCAACCCCCTGCCATGCAGGAACCCCCATAAGAACATAAGAACATAAGAAGAGCCATGCTGGATCAGGCCAAAGGCCCATCTAGTCCAGCTTCCTGTATCTCACAGCGGGCCCCACCAGATGTGTTTGGGAGCGCATGAGACTAGATATCTGTCTCCTGATACCACTCTCCTGCATCTGGCCCTTGAAGTACCCTGGTTTAAACCCTGGAGGTTACACATCTCCATCATGGTTTGTAACCTGTGATGGACTTCTCCTCCAGGAATCTGTCCAATCCCCTTTGGAAGGCATCCAGGTCAGATGCCATCACCACATTGTGTGGCAGGGAGTTCCATAGACTTACAACACGCTGGGTGAAAAAATATTTTCTTTTCTCAGTTCTTACTCTCCCAGCCCTCAATTTGAGTGTATGTCCCCTAGTTCTGGTATTTTGGGAGAGGGAGAAGAGCTTCCCTCTATCCACTTTACTCATACCCTGCATCATTTTGCATGTCTCAATCATATCCCCCCTCAATCGCCTTTTTTCCAGACTAAAGAGGCCCAAATGTTTTAGCCTTTCTTCATAAGGGAGGTGCCCCAGCCCAGTAATCATTTTAGTCGCTCTCTTCTGCACCTTTTCCAGTTCCACTATGTCTTTCTTGAGATGCGGTGACCAGAATTGTACACAATACTCCAGGTGGGGCCTTACCATTGTTTTGTATAATGGCATTATAATGTTGGCTGTTTTATTTTCAATCCCCTTTTTGATAATCCCTAGTATGGAATTGGCCTTCTTCACCGCTGCCACACATTGGGGAGACACCTTCATGGAGCTGTCCACCAACACACCAAGATCTCTTTCCTGATCCGTCACGGATAACTCAGAGCCCATGAGTTGATAGATGAAGTTTGGATTTTTTGCCCCAATATGCATTACTTTACATTTGGTTACATTAAAACGCATTTGCCATTTCTCAGCCCATTCCCCCAGTTTGGAGAGATCCTTCTGGAGCTCTTCACAATCTTCTCTGTTTTTTTTACCACACGGAAAAGTTTTGTGTCATCGGCAAACTTGGCCACCTCACTGTTTATCCCTGTCTCCAGGTCATTTATGAACAGATTGAAAAGCACCGGTCCCAGGACAGAGCCCTGGGGCACACCGCTTTTCACTTCTCTCCATTGTGAAAATTTCCCATTGACACCTACTCTTTGTTTCCGGGATCTCAACCAGTTCTCAATCCATAAGAGGACCTGCCCTCTTATCCCCTGACTGTGCAATTTTCTCAGCAGCCTTTGGTGAGGGACTGTGTCAAAAGCCTTTTGAAAATCCAGATAGACTATATCAACCGGTTCACCCAAATCCACGTGCCTGTTGACCTTTTCAAAAAATTCTAAGAGGTTTGTCAGACAAGATTTACCCTTACAGAAGCCATGCTGATTTTCTCTCAGCAAGGTTTGTTCTTTTATGTGTTTTAAGATTTTCTCTTGGATGAGGCTTTCCACCATCTTCCCTGGGACAGATGTAAGGCTAACCGGCCTGTAGTTTCCTGGGTCCCCCCTCCTTCCTTTTTTAAAAATTGGTGTGACATCTGCTATCCTCCAGTCCTCCGGCACTGTGGCCGTTTTAAGAGACAAGTTGCATATAACCGTTAAGAGATCTGCAATTTCATTTCTCAGTTCCCTAATAACCCTTGGGTGGATGCCATCTGGGCCAGGTGACTTGTTAATCCTCAATTTATCAATTAGTCCTAAAACCTCCTCTCTTTTAACCTGTATTTGATTTAATTCTTTAGTCAAGAGGGGCGGCTCAGGCAGCGGAATCCGCTCAAGGTCCTCTGTCGTGAAGACAGACGCAAAGAACTCATTCAATTTCTCTGCAATGTCCAAGTCTTCCTTAACCTCCCCTTTTCCTCCCTCACCATCCAGAGGGCCAACTGGTTCTCTGGCAGGTTTTCTACTTCTAACATACTTAAAGAAGCTTTTATTATTACCGTTTATATTGCTAGCCATGCGTTCCTCAAAGTCTTTCTTTGCCTCCCTTATCATCTTCTTACATTTCTTTTGCCAGAGTTTGTGATCCTTTTTATTTTCCTCATTTGGGAAGGATTTCCATTTACAGAAGTACCTCTCCTTGTGCTTTAGAGCCTCTCTAACTCCACTCGTTAACCATGCCGGTGTCCTCTTGGACTTAAATGAGCTCTTCTTTCTTTGTGGTATGCACTTGTGCTGGGCCTCTATTATTGTTGTTTTAAAGAGGCTCCATGCACTCTGAAGAGATTGGATTCTTCTAACCTTCCCCTTCAGTTTCTCTCTAACTAGTTTCCTCATCTGAGGGAAGTTTGCCCTTCGAAAATCAAGGATTTTTATGTCTGATTTGGTTGACACTCTTCCTCCGACATGCATGGCAAAGGTAATAGCAGCATGGTCACTGTTCCCCAGAGGCTCAGTGACATTCACACCTCTGACCAGGTCCTGAGTATCACACAATATTAGATCCAGAGTTGCCTGTTCTCGGGTGGGTTCCGTGACAAGTTGCTCTAAGGCACAGTCATTCAGCAAGTCGAGAAACCCAGTTTCTCTTTCTTGCCCGGAGCTCGCATTGGCCCAGTCAATGTGGGGATAATTGAAGTCCCCCATGATTACTATCCTATCCCTTTTAGCCACTTCCATGATTTCTCTCCTCAGATTTCAAGGTCCCCCTCAAGTTTCTGATCTGGTGGACGATAGAATACTCCAACGATCACATCACTCCTTGGACCTGGTAGTTTAACCCACAGTGATTCTATGGTGGAGTCAGACCCTCTGTCAATCTCCATTCTGCTGGATTTTACCCCTTCTTTGACATAGATGGCCACTCCTCCTCCAACCCGCCCCCCTCTATCTCTTCTATAGAGTTTATAGCCTGGGATTGCTGTATCCCACTGGTTCTCCGCATTCCACCAGGTTTCTGTTATGGCTATTATATCAATGTTATCCCTAGCTGCCAAATGTTCAAGTTCTCCCATCTTTGCTCGGAGGCTTCGAGCATTGGCATAGAAGCACCTGTACAGTGGGTCCCGCAACAACAGCTGCTGCCTTGTTCTATTCGCCCCACAGCTTTTATTTTCAGTAGATGAACTGTCACATTCCGTTATTCTCCCGGTGCTAATACCTGCTATGTCTTCTCTATGTGATTCTCTACCCTCTCCAACCTCATTCCCCGAGGATGAGGTGTTCCGAACCGGATGCCACTCAGCTCCTGTCGGCTTTCCCCCAGTTATCAGTTTAAAAGCTGCTCTGCTGCCTTTTTGAGGTTGAGTGCCAGCAATCTGGTCCCATCATGATTCAAGTGCAACCCATCCCTCCTGAACAGGTTTGGCTTGTCCCAAAATGTTCTCCAGTTCCTGACAAATCTAAAGCCCTCCTCTCGACACCATCGCCTCATCCACGCATTGAGGCTTCTGAGTTCTGCCTGCCTGGCGGGACCTGCACGAGGAACAGGTAGCACTTCTGAAAATGCTACCTTGGAAGCCCGGGTCTTCAATCTTCTACCTAGCAACCTGAATTTGGCTTCCAAGACTGACCGCTTGGCCTTCCCGACATCATTGGTACCAATGTGTACCATGACCACTGGCTCCTTCCCGGTTCTCTCTAACAAGCTGTCTAGATTTCTCGTGATGTTTGCAACCTTTGCACCCGGCAGGCAAGTGACCATACGGTTATCATGCTCCTCACAAATCCATCCCTCCGTATTTCTAATTATAGAATCCCCTAGTACAAGAAGCTTCTCTCCTGCAGCCTGGTCATCTACATGTACCTGATCTTGTATCTCATCAATAGTTGTGAGGAAGAGATCCTCCGGTGGAACCAGTTCTTCCTTTATGTGTGCCTCATGAGGTGTGCTGAGGGAAAGAGCCTCAAACTGATTGTGCAATATGAGACTCTCTGAGCGATGCCTTGGCCTTCTACTCCTTTGAGTCACATTCCTCCACCCATCCACCTCCTGAGTTGCGGGAGTGACTTCCTCCTCTGAAGTTTGCCCTGTCTCCTCTTGGACCTGAGTAGTCTGTTCCGCTCTGTCCAGGAACCGCTCAAGCTCCTTAATATGTTGCTGGTCGGATATGCGAGCCTCCAGCTGCTAGACCTTCTCTTCCAATAGCGCCACCAGCTTGCACTTGCAGCAGATGTAGTTCTGCACATGCTCTGTCAAGATAACAAACATGGCACAAGTACTGCAGGTAACTACAGCTGCTCCCTGCAACTCCATTTTAACGAGTGCAATAAAATGTATTGAAGGTCTCAAAAATGTAAACTTGCACTAATTTTTTTTAATCTGGTAAGACTCTTTACTTCTTTTGTTGTTTACTGAAAATCTAACTGTTTTTAAATTGAGGCGCACAGAACTGGACACAGGACTCCAGGTGGGGTCTGACAAGAAGGATCTCTCCAAACTGGGGGAATGGGCTGAGAAATGGCAAATGTGTTTTAATGTAGCCAAATGTAAAGTAATGGGACAAAAAATCAAAACTTTATCTATCAACTCATGGGGTCTGACCTATCCGTGACGGATCAGGAAAGAGATCTTGGTGTGTTGGTGGACAGCTCCATGAAGGTGTCTCCCCAATGTGTGGCAGCAGTAAAGAAGGCCAATTCCATGCTAGGGATTATCAAAAAGGGGATTGAAAATAAAGCAGCCAACATTATAATGCCATTATAGAAAACAATAGTAAGGCCGCACCTGGAGTATTGTGTACAATTCTGGTCACCACATCTCAAGAAAGACATAGTGGAACTGGAAAAGGTGCAGAAGAGAGCGACTAAAATGATTACTGGCCTGGGGCACATCCCTTATGAGGAAAGGCTAAAACATTTGGGGCTCGCTCTTTAGTCTGGAAAAAAGACACCTGAGGGGGGGATATGATCGAGATGTACAAAATAATGCAGGGCATAAGTCAAGTGGATAGAGGGAAGCTCTTCTCCTTCTCACAAAATACCAGAACTAGGGGACATACACTCAAATTGAGGTCTCGGAGAGTAAGAACAGACAAAAGAAAATATTTTTTCACCCAGCGCGTTGTTAGTCTATGGAACTCCCTGCCACAGGATGTGGTGATGGCATCTGGCCTGGATGCCTTCAAAAGGGGATTGGACAGATTCCTGGAGGAAAAGTCCATCCCAGGTGACAAACCATAAGGGAGATGTGTCATCTCCAGGCTTAAAACCAGGGTACTTCAAGGGCCAGATGCAGGGGAGTGGTATCAGGAGACAGATATCTAGTCTCATGCGCTTCCAAACGCATTTGGTGGGGCCACTGTGAGATACAGGAAGCTGGACTAGATGGGCCTTTGGCCTGATCCAGCAGGGCTCTTCTTATGTTCTTATGTTCTTATGTTTTAATTTTTATTCAAAGGCAGTCAAGAGAGATCTTTCCTTAAATCTAGCCAGTATTCATCTAATACTACAGCCAGTTTTTTTTTAATCAACAAGCCAGTACAGGATTATGGACCTAGACAGGTCTGTAATCCTGTCTATCTGAACAAGGAATTAAGTCCAATATAATCTGAACAAGGAATTAAGTCACATATAATATGAACATATATCTCAACAAGGAATTAAATCTAATATAGTATGAACATGTTTGAATGCAAAAAGAACATGGCTGAATATTTATTATTTCTCACGGACGAATATGTAAGGTATTTGATGCTGAATAAATTAGTAAAACAGGGAATGCCATTTGTAAATGTATGAGAACTGCCTTAAAAAAGAGTAACCTATCTGCATAGAAATTTATTTAAATGTAATTGATTAGGAGGCAGCTGGTTAAAGAAACAAACAAACAAAAATCACGCTTAACTGTGACCTTCCGACAGCTGGGATCCAAACTAGGCTTGCTTCAAAAGTAAACTTAGCTAAATTAAAATGGAATTTATTTCTAGAGTGGACTGACTCATCTTGTTCTATAGGAAGGGACAGAACAATGTGGCCTGTGGGTAGTTCTTCCACCCACATGAAAAATAAAAGTTAAGACGTGGTGATACGTCTACTTTTCTCTCCCATCTGTATTATTTTTCCCTTAAAATATCTCAAGTGTTAGGATCATAATTCCCTCCTTTTAAAAAAAAATAACAATAAGCCAAGTCTGCTCTTTTGCATTTATTGTTTAGAATAAAGAAAGCCTGTTTTCAGGTTTTCCTCCCATTTGGAGTTGCTTTTGGACAATTCTACCTGGAGGGCTTTCACGCCCATCCATGGTGATGGCAATAAAAGAGTTCAGATGGCCTTGGTCTCCAGCGACACATCCTTACATTTGAAGGACAAAGGGCACTCTTTCAAAGATGAGGATGTACACAATAAGAGAGGTGGTTTGAGAGAAGAGTCAGGTAAGCCATTCATGTGAGCATCAAAACCCCCTCCCTCAACAGAGGTGGGGGCCTCAGGCATAGTCTATCTGCTACTTATCAGGCTGTGCTTTCCAAAGTACCCAGACAAATCCAAAAGCCTTCACCACCAAGGCCATAGCTAACGACCCATTCTTGATAGGTTTCATCACCTTAGGCCATTGTTCACCTTAAGGCTATGGATACTATTGTCTCCCTAACGAGCCTATTCAGGCCATTGTTCATCTTATGAGCCTATCTCAGACCAGGGTGACAAGAGGTCAAAGCTGACTGACTATAAGATGGAGGACTTGCGCTAGCTGTATTCAGACTGATGAAGCTGTTTGGATGAGCAGCAAAACGTTTCTGTCTCTCAAAAAGAAATCCAGTAGCCATGACTCAACTTCCAGATCCTTACAATCGATGATTCTTTCCTAATTCCTTCATTGATGTCCTTCTGAGTCTCAGTCTTCTTCTGATGCTCCAGTGCTGGAGGCATTCAAGAGGAATATTAGACAACTAGCTGGCAGATCTGCTTTGATTTGGACTTGATGGCCTTGTTAGCACCCTTCCAACTCCATGATTCTAGGATTTTTGACTGCATTCCCCATTTGGATTGATGGGGTATACAGCATCTCTTAACTAGTTCAATGTCTTGGTTGTCAACATTAAAGCTGTGTCGTTGTTCTGTACCCAAGATTTTGTTTCATCGTAAGCTGCCTAGATGCCCTAAGGACATCCAATCACGCCTGATTTTGGAAGCTAAGCAGGGTCGGTGCTGGTTAGTACTTGGATGGGAGACCACCAGGGAGTGCCAGGTGTTGTAGGCGCCTGGAGTAGGAACTGGCAAACCACTCCAGTATTCCTGCCAAGAAAACTCCATGGACATGGGGTCACAAAGACTTGGGCGCGACTGTAACAACACAACACACACACACACACACACACACACACACACACACACACACACACACACACACACACACACACACACACACACACTGAACTGCAGGTTACAATAAAATAAAATGCCACAGGGAATAAATAATAAGTATAACCTCGCCACCAAAAAAATACCCAACACTCAGAGATGGGCATACTGATTAGGAGATCGCCGGAAGTGTCCGCCAGAAAAAGTAACTTTTCTAAGCGCTAATCTAGAACTACAACATGGTGCAAAAAGTCCTGCTTCTTACAATCATCTTCTGCCTCCTCCACCAAGACTAATGCTGACTCTTCCCGTCTGTACTAACTGATGCTTGGCCGTGTCTCAAGAATTCCGATCACACGGCTCACTTTGTGGCAAGATGGAGCAGGTGCTTAAGTGTGGCATTGAGCTTGCAAGAGGGATGAGGAGGAGGGGGGGAGGAGAAATAACAACTCCCAGGCGTCTGAGGGGGGGGGGATATGGTTGAGACGTACAAAATAATGCAGGGCATGAGTAAAGTGGATAGAGGGAAGCTCTTCTCCCTCTCCCAAAATACCAGAACTAGGGGACATCCACTCAAATTGAGAGTTGGGAGAGTAAGAACAGACAAAAGAAAATATTTTTTCACCTAGTGCGTTGTTAGTCTGTGGAACTCCCTGCCACAGGATGTGGTGATGGCATCTGGCTTGGATGCCTTCAAAAGGGGATTGGACAGATTCCTGGAGGAAAAGTCCATCCCAGGTTACAAACCATGATAGAGATGTGTCATCTCCAGGCTTAAAAAAAACGGGGTCCTTCAAGGGCCAGATGCAGGGGAGTGGTATCAGGAGACATATCTAGTCTCATGCGCTCTCAGAGACATTTGGTGGGGCCACTGGGAGATACAGGAAGCTGGACTAGATGGGCCTTTGGCCTGATCCAGCAGGGCTCTTCTTAGGTTCTTAGGTTCTTACGATTTTGGGAACTGCAGTCGCTAAAGGTAGCTTTCCCGCACCCTGCAGCTTCCCAAATGATGGCACTGACCACCCCATGGGAAATAGGTGAGACGTTGATTGTGTTACCCTGATCACACCTTCACAATTCATGTGGATGGAACATGGGCAGGGATAGCAGGGGATGGTGGCACCCATCTCTGCAGCCCATCTATTGATTTTAATGTTTCCCCACTACTCCCACCCACCAAGCTGGTGGTTTTGACAACAGCTGCCACACCGTTCATGAAAGACTCCACCAGCAAAGGGTAACGTCTGTGTTCCTCCTCGGTTTTTCCCCTCCTGAGCTCCCGTCGAACCTTGCGGGGGCCATTTTGGAGAGAACAGCTTTTCTCAGAAGGCAGAGAATCAAATCCTATTAGCTTATCAAAACCACGTCAGCCGGAAAGCCAGCCAGTCACCCGAGGAGGCCTCCACCACTACGGTGGCCGCCTGTCCAGCTCAGCCACCCTGGAAGAGATTTAATTGTGTCGCTCGTTAGCGATGGAGACACAGGGAGCTAATTAGCTGCCAAACAGCATTAAGCCATCCTGGGAGGGTGAGATGTCGGCGGAGAGCGAAAGCTCACCGGAGGCACGGGGGCCATTCTGGAAGGGCAAGCGGGCAGGAGGCAGCTGGGTGCCACGCGGCGTGGACGTCTCCCGCCGCAGCCCGCTGCTTCTCTGAGCTTCTCCGGAGAGCTAATGGCCCGGCCCCTCCTGGGCTGCCTTGCCAGCAGAAGTGATACACTTAATAGGCTGGAGCACATGTCCAAATTGGAGATAATGAGGGCTGGAAGCAACAAGGTTCTGTAGCCTGCTTTGGGAAGTATCGTCACCGGTGTCTTTGGCTGTGCTCTGAACTCCAGGGTCTCCCAGCCAAGTCCTTGGCGTGCACAACTGAGAGGAGGCCGAGGGTCCAGAAAGGAGGCATGCTGGACCCACAAGCTGGCTAGAAGTTCATGCGTGGCCCCCAAGGTTCCTTCCAGGTGTGCTTGGGCTACAACTATTGATGCAATAACCTCAGCGTCCAAGAAGATAAGAACCTAAGAAGACCCCTGCTGGATCAGGCCAAAGGCCCATCTAGTCCAGCTTCCTGTATCTCACATTGTGGCCCCACCAGATGCCTCTGGGAGCACACGAGACTAGATATCTGTCTCCTGATACCACTCCCCTGCATCTGGCCCTTGAAGGACCCTGGTTTTAAGTCTGGAGGTTACACATCTCCATCATGGTTTGTCACCTGGGATGGACTTTTCCTCCAGGAATCTGTCCAATCCCCTTTGGAAGGCATTTAGGCCAGATGCCATCACCACCTCCTGTGGCAGGGAGTTCCACAGACTAACAATGCGCTGGGTGCAATTAGTCTGTTATCTTTTGTCTGTTCTTACTCTCCCAGCCCTCAATGTGAGTGGATGTCCCTCTAGTTCTGGCATTTTGTGAGAGGGAGAAGAGCGTCCTGCATTATTTTGTACATTGCACCATGTGTTGCAGGTGGCTGTCACCTGGGAGAGATTAGTAAATAAAGACAAGTGTTCAGGGGGTGACTGAACACAAGGAAGGGACCTGACTTCATTTGCTAAGTCACAAGCTCAACTGATAAGGAGAGTTGGGAGTGTGACAAATTGGTATGGCTAGAGTTGTTGCCATTAGTGCAGAGACAGGAAGTAGTGTCAGAAGACCTAGTAGGGTGAAACTGGAAAACATAATGATTGTGTAGTTCAGTGGTGTCCACACTTTTTGCAAGGAGGGCCAGATTTGGTGAGGTGAAAATATGCGAGGGCCAAACATTCAGCTGCATTTGGCCCCTGGTGCCGGAATTTGCACAAGGGCATGCAAAGAGGTGGGGAGGACACTGCAGCAATGGAGCTGGGGTCAGGTAGGCTGGGCTGGTGGCTTGGGGAGACAGAGGGAGGCAGGGAGGGCCTGCAAACCGTAATTCTGCAAGCTGACGTCTCCATCCGGTGTGGGGAGGGGCCAGCTGGTGGGGATGCATGACAGGCTGAGCCGGTGGGGAGAAGAAGCTGTGGCCCGCTTGAAATTTGAAAACGGGCCACATTTGACTCCTGGACCTAACTTTGGAAATGCCTGGTGTAGTTTGTTTATGGGAGCGAGGGAGGGAGGGGGAATCAGAAGGAGAGCTGTATTGGACCAGTTCAAATGCTTAGTGGAGGACCCACCAAGCAGAAGGCAGAGGCATCCTCCCACTCTTGTCCTCCAAACCTTTCTGTTGGAATGGCAGCATCTTTAATCTCCTCCTGCTGCTCCTCCTCCTGCTCCTCCTCCTGCTCCTCCTGCTCCTCCTGCTCCTCCTCCTCCTCCTCCTCTTCTTCTTCTTCTTCTTCTTCTTCTTCTTCTTCTTCTTCTTCTTCTTCTTCTTCTTCTTCTTCAAACTCATAGAATTCATAGAAGTCAACCTACTGAGCTGAAAGGGACCCTTTGGATCATCAAGTCCCACTCTTGTTTAAAAAAAAAAAACCTAACTCACCGAGTGGTCCATATTCTTCAGCGTAGAACTGCAATGCTGGAAGGGGACCCTGTGGATCATCTAGTCCAGCCCCTGTCAAGGAGGCCCAGTGAGGAATCGAACCCCCAACCTCTGGCTCGGCAGCCAGTGACCGCAACCCCCTGAGCTGCCCAGCAGCTCCTTTCTCTTAAGAGGAATGGGTGTACTGCGTTACA
The DNA here is from genome assembly GCA_037367245.1 of Phrynocephalus guinanensis. Classification (NCBI taxonomy): domain Eukaryota; kingdom Metazoa; phylum Chordata; class Lepidosauria; order Squamata; family Agamidae; genus Phrynocephalus; species Phrynocephalus guinanensis. The sequence continues at coordinate 137,644,429 of CM074736.1, read as the reverse complement.
GCAGAGCCCTTGCCTTTCTGTGTCTCGTCAGAACCCATCATAAACTGCTATCTTGAGATGAGCTTTTATTTGGACACAACAAGAGTAGGAGCAGGAGCCATCTGGTGATGGAATCTGGTGATGGACCCCATGCCCTCCCTTTCCTGGCAATGTCTTCTCTGGCGGTGGTAGCCCACCAGGCTCAACTCGCATCCGGCTTAGATGACCGGGTGGCATGCTTTTGCCTCTTTTGGCAAAAGGTTCAGAAACAGGCGCTGTTTGGAGCTGGTCAGCCACGGGCCAAGGTCGTTCAGAGCTCCTCCCCCCCCCAACTGCAGTGCCCCCTCCATCTGACTCTCGGCCCAGTTCAAAAGCCAAGTTGCGCCCTACACAATTGTCTGAAGGGCTGTTGTCTCTTCTATAAGTCTCCCCATGGTGATATTTCAGGAATGCCCCGGTCTCTCCGCCTTCCAAATCTGGGGACAATCTATCTTAGTGGGATAGATAGATAGATAGATAGATAGATAGATAGAGAGAGAGAGAGAGAGAGAGAGAGAGAGAGAGAGAGAGAGAGAGAGAGAGAGAGAGAGAGAGAGAGAGAGAGTTGGAGGAGACCTCGAGGGCCATCTAGTCCAACCCCCTGCCATGCAGGAACCCCCATCACAGTGCTCCCGACTGATGGCCATCCAGCCTCTGCTTGAAAACACCCAACGAAGGAGACTCCACCACCGTCCTTTGGGGCAGCATCTTCCACTGCCGAACAGCTCTAACTAGAGATGGGCACGGAACGCCAAATTTTCTGTTACCGTTAGTCGTTAGTCATTCCGTTACGTAACGGAATGAAGAACGACAATTTGGACGGGCCAGGCTCGAACTGAACAGAACCAAGAAAATTTTCTTCGTTCTGTTCGTTTCCGTAACTGGCCTGGCCGCCCGATGAATGGAAGAAAGTCCTCCTACCTGCTGGTGCTGCTGCTGGCCTTCCTGGTCCAGTGACAGTCTTCGGGGGTGGAGTCGAGAAGGGGCTGCCATCCGGTCTCCCGACACAGAGGCCGGATCGGAGCCCCCTCTCGCCGCCCTCCGCCCCACAGCCGGACAGCCCCGTGGGCTGCAGGCTGTGGGTCAGAGTCCTGGGAGACCAGGGCTTGATCTCCTCCGCCCTGGGTGACGGCCGGCACAACTGTCATCCCTGGCTGAGGAGATCAGCTGAGCTTTGGGCGGGGGTCCTGGCGCCCTGTCATTGGCTGGACCCCTTCAAAAATGGCCCACTTGGCACTAGGGGGTCCCCCTAGTGCCAGGTGGGCCATTTTTGAAGGGGTCCAGCCCACGGCAGGAAGGAGCCCACTGAAAATGGCCCGGTCGCCTGCGCGGAGCTCCCGCATTGGCGACCGGGCCCTTTTCAGAGAAGTCCTGGCGCCCTGCCATGGGCTGGACCCCTTCAAAAATGGCCCACCTGGCACTAGGGGGACCCCCTAGTGCCAACCGGGTCATTTGACAAGGGGTCCAGCCCATGGCAAGGCAGCAGCATTCCTCTCTTCAGAGGGGACCACGGGCTCGGCTGTGTAAGCAGAGCAGAGCCCTCAGTCTCCTCTCAAGGGAGGGCAGGGAGAGGGGTCTGGGATCCGGCTTCCACATGTGGAGGCCGGAACGCAGCCCCCTCCCAACTGCCCTCCGCCTCCCCCCCCAGCCAAATGACAGCGCCCGACGCTGTCATGACTGGCGTGGGGAAGAAGAGACCCCCGTTCCGCCTCCGCATGCAGAGACAGAATGGAATGGGGTCTATTCAAAAGGATCTTCCCCGCAGGGATGACAGCACGCCTGGCGCTCTCATCCACCACGGGGAAGAACAACCCGAAAAAACGGTAAACAGAAACGAAGTTTTTTTAAAACATTCGTTTCCGAAAAACGGTAAACGAAGGGAGATGGGCACAAAACGGAACGGAAACGAAACCCCATTTTTCCATTTCGTGCCCATCTCTAGCTCTAACCACCTGGAAGTTATTCCTAATGTTCAAATGGATAGATAGATAGATAGATAGATAGATAGATAGATAGATAGATAGATAGATAGATAGATAGACGGACGGACATGGACATGGGCTTTAAATGCAGGTGCAGTTGAGAAATTCTGGAAGCAGTTAAAAATAATTGAATGCTTAATATCTTTTTCAGCATCTTTGCCAAGTGTATTTTTACTGATATAATGAAAATTATTATGAATTATTATTATTCCACTTGATTCAAAGCTGGTCTCTCTTTTGTTCCGGATGCCTGCGGTGTCTAATAGGTATAATCGGGGGGGAAGGCTTATTTTCGTACCCGAGGCTGATACAGAGAGAAGGCGTATGCTGCTAAATATCACGCAACGAGAAAACTTTAGCCTAGCTGTTCCTTTGCTTCCGGGCCTGAGCTGACCCGTGTTTCAGGCATTACTAATACTGTATATACTTGAATATAAGCCTAGTTTTTCAGCCCTAATTTTGGGCTTAAAAAGGGGCCCTCGACTTATATTCGGGTCAATACTTTTAGCCACTGAGTCAAGTGCTTGGGTCGGTGGATAAAAGTCATTTTAAACATTGCATGCCGCTTCTCATGGCCCCCCTCTGCATCACAGGGGAGCGGCGCACAATGTTTAAAATGACTTTTAGCTACTGACTGAAGCACTTGCCTCAGTGGCTAAAAGTCATTTTAAACATCACACACCACTCCCCCAGCTCACAAAGGAGGAGCTGCCAGGCCCTGCTGCATTTCCCACCCTAGACGTATACTCAAGTCAATACGTTTCCCCAGTTTTGGGGGGTTAAATTAGGGGCCTCGACTTATACTCGGGTCGACTTATACTCGAGTATATACTGTATGTACAGAGTTCTCTAAATACTTGTGCAGGAATTGAGAACGGACTCAGATGATCCGTCTCAATGGTGTCTTTTTTTAAAAAAATTAATTGTATCTCACTGCACTGAATGTGTTTTGGTATTGCTTATACGAGTCAATATGTTTATCCAGTTTTGGGGGGTTAAAAGGGGGCCCTCGACTTGTACTCGGGTCGACTTATACTCGAGTATAAACACACAGAATGTGTTTTGGTATTGCTTGGATTTTTTGGTATAGTATTCAGTTTCACTGATCTTTTTAGGACTTGTATACTCTCTGTTACTAACCTGAATCCTGGTTTCGATTGTTGTAAGCTGGCTTGTGTCCTTTCTAAGGAGAAAGGCGGGGTAAAACAAATAGCCTAAATAAATAATTACTGTGCTGTCTTCCATAAATTCAATGCCATTTTTGACAATAAATATTTTCTCCTTATTTCACAGGAAAGAGTCTATGTTTACCTTTTGGATGACAAAGCTGAGCTGACCTGCAACGACCCTCCCCATGAATTGCCCCAGGAGGGAAAACTCAGGTAGGGCTCATTGTGTTGCATGCTTGCGTGTGGGTTCAACAGCAAATTGCAATGGTCAGAACACGGCCTTCTGTCATTATTGAAATTGTGGTTGTTTAAGAAATGACGCTGTATTGAATCATAGAATTGAAAAAGAGTGAGACCTCGAGGGCCATCTAGTCCAAAACCCTGCCATGCAGGAACCCCCATCACAGTATTCCCGACAGATGTCCAACCAGCATCAGAACATTCTGACTACATTCCATTTTTCATTTAACATTTTTTTAAAACATCCATTTTATGCATTGCACAAAAGACGTCAGCTTATTTTCTGTTGCTACAGATTTGTGCAGGCCCCCCCCCTTCTGATTCATGATCCCTTTTTTGCAACGATTGCAATTTCTCCCCATGCTTTATGGGAGTTGTCTATTGTTAAAACACACGCGCATGCATGCAGTGGCAGGCAGACACAGCACAAATACCAGCCTAATCCATGTATCCATTCCTAACTACATCATTTAAAAGAAATGAAAGATTGAAATTATAGCCATTAGTATAGAGCGGGGGTGGGGTGGGGCTGTGGTGGCGGCACATATATTATCAGATTGATTGCACTCACCACCAGATTTTTGAACCTTGAAGAGAGGAAAGGAGGGTATAGATAGACACTGAATGTGGTTGTATTTCCAAACCAGCTCCCTTTCTCGCAAAAGCCCAAGTGGCACCAAGGCCTGCGCCACCTTTCCCTTTTGTTTTGGAGTTTGTACCAAACGTCCCAAGAAGGTGACAGCAGAAACAGGGAGAAGGGAGTGTCAAGCAAAACAATTCACAATTATGATTAATTAACCGTGGGAGACAAAAAAAAGTAACGAGCCCAACAGCTACAGGAGCCACTGGGCGGCCGTTCCAAAGAGGATTCAGCATCTGGGATTAATTTTCATTTCCGTTTCATCCTGAACTGCACCTTGTCCTGTGCTGCATAATAATGCGCTGCCTACGTTACGATTTACTTCACTGGGGTTTGCTCAGTGCCTCAGCCCAGTCTCCCATCTGGCCCTATAAAAAGTTTTCACCTTGATGATACTTCCTGTAGAGAAAACATCCTCTCCTTTTACCTTGGAGACCTGACTTTTAATAAGGCCTCTCTCTCTCTCGCTTGCCATAAAAAAGCGGCTTTTTGACCCATGGTGTTGTAGGAGAGAAAAAAGCAAAGGTAAAGGTTTCCCCCACCCCGCACATGCATGCTAGTCGTGTCTGACTCTAGGGGGTGGTGCTCATCTCTGTATTCAAGCCGAAAGAGCCAGTGTTGTGCAAGTCTGTGGCCACTTGGCCGGCGTGGCTGCAAGGAAGCACTGTTTTACCTTCCCGGTTTTGACAGCAGTACCTATTTATCTCCTTGCATTGACATGCTTTCGAACTGCTAGGTTGGCAGGAGCTGGGGTTATCAGCGGGAGCTCGCTCCGCTGCGTGGCACCCGGGAATCGAACCGCTGAGCTGCCGACTTTGCAACCGACAGTTTTCCTAGCCTTAGTCCACTGAGAGAGAAAGGTTGGGATTATTTTGCTCAGAATCCTGGCTTTCCTGCACTTTGGGAATTGGAAAAGACAGGAAACGGATTATTATGTTTGCTAGGAAAGATGTAGCAACTGTTTTGCAAGGACCACGTGCCCCACTGTGCTCTGGTTTTGATATTTGTTAGAGAGAGAGAGAGAGAGAGAGAGAGAGAGAGAGAGAGAGAGAGAGAGAGAGAGAGAGAGAGAGAGAGAGAGAGAGAGAGAGAGAGAGAGATGAGAAAAGGGCCAAAACAATAACTCATTTTTAAAAAAATGCTAGTTGCCTAGATGCCCTGAGCACATCCAATCTCGCCTGATTTCGGAAGCTAAGCAGGGTCGGCCCTGGTTAGTTCTTGGATGGGAGACCACCAGGGAATAGCAGGTGCTGTAGGCGCCTGGAGTAGGAACTGGCAAGCCTCTCCAGTATTCCTGCCAAGAAAACTCCACGGACATGGAGTCACGAAAAGTCAGTCATGACTGTAACCACACACACACACACACACACACACACACACACACACACACACACACACACACACACACACACACACACACACACACACAGAGTGTTGTTTCCCCACTGGTTGGCACCCACTGCTTGGCCACGAGTCCAACGATAGCTGTTCTTTTCTCTCTCTGTGATCCTCCTCTCCACAGTGCCAGAAAACCCTTGCTTATGTTTTTAATATGGCATTTGTTTGATCTTTTTTTAGTATTTGTATACTCACTTTTGTTAGCTTTGGGCTTTTCATGATGTATTGTAAACCACCTTGGGGCTTTTTACGGTGAAAAGCGGAGCAAAAATATTTATAATAAATAAACAAATAAGTAAAGGAATGTAGAGAAGAGTGGGGGACAGGAATGAATACGACAATAACACCGAGAATTCCTGCACTGAAGCAGCACGTATGGGGTTTCCAGAGAGACGCAAACTGGTAAAAAAAAAAGGGAGACACACTTTGATGTGTATTTAAAAAACAACAACAGAGTTTCAAATTGTCTCTGCTATGTAACAGAAAATGAGCAAAGGAGGTAAGCTAACTCTATACACCCACAAAACATGGTGCCTTCCATGCATGCCAGATTACACCTCCATCATCTCATGTGTGCTGGTAAGGGGAGATGGGAGATATAGTTCAATGCACCTGGAAGACCCTAGCTGCAGAAAACTGGTACCGTGTTCCCCCGCCCTTTCACGGTTCATATACTGTGGTCCCAGTATATTGCAGGATTGCAGTATATGAACGGCAAGGCCGCCCTGGGGTAAGCTGGATGGGCCTGTTTCAGGCCTCCTGTACTTGCCCCAGGCCTGGTGATGCCCCAAACAGGCCTCCGGTGGCCTTACCGGGCTTTTGGAGACCCCCAAAGTGCTTTCCGGGAAACCAGAAGTCACTTCCAGAAAACTGGACATGACTTCCGGATCGCTAAAAACCACATCTGATGCCCTTCCTGGGTCTGTTGGAGGTGCCGGAAGTAGTTTCCGCCAAACTGGAAATCACCGACAGAAAACCGCAAGTGACTTCCAGATTGCTGAAACGAACTTCTGAGACCTCCGGAGAACCGGAAGTGACTTCCGGATTGCCAGAAAGCACTCCTGGGGCCTCCTTTTAAAAAAAAAAAACTAGATCTGGCCCAACCCACCCGCTCTTCGATGGCCCTTCCGCTGCGGACCGTCACTCCGAGGGAGGCCCGTAAAACGAGCACTCGCGGACGGGCCTTCTCGGTAGTGGCACCAACCATCTGGAATAAGCTTCCCAGTGAATTACGGCAGGCCCCGTCGCTGGCGTCCTTTAAGAAAAATCTTAAGACCCTACTTTTTCGGGATGCCTTTGGTGACGTCTAGGGATCCAGTTTGTGGGGTGTGTGTGTTTTTTTTTTTTAAACCCGCCAATTTATTCTTGGATACTACTCTTTTAGCTGTTTTATTGATTTTACTTGTTTACCTTTATTGTTGTAAACCGCCCTGAGCCCCCTTTGTGGGAAATAGGTGCGGTATATAAGTGTGAAAAATAAATAAATAAATAAATAAATAAATAAATAAATAAATAAATAAATAAACCAGAGGCCGACTCGGGGCAGTGTCAGGCCTCAGGTATGTGTGTGTGTGTGTGTGGGGGGCAGACAAGCACCCCAGTCCTGCCTGACCCAGTCTCCGCATATCACAGATTTTTAATTATCGTGGGTTGGGTCAGGTCCCTTACCCCAGTGATAGGTGGGGGTTTACTGTAAAGGAAGAAGCACCGGAAAGTGCAAACTTGCCTCAGTGTTGTCCCACCCCCCCCCAAGGAAATGCAAGTTGCCGCCACACCTGCCCGCCTGCCTTCCCATCCCCCTGGCCCTCCATTAACACCAGAAAAGTGCTAAATTACCCACAAACAAACAAACCTTGAGTTGGAAAAAGGGCTATAAATCCTAATCCAGCGCTGATGAGTGCCAAACCACACAAGACTTCCTGGGTGAACAAACATTGGTCTTGGGAGGGGTGGCCTGGCAAGTAACAGCTGAAAGGCTCTTAAATCCTGCTCCACGTCAACCAGCTGAGGAGAAGGTGGGTGGCAGCGATTGCCCTGGGCAGCGATGTGTCTGCTGATGCTTATTAGCATGCCAGGGGCATTGGGAAACCCAGGGTATGAAAGGGTTCCTGTGGGGAACAGTAGGAAAGTAACTCAGTCCAAGCTGCTCACCTCAAAGAGCCAGGCAATCAGGAGCCTTGGAAGGCAGGTTGGAACACCTCGGTGGTTGCAGGAGAAAGGTCCCTAACAAGCTGCAAACAAGGGTTGTATAGAGGTTTCCTCCCCTCGGTTCCACCTCTCTTTAGCAAAACTAATCTGTATTCAGCCCCCTTGGTCTTGATCAATGTAAACCTGATTACATAAACCAGGGATGTCCAGACTTCGGCCCTCCAGATGTTTTGGACCACAACTCCCACAGTCCTTTGCCACTGGAAATACAGTCTTGGAATTCTGGGAGTTCTGGCCCAAAACATCAGGAGGGCCGAAGTTTGTACATGCCTGGCATAAACCAAAGGTTATGCAGCTGAGTTTCCTACCTTTGGGGAAATTGCAGGGCTTCAACACCCCCAGAGATATGCTGGTGTGCTATATGGACCTAGTGGAAATATAAGATGGATTCCCATTTCCCTGCTACAGGGTGTTCAGAAATGGCCTGGGAGCTTAAAATCATGTTTATCACTTGCTCCCTTCTGCACCATCTGGCATCATGGTGATGTCAGTGATTTAAAAAGGGGAAAATGCAAAATGGAAGTAATTTCCCCTCCTTCTGCGAAAATCAAAGTAACTTTTAGCCTGGCCGGCCCTTGTGCCGAGTTCCAGCTAAGCCCTGAGCCCAGCCATCTAGATTCGATATGAGTAATTTGGTCTTGAAACGCACGGAGGTCTTTGCATCTTCCTAATCAGGAGGGGGGGGGAAACAGATTTCTGACACAGAGGTAGCTGGGCTTCCCTGCTGGGAGAGCTGTGCATCACAACATCCTTTTAAAAACAATAATGGATTCATTTTGGGCAAATTTAAATCAGCTTTCCAACACATGAGAAGGTATCTTGCAGGCTCCAGACACTAATAATAATATATTTTTTAAAAAAAATCTTCATAAAGGAAAGTTTTGCACAAAGGGAAGGGAGAGAGGCCAGCTAAAGTCTGCTTCTTTAAAACCAGCCGATCCGAGTTGTGACTTGGCCCTGGATTCCAGGCACTGGAAGATGGATAGCTTACTGGTGGTGAACCTTTGGCACTCCAGATGTTTTGGACCACAGTTCTCAGAATTCCAAGCTTTGATTGTCAATGGCAAAGGACTTGTGGGAGTTGTGGTCCAAAACATTTGGAGTGCCAAAGGTTTGCCACCCCTGCCATAAAGTCACTGGATAGCTGAGTGGTTTAGGTCTCTGGCTAGAGAGCCAGAGGTTGGGTGTTCGATTCTCCTCCCTGGCCCTCCTTGACAGGGGGTGGGCTGGATAACCCACGGTGTACCCTCCCAGCTCTGCAGTTCTAAGAGAGATTTGGGAGATTACTTCACAGTGTTGTTCTCAGCTCATGAGATGTATCAAAGTGGGTTTTAAATGCCTGCTTTGGGAGAAGATATACTTCAAGGCATCTTTATTTCTAGTTCTAAGTGGGGCAGTTTATGGAAACCCTATGAATTTGT
>CM074736.1:137630353-137632853 GCA_037367245.1 Phrynocephalus guinanensis | reverse complement strand
GCTCTTGAAGCCATGGTTTCCATTGCCTTACTGCTCTAACAGGAAGTGGTTTTCCTGATATCCGGCCGAATATCTCTTCACTTGAGCCCATTGTTGCATGCCTTGCACTCTGGGATGAACGAGAAGAGATCCTGCCCCTCCTCTCTAAGGCAGCCCTTCCAAATTTTAGAAAATTGCTTATCACATCGTGGTTGTCGAAATTTCTGTCTGGGTTTTGACTTGTTTTCCTCCTGCTTTTATTTCCAGTCTTTCTATTAGGTAGGAAACTTGGAAAAGGGGTAGAGAAATCCATGCACATTTTACATCCCCCTTTCCTTCCCTAAAATGTGCATTGATTTATCTTTCTTAATTAATCTCCTCATATACTAAGATATACCCCAAAGTATACCCCCAATTTTGCACATTGTAGCTGCTTTCATTTTACAAGAGTAGATATGGCCACAATATTGTGGTATATTCTTCTGTATGGATGTTCCTGAGGTAGATCTTTCAAATTCGTTTTTCTTTTAATTTTGTTGTCCTGTATAGGACAATGACAATAAAATTTTATCTATCTATCTATCTATCTATCTATCTATCTATCTATCTATCTATCTATCTAATATCAGTGGTGGTGGTGGCAATTTTTCACAATTCGCAATTTGCCAGTGTTGGCAAATCACAAATTTATGAAACAAATGTATGAAACAACAAATTGATTTATCACTTCATCTTGCTTCTCAAAAGCAGCCTCTAAAAGCCACCCAAAAGAGGAGAAAATGTCCACAAGACAAAAAATTAGTCCAAAAAGAAAAAAAATGAAGCAATGAATAAAAAAAATCGATAAACATTCGTCATTTTGTATTCCTCAGGGACATTGCTTCTGGTGAATAAGTGACGAATTTTGACAAATGGACAATTTTCAATCAATGTTGCAATTCATTTTTTTTTATGTCACCAATACGTGCACCATTTTGGGGGTGTTTTAATTTCTCTGAAATGTCCTGCAAAACTTAGAGTGGTTCAGATTCCAACTGAGGAGCTGATTTCTAGTGAGTCGAGAGATGCAAAATAAAATAAAATAAAGTAAAATATTTTTTTAAAAAAAATCTACTTTTGTGGAAGCTGCCAAATCCGAGAAGATTGTCCTGCATCCTAATCAGAGAATCTGCTTTAATCTTTCCCTGAAGGAAACCCAATGGGGGAAAAATAGCTTTTTAAGAACACATGTGCAGATGTTGGGTGGAAGTTAATGAATCGAGTGTCCCACAGCTGCCTGCTGGCCGAGGGACCCTGGGAGTTGTAGTTTTAAAACATAATGATGTTTCCATGCTCTCCCTATGAAACCAGCCTTGGCTTGTGCCAACGAGGCCTTCCGCTCTGGCAGAGAGATACTCTGAAATCCATAAAGAGGTCCGTCTGCCAGCTGATGCCTTGTTTGCGGTAGATAACAGCCGGGGGCCATAAACAGCCTGGAGAGGGCATTAATCTGCCCCCCCAGCTGTTGGCACCTCTCCCAGACTCGCCAGCAGGATAAAACCAAGCCACTGCAGAACTCAAGAAGGGGACGGGGAGTCACTCTTTAGTGCTCGGAGCATGTGAAGAGCATACAGTCATTCCCGCAGCACCGTTCATGCGCGAGCGTCCCCGAGGAAACCCAGGAGGGTCCCTGCCCCAAAGGCGCTTGCCATCTCAGACAGACAATAGTGTGTAAAAGATTGCTCAGTCAGGGGACAAGAGGAAGGAGGGGTGGGATCAGGCAGGTAATGTGAGGGGGGAGGGGGGCCACCGGCCACAAAGGAGGAGCTTAAAGAGAGGCAGTCTTCAGAATTTAATATTTTCAGAGTCTGACTTGCATGCATGAAAATGGTAAAGGTAAAGGCCCCCCATGCATGCTAATTGGGTCCGACTCTAGGGGCAGTGCTCATCTCCATTTCCAAGACAAAGAGCCAGTGTTGTGCAAGTCCGTGGCCATGTGGCTGGTATGGTTGAACGCATTTCTGAACACGGAACACTGTTTACCTTTGTGCTATTTTTACAACAGTACCTATTTATCTACTTGCATTTACATGCTTTCAAACTGTTAGGTTGGTTGGAACTGGGGTTAACAGCAGGAGCTCGCTCTGCTGCGTGGCACCCAGGATTCGAACCGCCGAGCTGCCGACGTTGCAGCCGACAGTTCCAGCGCTCTAGCCCGCTGAGCCACCACAACCCTTGCATGCATAAGAATGCCTTATTCTCTCGGTAAGGCCCGTTGAGCCCCCTTCAATCAATCAATCAATCAATCGATTGATCACTCCTGCAGCCCAGCTATCCAAAAGGTGTAACTGTGAGCAGTGAATTGCCAAAAGTTAAGAACTCTCTGTGCGCCTTGTCTGTGGCTTGCACATGAATCCAATGAGGGAGAACTGCTTGTGTGCTTTAGTTTTGTTGTTCTTCCTCTGTTATATAAGTAGAGTTTCCAAAATTAATTTTTAAGAGGAAGGGTTTTTTTTTTTAACCAATAGTCTTCAGGAAAGCC
>CM074736.1:137460353-137627853 GCA_037367245.1 Phrynocephalus guinanensis | reverse complement strand
AGGCAGCTTGTGCATCCTCCTGTCTAGCCACTGAGCTGGCCCTATTTGACAGAGCCGGGCAAGGCCTCCCCCCGGATGCCTCCACGCGCTTTGCTACACCAGAGGGAAGGCTGTGGTAGGGAAAAGGAGATAGTTTGAGGGTCTGCCTCCCCACTTACTCGCCCAGAGGTCCCTGTGGCTTGCTACGGCTCATTACCCCTTTGACAGAGCAGGGGGCAGGCTGCTCTGCCCCAAAACAATAAGAGCACCGCGGGATTAATCACACCCGCTTTAAAAATAAAGAGAGAGGCAGACTCAGTGGCTTTCCGTCGGTTTTTCAGGAAGAGGAAGCTTTCTTTTGAATCCGCGTGAGGGTGTGGATGGTGGCACTGCGGCTCGGGCGTGCACGTGGGCAGGAGAGTACTGTGCGTTGGCACACCAGAGGTGGTGTCCATTTGAGCGCGCGGGAGGAGGTGGAGGCAATCAGGAGGCAAAGGAGGGCAAACATAATACATCTCATTTAGGCGCCTTTCAAAGACTTGGGTTTTGGTGTGTGCGGGGAGGGAAGTGCTCTTTAATGATTTGTTTCATTGTCTTGGTGCCAAGGCACATTTCATCTTGTTGGGTTATGATGAGGTGTCAAGCCACTGTTAATTGCTCGTCAGAGACAACCGGAGAGAAACTGGACGTTACAAGGAAGGTGGCAAAACAGGAGGGCCAGCAGCTGGCGTCGGGCAGCACACGCTTTCGGTTGCGATTGCCCTTTTCTTCCTTGGTTACCAAGCCAGACTTTGCCATTTCTTCTTCATCTCCATCTTCTGAAAATTCAGGGAGGGGAGGGCATTCCTTCCAGGCTGACCAGGCCAAGGGAGAAGAACTACGACCCTTTGCTTGTGCACCGGATGGAGAGGTGGAGAATTCGGATTTGGTTCCCAGTTCTCATCCCATTCGTCTGCCTTTGGAGCTTGAAATAACCTGGTCCAGCAAATTTAAAGTTCCAAAAGGTTCCAGTCACAACAATGAGCTCTTTATTTTCTTCTTCCCTTTGTTGGGGGTCTCCACAATATGTGTAAAATATTTGCAGGGTTTAAATTTCCCATTGAGATTCCTAGAATCATGAAGTTGGAAGGGGCCTCTGAGCCCAACAAGTCCCCGCTCAATAAGGAAGGAATTCAAATCAAACCAGATCTGACAGACGAGTGTCCATCTGAATGCTTTTGCTGTTGGAACACACACCACCTCCTAAGATCCTGGGTTCCATTTCCATACTACTCTAACAGTTAGGAAGTTTTTCCTGATATGCAGCCAAAATCTGGCTAGCTGTAACCTGAGTCCGTTGGTGTGTGTTTTGCACTCAGTGTTGATCATAAGAACATAAGAACAGCCTTGCTGGAACAGGTCACAGCCCATCTGGTCCAGCCTTCTGGGGCGGCTCACCATTTGCTTCACGGTATTCCCAAGCAGATGTCTCCACCTGCTTATGATTCCCTGAAAATGGTATTGAGAGATCTCCTGCCTATTTCTCCAACCCGGAGGTTGTCCTTAGGCATCCATCATGATAGCCATGGAGACCCTTGTTCTCCATGAACTTGTCCAGTCCTTTCTTCAAGCTGTCAAGGCTGGCAGCTGTCACCACTTCTTCTGGCAGGGAGTTCCACAGACCAGTGATCCTCTGGGTGAAAAAGGACTTTCTTATTTGTTTGAGATCTAGCACCCAAAAGTTTCATGGAGTGGCCCCTAGTTCTAGTGTTGTGCGATATGGAAAACAGTTCTTCCTTATCTACTTTGACCACACCGTGTATGATTTCATTAACTTCCATCAGGTCACCTCTTAGGCGCCATCCTTCAAGAGTGAAGAGTCCCAGCCGTTGCAGCCTCAGATGGTAAGGAAGGCGTTCCAGTCCCTGAATCATTCTGGTTGCCCTCCTCTGCACTTTTTCCCATTTCCATAATATCCTTCCAGAGACGTGGTAACCAGAATTATATACAATACTCCAGATGGGGCCTCACCATAGATTTATAAAGAGGCAAAATGACACTTGCTGACTTATTTTTATAGCCTTCCAAATGATCCCTGGCACTGAGTTTGCTTCATGAAGAACGGATCCTGCCCCTCCTCTGTAGGGCCTCCTTTCAGATATTTGAAGAATGCTCTCAGATCTCCCCTCAGTCTCTCTGATCTCTCCGATCTCCCCTCAACCTCAGGGCCCATGCCTCTTTTTATGAGCTTGTTTGAGAGTTAAGATAACCAGGGGAGACCTTTCTCTTTGCCCTGCCACCTTCCAAGGTACATGAAGGAGAGGGCCTTCTCTGTGGCTGCTCCCAGACTTTGGAACTCCCTGCCACTGGAGGGTGTGGCAGGCCCCACCTTTGCTGTCCTTCTGCAAGCAAGCAAAGATCTTTCTCTTCTAGCAAACTTTCCTTTAATGACCGGCTGACTGAGAAGGGTTTAAAATGGATCGTTGTGTCTTACTGCTTTGGATGTGTTTTTGGTGTAGCTTTTATAAGAACATAAGAACCTAAGAAGAGCCCTGCTGGATCAGGCCAAAGGCCCATCTAGTCCAGCTTCCTGTATCTCACAGTGGCTCCACCAGATGCCTCTGGGAGCGCACGAGACTAGATCTCTGTCTCCTGATACCCCTCCCCTGCATCTGGCCCTTGAAATACCCTGCTTCTTTAAGCCTGGAGATGACACATCTCCCCATCATGGTTTGTCACCTGTGGTGGACTTCTCCTCCAGGAATCTGTCCATTCCCCTTTTGAAGGCATCCAGGGCAGATGCCATCACCACATTTTTAAGCATAGTTTGATCCTTTTTAGATTTTGTATGCTTGCTGTTGTTCGCTTTAAATATTGTCTATTTCATTATGTAGATGGGTAAAAATACTTTAAATGAATGAACAAAGAAGTCCAGGTGGGAGTGTTGAACCTGGCATTCTCCAGTGCCTTGTTTGACGCCTTGTCTTCTCTTTAAATTGCTTGTGGAATCACTCTTGTCCTGAGGCTCAGAGTGCCCTGAAATACTTCATCTTTTTCAAGGGCATGTGAGACAAGACAGACAAAGATGTTGCGCCCACTGGTTGAGTCTGACAACATTTTAACCCCACCATCACACTGTTACAGAACCTTGTGATGCTCAGAGGCAAAGAGAGTGTCACGAATGCACAGAGGTGTGTGTGTGTGTGTGTGTGTGTGTGTGTGTGTGTGTGTGTGTGTGTGTGTGTGTGTGTGTGTGTGTGTGTGTGTGTGTGTGTGTGTTTAGAGCAGACTTTGGAAGTTTGGAACTGAGGGAGCCATGCCGCCTCTATTAAAAACCACAAACTCTTGTTTCTGAATGTACAACCATTTGTCTTCACAGACAGGGTCTACTTAAAAACAAAAAACAGGCAACTGTGTGCAGTGCTATGGAATTAAAAAAATATTGGCTTGGGTCTATGATCTATGGAGGGCTGCCTTTTTGATGCTTACATGCCCAGGGCCTACCATAAACATTCCTTGGCAGCTGAAATGCTTTGCCGTATTAATTGGCAGGGATGGATAATGGGGTGTTTGATCTTAAAACTCCTCCCAGGGGCAAGACTGGTGATGCAAACAGAGGGAGGGCATCTGAGTGTTTGGCCTTTTAAACCTTCCACCTGTGCCTCCATCAGGTCACTCCCAAAGTTTCAGAAAGCACATATTTATGTAAAGTATGCAGTTAGAGATATCTTTGCATGCTTAAAATTTTCCATGCTGATCGTCAGGTCTCTGTAAGTCCATTGCTAGGGGCAACATACTGCAATTTAAAATCACAGTATCTGAAAGAATAAGAATACATCGAAGAGTGACGTTGGAAGGGTCCTATAAGGACATAGGGTTCAACCCTGTGTTCGATGCAGGAATACAAATCAAAGGATGCCTGCCTGGTGGTTGCGTAAATTTCTTTCGAATGCCTCCAAAGTGTAGGAGCGCTCACCATCTCTCGGGAATCATGGGACCCATTGCCCATTTTAAAATGCAAGCAAAACCAAGGGGATGTGTAAAAACCATAATCTTGGCATAACAGAGAAGGTTTCCTAGGGCCTCTGTCACATGCACACCAAATGCACATGTTGATTTGATGTGCACTTTCTCCAAGAAAGGTCACGTGACATTTGATACACATTTTCCGTCTCCATGATAGCATTTTTGATGGTCTAATCACGCATCCCCATGGGCCAAAAGCACATCAAATTGCTGTTTTCAAAAGTTGTTTTCTCCATCACTATTTTATAGATAGATAGATAGATAGATAGATAGATAGATAGATAGATAGATAGATAGATAGATAGATAGATTTGATTAATACGCTTTGATTACCAGCATGTCAGGTTTCTAGTTTTACTGCAAATGTTTTGTGTTTTTTTTCCTGTACCAGTAATCTACTTTTTATTTTAAAGAGCAAATAATTTTAAGAAAATGTGAATAAATTGAGCAGAATTACAAAAAAAGTGCATTAACAATGCTCCCACATACTTTTGATGTGCACTTCAATTTTCTGAAAATGCGGATCAAAAAATTACTACTGGAGAGGCAAGGATCACATGGTGGGTCATGCTTCAGGGGGCGTGGCAGAGGCATGTATTTTTTTGAAGCACATCATGGTGGGGACCAGTACTCCAGATGCAAATTTAAAAAATAAAAAAATGTTCTTTTTACATGCAGTGTGATAGAGGCCCTAGCTATTGGTGCTGGTGTTGAGAAAGAGGTTCAGTTCTTTGATGTCCAAAGCTAGGGAAGGGGTCAACATCTCTCCCTAAGTCTGTGAATCAGCCTTCAGATACTTGGAAAGCCAGGTGGAACCCAGAGGCTGCCTAGCTAGGATCCTTGTTCTATCACAGCGGTTTCCAGCCGGTATTTGTGGTCATGGGATCGCAGAGTTGGAAGAGACCTCAAAGGCCATCCAGTCCATGCAGGAACCTCCATCAAAGTACTCAGTGTGTGCCAGCTCTCCAACAGAGAAGTCTATGTGTGTCTCCAAGCGATCCATCTCAGGAGCTCCTGGAATGGAACCACAACTGATTAAGCACCTCTTATTGTGAATACACTGTGGGTTCTCCAAATAAGTACTGTACTGTAATTGAACAAGGAGCTGTCCAGCAGGAGAAGCTGCTGAAACTTTAGGGGGAGCTGTCCACTCCAAAGAGGAAAAGAACAGAAGGAGGTCCTTGGCTAT
This sequence comes from Phrynocephalus guinanensis, assembly GCA_037367245.1. Taxonomy (NCBI): domain Eukaryota; kingdom Metazoa; phylum Chordata; class Lepidosauria; order Squamata; family Agamidae; genus Phrynocephalus; species Phrynocephalus guinanensis. The sequence continues at coordinate 137,622,680 of CM074736.1, read as the reverse complement.
CATCAGCCAGACAGTAACTGGTGAGTTTTGTAAGTGGACTGATTGTATCGCTCCCTCCTTTTATCCGGGCCTGACCTTGAAGCTTTAGGATCACATTCCTTGCTTTCTTTGTGTCTAAGGGGGGCCTGCAAATGGCAGTCACTAGAATGACAGAGTTGGAAGAGACCTCTCAAGGGCCATCTAGTCCAACCCCCTGCCATCCAGGAACCCCCATCACAGTCCTCCCGACAGGATGGCCATCCAGCCTCTACTTAGAAACCTCCAAAGAAGGAGACTCCACCACCCTCCTTTGGGGCAGCATGTTATTCCGCTGCTGAACAGCTCTAACTGTCAGGAAGTTCTTCCTAATGTTCAAATGGAATCTCTTTTCCTGTACTTTGAAACCATTGCCCCATGTCCTAGTCTCTGAAGCCATGGAAAAAAAACCTGTTCCCTCTTCAATATGACATCCTTTCAAATATTTAAACATGGCTATCATATCCCCCCTCAGCCTTCTCTTTGAAAGGCTAAACATTCCCAGGGCCTTTTTACACGACCCCTAAGATCCGCTGGCCACTTAGGGGTTTGTCGCTCTTCCTCTGTCCCCACCCCCTTCTGCACTTCCTGGTTGCTGGCTGCCTGAGGGACGGAGAAAAAAGAAAGAAAAGAATTCCCGTTTACCTCCGTTCCGGGCAGCATTCAGATCTCTTAAAGGGGCGGGGTGCAAAAAAAGAACAAACAGAAGCCAGGAGAGCCCCGCACTCACTATCCTTACACCGGATCAAATATTTATCACCATCAAAGACCAGGTACAAGAAAACTGCTGTTTGGTCGTGCTAAAGTGGGCGGGGTCGCACTTAATTGTCTGCAAAGTCCGGAGCTGGTGGGTAAACATTTTTAAGGTCCGGACCTTGCAGCCATTTGCGGCAGAGCTTAGGGGTTGTGTATAAACGCCCCCAGTTCCCTAAGCCGATCCTCATAAGACATTTCCACTAGACCTTCAACCATCCTGGTCGCCCTCCTCTGCACCCGCTCAAGGTTGTCAACATCCTTTTTAAATTGAGATGAGCAGAACTGGATGCAGTACTCCAGGTGGGGTCTGACCAGAGCAGAATAGAGTGGTACTATCACTTCCCTTGATCTAAACACTATGGTTCTGTTGATGCAACCAAGAATCGCCTTGGCTTTCTTGGCCACCGCATCACACTGTTGACTCATGTTCAATTTGTGGTCCACCAAGACTCCCAGATCCCTTTCATAGGTACTATTCTCCAGCCAGGTGTCTCCCATCCTATAGCTGTGCAATTCAATTTTTTTTTAACCTAGATGCAGCACCCTGCATTTCTCACTGTTTGAATGGGAGACAGTGCAGAACATGAGTATCCCTGTTCTTCATGTTTCCTCATGAGGCATCACCCATGGAGGTGATCCTAGCATCCTTGTTCTGATCTCTGCTTCTTCATCATCTTTTTTGGATGGAAGTCAGCCATCTCAAGAATAGAGAAGGAGGAGATTAATCCTGTGCAGAGACAGGAAACTTTGTTAAGAGGAGTTTTGTGAAAACCTCACCAGCTCAAGGAATGAAAAGCAGTCAGCTTCGCTTGACACTCCTTCCCTGTGTCGAGATGAAGATCACCGCAGCATACCCTGGAGGGCCAGGCATTTAAGATGCAAACAAAAGAAGTCTGAAATATATATTAAAGTTGGGAAATAAAACCCCAGAAACTTTGGGGGCCATTGTTTGAAGGCATGGAGACCTGAGTGAATATGAAATCTGAAAACTTGTAAATGGCAGCGGTGGCTTTTGTTTCCCTTTCATAAAAAAGCTCCACAAACTGTGCACATGTTCCCCTGCAGGAATTGTCCAGAGCTTGCTTCCCTGGCTGGCATGCTAACGACAGACCTAATAACTCAATGCTAATTCACTCGATTCTCTCTCCTCTTTTGCACGCCAGCTTGCCTTTTTTAAAAGAATAACCACACAACAGTGAAATGCTGCGGGCCTTCTTCAGTTCATGAAATATTTGATCCTTGCTTTGGAGAGAGGCTTTTTCAAGTCAATTTAAATTGAAAGGGACATCCCAGGAACTGGCCAAGCGGTGCTGTGCACAGCCAGCTTCCTCTGTGAGAAGCAGACCCGGGCTTCCCCCGCCACCTGAATCGTTTGACAGGAGACTCATCACCTAGAAATAACACCCAAAGGGTACCTTTTGCACCAGGCATGGACTCCAGTTATATCTGCCTAGTTGAGGTAGGGGAAGAGTTTATTTATTTATTTATTTATTTTAAGGCTTTTATACCGCCCGTCTTCCCGAAGGAACTCCGGGCGTTTCACAACAATATAAAAACAACAAATGATCAGATCAAACAATAAACACACAAAAATTAAACAAATTTAACTAATGACATAAAAGCAGGGAGCAGAGTTAGTGCTCAGTTCCCCGTGCTAAATCTCTCCTGCTTCAAGGAGACACCTTGGTGAGTAGAGATGGGCACGAAAGGAACAATTTTTCGTTTCCGTTTCCGTTTTTTCATTTCGTTACGTAACAAAACGACAAACAAATTTTGTCTCTGAAATGTAACGAAATGAACAGAAACACCGGAAATTTTGTCGTGCGTTTCGTTTCCGTTACTGCAATATGAGTGAATTGCTTAAAATCCTTTAAAAATCACAAAAAATGAAATAAATGGTAACGAAATGGTAACGAAACGAGCGAAAATGAAAATGAATTTTCAAAAATTCACGAAAAACGGAAACGAACCGAAACGGACCCTCCAAACGACAAATGACAAACGAAATGCAATTTTTTTTATTCATGCCCATCTCTATTGGTGAGTATTTTAAACATTCTGCAAGGTTTCTCACCTGCAGCTGGACAACGCAAAGAACCTTTGCCCCCATTTAAGTCTCATAAAGGGTGCCGAAAACAGCAAACTAGTGTCATATCCCATTGAGAGCCAAAGCAAACGCACATGCCTGAAGCCAAATGCACACATACCTGTGCATGCTCAAGTCCAGAAGCTGCAGTGGAACTTTAACACAGAGGAAAACAAGGCTGATTATTGTATTTTAAAGCTAGGCTGGCCCCATCTTTCCAGGACTTTTAAAGGCCTTTCTCTCCAGGTTGGACTTTTCATTGCAAGGGAGTTTTGAAATTGGATGGTTTAGTAAATTTGCTGGTTGCTTTTAAATCTAGTTTGCTAATGCTTTTATGTAACTTTTTTAATATGCAGTAATATACAGAAAACCACCAATATAGCAAACCCTATACCTATATGTAGCACAGTCTCTGGCTCCTCCAAGTGGCCAGTTCTGGCAACGCACATTGGAAATGTGTATTGCAGAGTGTGGCATTATTTAATGTCTTCAGAACCATGGATAAGTGAAACAACCATGGATGGGGCGATCCTACTACAATGTTTATTTGCAGTGGTACCTTATATAAAGGAATTAATTCGTACCAAATGAAATTCTGTTAAGCAAATTTTCCTTTGTACAAATTTCCCATAGGAATGCATTGAAAACTGATTAATCCCTAATCGCTACCGTTTTTCTGTTGTATGGATTTGCCCCATAGGCGATTCTGTTAAGCGATTTCCCCTTATCTCCAGAATTTTTTTCCTTTAAGTGGATTTTCAGTTAAACAAACCTCTAGTTATACGAGGGTCCACTGTAATTCTTTTTAAATATTAACATAACTTACTGTTTGTGAAGATTCTCAATCATCCAGGTGAGGTTATCTGGAAGCAGAGTCATGGCAACTGGACTTCTTTTCTTGTGAGATCGAAATGTTTCGCTGCTCATCCAAGCAGCTTCCTCAGTCTGAGAAAAGTTGGTGGGAGGCCTACAATTTATTGTTCACCTTGGTTTCTCCCCACCCAGATCTGAATAGGCTTATTTGGTGGACAGTGGCCTGCATTGGTTCCTTAGATGTACAATGGCCTGGGATGCATGAAAGTCCCACCTGTGTAACCCTTCCAACATCCATTAAGCATGGGCCATTAGCCATGGCCCTCCCTGGTGGAGGTATGAAGTATTTTTGATTTGTCTGGTAGTGGGTATTGTTGAAAGCACAGCCTGATAAGTGGCAGATAGACTGTGCCTGAGGCCCCCACCTCTGTTGAGAGAAGGGTTTTCAATACATACATGAATGGCTTCCCTGACCCCTCTCTCAAACCACCTATCTTCTCTGTCTAGTTTTGAGATTTGAAATAGTGTTTTTAAAACAACAACAACAACAACAACAACAACAACAACAACAACAACAACAACAACAACAACAACAACGTAAGCTGTGTTGGTCTCTTTATTAGGAGAAAGTTAGGGTTAAAATGTTTTAAGTAAAGTAAGTCAGTGAAATCCTGCACCGAGACAGGATCCCAGTGGCTTCTTTTACATTGTCACGAGATGTGACCTGGGTTTGGAAAAAGTGACCTTCAAATCTGCTCCAAGTGTAAAGGGTAGAGATGGGCACGACTTGAAAAAAAATGTTTTTGAGTTGTCGTTAGTCGGGCCGGTTCCATTTCGGCTCGTTTCCGTTTTTCGCGAAAATTCGCAAAAATTAGTCGGTTCGTTTTTTCGTTGTCGTTAGTACTGGTTTGGGGAGGGGGTAGCGGGCTCCTGGAGGGAGCTGCAGGAGTCAGCCAGAGCCACAAGTGACGGACTGGCAGACTCTTTGCACCCGCTGTGTCTCACGTATTTGCATGTAGTGCAATGCAAGTAGATCTGGCTTAGGGTTAAGATGGTTTAGCGCAACGGCTAGGGTTAGGCTAGTTACGGGTGAGGTTACGGTGGGTATTGGGGTGCACCTCTGGGTGCCTCTCTGACCCACTTAGAAGGACAGTGTACTGGCGTATGGGTTAGGCTTAGGGTTCGGGTTTGGGCTACGATTAGTGGGCTGTTTATGTCCGATTGGCACATCCCAGAAGTCTCTGTGGTCAACCTGGCCAAGTGGCCATGCGATTGGTGGAAAATTTGCATGGTCTACTCCCATGGGAGAGCCCATCATTGCAAATGTGCAGGTGTAAAAAAAAAAAATAAATAAAATAAAATCAACGGAGACTTTTTTTTGCAAGAAAAACCCACTGCTGCTACTGTAAAAATTCAAGCATTTAAAATAGCTAATTTTTGCATGTTTCTGTGGTGCTTTGGTGGGGTTTTGGGCAACGATTTCAAAAAAAATATTGCGGTCGCCATTTTGGATCCCCCCCCACCGCATGGCAAATGGATGCACCCTCCCAGCCTGGTACAGTCAGCAAAACCTGGCCATGCGATTGGTGGAATGGCTCCAAAACTTTGCATGGTCCACTCCCATGGGCGAGCCCATCATTGCGAATGCGCAGGTGTAAAAAAATAAAATAAAATAAAATAAAATAAAATCAACGGAGACTTTTTTTGCAAGAAAAACCCACTGCTGCTACTGTAGAAATTCAAGCATTTAAAATAGCTAATTTTTGCATGTTTCTGTGGTGCTTTGGTGGGGTTTTGGGGCAACGATTTCAAAAAAAATATTGCGGTCACCATTTTGCATCCCCCGCACTGCATGGCAAATGGATGCGCCCTCCCAGCCTGGTACCAGCAGCGCAGCAGTAGCAATAGCCAAGGAGAGGGGGGCGGGGAACCCCCCCCCCCAAATAAAACACCCTTCTGGCCTGGTAGGTGCCCTCAGACAGTTTTTGCCTACTTTTAGGGCCGGGAATCGGGGTTTTTTTTACTTTTAAAAACTTTTTTTCTCTGCCGCTTGGCATTGCGCGATCGCCGCGATGCAAGTAACAAGCACAACAAATCAGACCAAATTGTTCGTTCGTCGGTTCGAGCTCGAATTCTGGTGGAGTAATTCCCATTTCCGTTTCCGTAGAGTAACGGATACGAGTAACGGAAACGGAAACGGGAATACCGCTAAGTCGTGCCCATCTCTAGTAAAGGGTGGGCGATCCTTTTGTGTTAAGGGGGTTCTGTTGCTAAGCCCTCATCAGAAGGCATGTCCAGATGTAACTTTGTACCTGTACCAGGAGGGTGTAGCAGAGTCGGGGTCCTCAGGCATGGATGGATTGGGACCTCTCCCAAGAACATTTGTCCCTCCTTATAAATCTCTAAGAAATTTGCTTGCGAGGGAGAGTGCTTGCATCCCCATGGCGCAGTGGTGTAGTGCAGCTAAAACTGTGCTCATGACCTGGGGGTTCAATCCCAGGTAGCAGCAGGCTCAAGGTTGACTCAGTCTTCCATCCTTCCGAGGTTGGTAAAATGAGTACCCAGCTCACTGGGGGGGGGGGGGATGTGTAGCCTGCATGATTAAACTGTAAACCACCCAGAGACTACTTGGATTGGTATGGGGCGGTATATAAGCAGAACACTCTGCTTCTCCTGCTTCTAAGACGTAGAAAGGAAATGCAGAATGGAAACCACCCCCGGGCTTGCTGACAGCCGCTGGACGTGGGAACAGCCATTGCTGGGCCTGCTGGAGCCTTCCTGCCCGGAGGCTAATTCCCCCCCCCCTCTCCAAACTTGTGACATGTGGCGCTTTTGATCTCCTGCTACGTCTTGATTTATGGCCAGTGAAAATTCCCTTCATAAAACATCTCTCAGTTGCCACACTGCGAGGAAAGCTGACAGATGCTTCACTTTCCTGACTTAATAGGCTGGAGATGGCACATTTAGGAAGAGGCCAAAGGATGTAGGGAATCAAGGACGGAGCATCTGCCCTCGGGCCCACAATGTAGAAATAATACACAATTTCTTTGGACTGCTCCCCCCCTCCCTGAATTCCCCAGCAGGGGCCATGGTGGCAGGAAACTCTGGGGGAGGGGGAGGAAATGGGAACCGAAGTGACAAAACAGTGTTTGTATTTTGCATTATTCCACATCCATGCCCCCTGAGGGCGAGAGATGCAGAATCCATGTTTATTCCAGGTGACACAGACTCTCGTTGTGGGTCTGGCTAGCTGTTCCTAGCCTTTCCCAACATGTGTCATTCTGCAATCCTGTTAAGGGCCTTCTATTTATTTATTTATTTATTTATTTATTTATTTATTTATTTATTTTAGAGTATTTTTACCCCGCCTTTCTCATTGGAAAAAGGACCCAAGGCGGCTTAGAGTAATGAGGGACAATATACAGTCCAGTACAATTAAGATTCATGTTCAGGTATCAAGATCAGAGAATTGAGGGACATCTTATGGCATTAATAGACAAAATTACATTAAAACTACAAGAGAACATGAGCAGTTAAAGGGGAGTAAAGTTCCATGTAAAACTTATGAGTGATGGAAACTAACATTGAAAACATGGTGTCCATGTAAACCCCTAAGGTTATCAGTAGTTATAAACACAAAGTCTATGTGATCCTGTAGATTCATATAAAAGACACATAATAGGTGGACCTTGAGTGTCCCACGAGAGCTGCCATAAATCAGTTCAGACTTGAGGGCACACAACAAAACACAACAATCCCCCCCTCACACACATACATATCCAGTCAAAGGATACACAGTTCAGCTATTGGGATCATTTCCAGCAACCGAGTGGGTCGCCACCAGCTTCGAAGCTCCTCGTCCTCTGCCCGGGAAATAAGACCTTCGCGCTCCTAAAAGAAAATAAAGTCTTGGTCTTTTCAAATCGACAAAATGTTGAAGCGGCCGCCCAGGCAGGCAGACCTTCCTCACTTCCACCATGGGATCATAGATTGCCACATATGGATGTCACTGTCATGCCTTAGGGGCGTTTAACACATGCCATTCTTCTGCTGCCACCAAAAATATAATAATTTGGGGTCTCGGCACGCCCCAGGACGATTCAGGAAGGGTTCCTCAATTTACCTAGCGACACAGCTCATACTGGGACGGGTGAGCAGCTGTCCTGCCGTGCCCTAGTAAAAAGGGAATTGTCTCCCCTGAACGCCCTCCACCTGGGAGCCTCGGAATTCCAAGTCCCATAGAGCTCAATCAAAAGAAACTTCCTTGCTCACAGAAAAGTCAGTAGCGCCCAGCCTTGGCCAAGACACTGGGTAATTTAGCAATGACTTCTCTCCTCTCAGGCACACACACAAATTCCAGTTAAAAGGTAAAGAAGAAAAACTTGATTTTAAAAGGAAAAGCAAGAGTAAAAACAAAGATCTCTTCTTGTCAGCAGCATCTGACAAGAGTTACAGATTCTTTGGAGCTTTACAAACAAAAGCAGATTTCTAAAACAAACTTACAAAGTAGCTTTTAAAACAGAAAACCAGTCTCAAGAAAATAACGTGAAATCTTGCATCCCAGAAATAAAATAATAACGCTCACTAATTCTGGCTAGTATACTCACACTCGGAAAGATTGTTTGACTTTCTCCTGGCTTCGAGAGCCAGGCCTGACACAGGAGTTACATGGCTGCAAAACTGTTTCCCCAAGAAGCTCTCTACCTCGATAAACCAGCCAATTCTTATAGACCTCGAATCTGCCTTTGTTCTTCAGAAATGCAAAATAGGCTTAGGCAGGTGTAGACTTTCTCATTGATCAGCATAATTACCCGGAAATACCTTCTACTTTGATAGGGAACAAAAGACAACACATGCCTATTGATCTCAAGTGTTCCATCATCTGAATAGGATGTGTATTCTGACAAGTGGTCCCTTTAACAGACAGGAGTCATCTGTTGACATCTAAGTGTGACCCTTTGAGGCCCAGTGATTCCTTTGATATAAAGGGAAATACATTGTAAAAACCTTGTTTCTCCATTTGCTGTCCCTTCATAACATCTTTGATGAAGATAAACTTTGATATTCAAAAGAGGTAATACAGGGTAATACATGGTATCTCCCATTTGCTATTTTACAATCACCTCAAACATTTTGCCAATCACATCAAACATTTTGGATGATGAGAAAACATAACATTTGTGCTCCCTTTCGACTTAACATTCACCTGTGAATTCCCAAGGAACTCAGTGTCTCTTTCCCATCAGACTTCAAAGAAATGAGAGCGTGTGACATGGAATGGCCAGGAATCAACAGATTATACAGATGACAAGCCAGATCCAAAAGATGAATTTTCTAGATTCCATCACAGTCACTGGATCTGCTGTTCTGATAAAAATCACATTTTTGGCCTATCCTTGGGGAGGGAAGCTACGGGGATTAACACGACAAGCCCAATTGCTGAGGAGAGACATTTCATAAAACCATAGCATCGTAAAAAAAAAATGAACTGGAAGGGGCCGCTAAGGCTACCAAGGGGGTTGCTTCACATCCTGTTCACTCCTTCTTGCTGTCCCGCTTGGGACTGGTACAAAAAAACTTACTTCATGTCCGTAGCGTGACAGCAAAAAGTTGTCTCGACCACGCCGCCGGAACCAGGAAGAGAGCGTGATAAGCGTACCTGCCCCTGGGCTGGGGTATTCTCTTGTCTCTGTTCCTGTTCCAGGAGAAGGTTCCGTGTGGTAACAACTGTCCCGTAACAAAGGCAATCTTCCACTCGTAAACTTGCGTCCGTCCATTTCCCTCGTACTTTTGAGTGCTGTGGATCGACATTTCGAATAGACGAAGCACAGGGGGTGTGGTGCGCCCTTTATTTTTATGGGTTTTTTTTTTCAAAAAAGCAGATCTTGTCACGAAAAAAGGCCGTGAAGTAACACTTGTCATGAGACAAGTAATCACGCCCGTGAGTAAACGGAAACAGGGACTGAACAGGGACAAAACCACGTGACCGCAAACAACGCTGTCACGGTACAAACGTAATCACGGAAGAAGGTAGGACGTGAAGTAACCACCCAAGTCTAATCAGCAGTTCAGTGCAGGGATCTAAATCAAAGCAGCCCTAACAAATGGTGGTCCAGTTTCCTCGTGAAAGCCTCCAGCACTGGAGTAATCACCACTTATGAGGTCACAGGCTCCGTTGTACTGCTCTAACAGTTAGGAAGTTTTTTCCTGTTATTCAGCTGAAATCTAGCTTCCTGTTGCTTGCGCCCATTGTTGCGTCTTCTTCACCCTGGTTTGATCGAGAACAGATCCTGACCCTTCTCTTTCAAGTCTTTGAAAAGGGCTCTCCTGTCTCCCGTCCGTCTCTTTTTCTCCTTGGGTTCCAGTTCCCCGATCAAACTTGTTGCCCTCCTCTGGACTTGTTCCATTTTGTCGGCATCCTTCTTAACATGCAATGTCCAGAATTGGACAGACGACTCCAGAGGAGGCCTAATGGGTGCTGAATAGAAAGTGTGTCAATGCAAGTAGATAAATTGGTATCGCCGTAAAAAGCGGGAAGGGAAACAGTGTTCCGTGCGCAGAAATGCGTTCAGGCATGCTGGCCACATGGCCACAGACTTGCACAACACTGGCTCTTTGGCTTGGAAACAGAGGTGACCCGATTAGCACGCAAGTGTGGGCAGAACCTTTGCCTTTTCAATACCTTGCAGGAGTTGGAGCCTATACCTAAGATCGCGTTGGCCGTTTTTTGAAGCTGCATCACATTGTGGGCTTATGTTCAGCTTATGATCTCCAGTTCCAAGATCCTTCTTGCATGCGATACCATGGATACTTGTAGCGGTGCCTTTGGCTTTTCCACCATGAGGTGTGGAACCTCTCTGTTATCCCCGCTGCATTTCAAACGTCTGTGTTTGACCCAGGCGTTGCAGGCAAGTGCTGGCCTTCTCTTCTGATCGGGATGCCTGCAGCGCGAGTGGCGCTTGTAGGCAAGCTCCCCTTTGATTCCGCAACTCCTGTGTCTGAAAAGCTCATCTTTCCTTTAGGTTGATTTTGTAAAAGGAAAAAAGGAGGACAGCACTGAAGTCCTGCTTTTCTTTGAAACACATTAAAGAAGAGACTCTCTTCTGTCCATTCCCCTTTCAGCTCCGGAGGTTCCAGAGGAAGGGAGTCTCATGGGTTGCTCATTTCAAAGAAAATACTGTACGGGCAACTGCAGAAGATGCTGAGCTGAGGGTGGGGAGGTGTCCTTGAGCTGCAAGGGAGGAGGATACCTCCCTGATCTGGGAACTGTTGTGTGGTGCGGAGTGGGGAGTTGCCTTACTTACGTATCCGTGTAGAGATGGGCACAAACGGGTTCGTGCTGATTCGTAAAGGTAGCCACACAGCTGCTGCTGCTGCCCTCCTTTAACCCCTCTGGTTCCACTCAACAGGCCAGCAGCAGCATTTTTGGCTCCTCCATCTCCTCAGTGGATCTTCTACTCCCGGCTAAAGCTCAGGCTTCTCAGCCCCCGCCCTCGGGGCCGATCTGGGCTGATCTCCCGACTTATGAAAAAGGGCATGGCAGAGATGTCTGTGCTCCTGCTCTTGACTGTGAGATTAGCCAAGGAGGTTGGACAAGCTAGCACAACCATGTGAGTTAGAGATGGGCACGAATTGAAAAAAATGGTGTTTCATTTCATTTCCTTTCGTTAAGGAGTTTGGTTTGTTTCGTTTCATTTTGTTTTTTTGTGAATTTTTGTTGAAAAATTCGTTTCATTGTTTTGTTAATTCATTATTCGTTTTAACCCGCTTTTTCCCAGTGCCCACTGTGTACCCTCCTTCTTATCACCCCTCTCGATCGGCCCCGTGATAACGGGCCACGGGAGGGAGGTGCAAGGGGCGGCGGCTTTGAAGCTGCACTGCTCTGGCCGCCTAAGTGCAGCCTCCTTATCTCCCCTCTGGATCGGCCCCGTGATAACAGGCCATAGGAGGGAGATGCAAGGGGTGGCAGCTTTGAAGCCACATTGCTCTGACCGCCTAAACGTGGCCTGCTTCTTACCTCTCCTCCTGGGGCTGGGCTGAGGCTGGAGCCCACCGCATCCCTCGATGGCACCGACGAGGTGCATGCTCCCTCCGTGCAGTTCGGTGCGAAAAGACCTCCTGACAAGCACCAGGTAGGAGACATCTCCGCCCCCCATTAGCAAAACGAACCGAACCGAACCAATTTTTTCTCAGTTCGGTTCGTTTCGTGTTAGATTTGCCCCTAGGTTCATTATTCATTTTGTTAAGTAACAAAATGAATAAAGAATATTGAATAACGAATAACGAAACAGAAAAAAATCATTTCATGCCCATCTCTAGTGTGAGTGGCTGATCAGCTGAGGAAGTGGGGGGAGGGGAGCAGCAGCCCCGGCGCTGCCACCTTTACAAACCGGGACGAACTGGGACAAACCGGTTCATGCCCATCTCTAGATCTGCAATTAAGCAGCAAATATAATATTTACTTGTGCTTGACACAGAGCAGTGCAGCAGTAGCGTGCAGATAAAATGTCAGTATTGATATAAAGTATTGCAGAGTTAGGTTATGAAGAGACAATGGCAATGGGTAGAGTAAAAACTCATATATTCATATATACATCAAAAAATATATACAGCATAACAACCAAGCAATATTTACAACAGACAAACAGAGTGTGGGGTTCTGTTCTCACCATAACAGACCCACCTAACAAATGGAAAGCTAGTGCTTATTATACAGTTCAGTACCCATCAGATGTGAGTCATCACTAATTACAATCTGATGCAATCTGATACAATCATGATGCTATAAATTCTTTCACCTGTGCTTCATCACATAACATGCCTGTGATTACTTATCTCTTACACTTGTGAATTAACATCATGAGTCTGCAGAATCTAACTGCCTCCATTTTACAATTCTCTTTCCACTATCTGTTAAATATACATAACATATATTTTATCAACTTTTACATATCTTGACAGTGCTCTTAGTTGCAGTGGTTGGAATGAGAAGTCATTGGGATAGAATCCATCGGCGGGCAGGGGCTGAAGGGAAGGGAGGCACCTAAGCCGCCCAGTGACCTCTTAGACACTGGCCCTTACTTCACGAGGCGCGGCGCTCCGCAGCGATATTGCCTTCGATTTGAATTCGGAGGCGGTCACGTGGCGGTCACGTGTTCTCGCTTTGCTCCCGCCCCTGTTTCTCAGTACTCACGAGCTGCAGTTTTAGGACCGATTCAAGCACAACCTCACGTGCTCCCTTCGCATTCGCATGCCACTTTTCAACGTTCGTTATTTCCCATCCGTCCTTTAAAAAAATTCCTACCGACGGCGTATCGATGCACTGATGCTGGACTGTCAGTTGCAATGGCTCTACTGATTTCAACTGTTTCCTGGCATCATTGGCAGCCCCCCCCCGCCGCCGCCGCCGCTACTCGGGGGGAGCCCCGCATGGCACAGCCGCCCGCCCTCCGCCGCTTGCACGCTGCCTGCCCCGGGTGCCCTGCTCTGGCCGGGCGAGGCGGCAGCGGCTCCTCCTGCTCCCGCCGCCGCCGCCACCGCCGCCCCTACTCGAGCGAGGAAGTAACAGCGCAAAGCGATGAAACGATATAGCGATGCATCGATATCCCTGTTTGAATATTTTTTAAAAAAACTTGAAATAAAAGCCAAAAACCGAGACCACACGTGACGTTGGGAGCGAAGCAAGATGCGAAGCGAAAAGATTCCCGGCAGCAGCCAGGGGAACCACTCGCCCCGCTTGGAGCACGGTTTAGGGGGCGTGGTCGGGGTGGCATCGCAGCCAAAAAGGAGGAGCGTGCGGACTGAAACGATCGATTCGCACAGAAAAGAAGGCTAGCCGCGAAGCGAGCGGCTCGTGAAGTAACGGCCATTGTCTTTCTGGCCCCTTTTGTGACTAATGATGCTGTGTGTCCCTCTGTCTCCTCAAGATGCGCTACAGTTAATGGCCTCCGTCTCACCACCCCATGAATAATGATGTGTGGGTGGTGGCATCCATCACTGCCAAAGGCTTTGGGCTCCTGCCTAATGACCCGGAGAGCACTCAGTCCACCTTCGCTTTGAGTCACCGGCACCTCCGAACGAACGGAAAGAGGCCTGCGCCGTGGAGTCTCTGGTTGCACCAAGGCTTGAGCCAACCACAAAGGCTGGGAAGAGGGTTTGGTCTTTGGTCTGGAGGCCAATTTCTTGCTCTCGGGGTCTCACAGATTTCCGACCCCCTGGGTGGGGGGAGCGGAAGGAAAGTAAAGCCAGAGAGGTGACGACACCTCCACACCCAGCTTGGGGAAGTTTTCAGACCACAAAGACTTAGAATCACATCGTGGAAAGAAGAAAGACATAGTGGAACTGGAAAAGGTGCAGAAGAGAGCGACTAAAATGATTACTGGGCTGGGGCACCTCCCTTATGAAGAAAGGCTAAAACATTTGGGCCTCTTTAGTCTGGAAAAAAGGCGCCTGAGGGGGGATATGATTGAGACGTACAAAATAATGCAGGGCATGAGTAAAGTGGATAGAGGGAAGCTCTTCTCCCTCTCCCAAAATGCCAGAACTAGGGGACATACACTCAAATTGAGGGCTGGGAGAGTAAGAACAGACAAAAGAAAATATTTTTTCACCCAGCACGTTGTAAGTCTATGGAACTCCCTGCCACAGGATGTAGTGATGGCATCTGGCCTGGATGACTTCAAAAGGGGATTGGACAGATTCCTGGAGGAAAAGTCCATCACAGGTTACAAACCATGATGGAGATGTGCAATCTCCAGGCTTTAAACCAGGGTACTTCAAGGGCCAGATGCAGGAGAGTGGTATCAGGAGACCGAGATCTAGTCTCATGCGCTTCCAAAAGCATCTGGTGGGGCCACTGTGAGATACAGGAAGCTGGACTAGATGGGCCTTTGGCCTGATCCAGCATGGCTCTTCTTATGTTCTTATGTAATCATAGCATCCTAGAGTTGGAAGAGACCTCAAGGAGGGCCATCCAGTCCAACCCCCTGCCATGCAGAAACCCCCATCACAATATTTCTGACAGATGGCCATCCAGCCTCTGTGGGTGTCTAGGGGGTGTTAAAAAGTGCTGGAAGGACCGTCAGCTCCACTTGGCCGGTCTGAGGTCTCCTTCAAGGCCCCCAGTTGGGAGACGTTTTTTGGCATGGGTGCCTCCCAAAGGGACTTTCCCTGAGCTCTCCAAATGGCACACAGCCACGGGAGCAAACAGGAGGCTGACTTTTCACTGCACGGAACTTATAAATGGGATTTGCAGCTGCACAGGGCAGGCTGGTGAGGGGGAAAGCGGGGAGGGGCGGGGTTCCTGAACATTTAATAATCTTATGGAAATTTCCTCTGAGGACAGGACCTCCCTTCTCCTCCCATCTTTCTTTGGCTCCTCACCCTTGTACCATGAAGCTTGGCTTCCTTCCGAGTCCTGTCCGGAGCTGCTTCTTCCACTGGTGCTAATAGGTTTAAATTTGTTTAAAAATAACACTGCAACACCTTGCTGTCTGGGGCAAGCAAATCTTTATTGCAAAATACAACTAAAAAGGAAAGAGAATGCAAAGGTAGCAAAACACTTGATTAGTGTTAAGAGCTAGACATGTCTAGGGACCTGGGTCTGGGCACCATCAATGGTGATCCGAAGAGCCAGGACCCCCAAATGATGCCGACCCTTAGCTTATATACCTTCTTCCCAGAGTCTAAAGGCGAGCAAGAGGGGTGGACCCCCCACACACACACACACCAAGCTTTCAGTGGCTTAGTATCAAATACTTCGAAATGCTGAAGAGGTGTTGGCATTCATCCTGACAAGCCGGAGGGACACACACACACACACACACACACACACACACACACACACACACACACACACACACACACACACACACACACACACACACACACACACACACACACACACCACAAGCTGTTCAGCCAGAGGAAGGGGAGAGTCGGATGGAGTCAGGATATACCCATTGCAAACACATTGTTTAAAGGATGTCCAGCAAGGGGTGGGGTGTTCCCAGTGTGCCGGACGTCGTATTTCTTAACCTGAATACCTCAGCTGCAATTAAGTTGGGGAGGATGTAGGCAGCAAGTGAGCCTCCGTGGCTCACAGGCTTTTGAAAAGTGGCTTTTTAAAGACTACCATTCCCAGCGTCCACCCACCAACAGGTAGCCATGCCAGCTGGAGGACTCTTCCTCCTCCTCATAATCATCACAACAGCAGCTTTTCCGAACTGCCTCAAGCACGTCCGCAGCCTCTCAATTACGCCGTAAGTCAACTCTCCCCTCCCGTTTGTTTACAAAGCGATTTCTATCTCACGCCTTTCGCCCTGCCTGGAATTCTCCAGGCAGCTGGCGATCGATAATATCATAAAACAAAACAGCTTAGCAGGAAAGAGGAGGCATGCCGAACACGGCGGGATAATGGCCAGCAACCGGAGGGAAATGACGGCGAGATGGAGGCAGCAGAGAGCTTTCGTAAAGCGTGCTCCCCAATGAGCGTGTCTTGAAGAGCCTTGCAGCACAACAGTTAAAGTGCTGTGCTGCAGTCGAGGTTCTGCTCAGGGCCTGAGTTCAATCCCACTGGGCTCAGGTAGCTCGCTCAGAGTTGAGTCAGCCTTCCGTCTTTCCAAGGGCGCTTT
The DNA here is from genome assembly GCA_037367245.1 of Phrynocephalus guinanensis. Taxonomy (NCBI): domain Eukaryota; kingdom Metazoa; phylum Chordata; class Lepidosauria; order Squamata; family Agamidae; genus Phrynocephalus; species Phrynocephalus guinanensis. The sequence continues at coordinate 137,606,378 of CM074736.1, read as the reverse complement.
TACACGACCCCTAAGATCCGCTGGCAACTTAAATTTGGACCAGAGATCTTGGGGGTTTGCTCCTCTTGCTGTGTTCCCACCCCTCCGCACTCCCTTGTTCCTGTCTGCGTGAGGGGAGGGGGAGAAAAAAGGAGAAAAAGATGCAGGCTCACCTCCGCTCTGCCGTGGGGAGCTGCCCCGGGAAGCATTCCAGTCTCTTAAAGGGGCAGGGGGCAAAACAAACAAAAAAACAAACAGGAGGCGAGGAGAGCCCAGCACTCACTGCTTTGCAATCTGCATCAGAAATTGTTCACCTTCGGAGACCAGGTACTTGGAAAATGCGCTGGGACACGTTTAGGTGGGCGTGCTCGTGCTTATTTTTTTAAAAGTCCGGCGGGGGGGGGGAATGTGTAGCCTGCCTCGTTCACTTACCAAACCACCCAGAGAGAGCTTTAAGGACTATGGGGTGATATAATAGCAGCACCCCTTTTGTTTCTGCTTTTGATACCTTAATGCAGCCATATCTGACCTCAGGTGGATCTCGGGAACCAACCCATTCCAACGTCTCGGGTTTCCTGGATCCCTGCCCTGAATTTCTTCTCCTTTATGAAAATGGATGCTATGACCCAGCACGATGCTGCATTAAAAGCCAAATATAATGCCACTGATCGCAAGAATGTTTTTAACACTTCTGTGAGTGCGGAAAGTCTCTCCTGGAAGTGGGTTTCTGCTTCCTCTGCTTGAAGTCCTGATCTGAAACAACTGCTTCCTTGGGGATGATTAAAGGGCAAGAAAGGCCTGCCTTTGAGTGCGCCCAGAAAAGAGTCACTTTGCCAGGCGCACGCTCCCTTAAAGCCACCCTTCCATCGGAAAGTACCAGCCCTTGTGCTAAGCCAAAAAGGTCCCCTTCAGGCACAGATCGGGGGGGGGGGGGGGCAGGCCGGAAAACAGTTCCCTGTGCAGAAACCGTATGATCACCAAGGCTGATACTTCACGTCCATCTCATCACTCTTCGTAGTCCCGCTGGGGACCGGTACGAAGAAATCTAACCGCACGTCCATTGCGGGACGAAGGGAGTTCGTCCTGACCACGCCCCCCTGAACTGCGCTGCACCACAAGTGGTCCATCATGTTTTGTCACCTGGGATGGACTTTTCCTCCAGGAATCCATCCAATCCCCTTTGGAAGGCATCCAGGCCAGATGCCATCACCACATCCTGTGGCAGGGAGTTCCACAAACTAACAACAGTATAACTTATATACCTGTGCCGCTGCCCCCAGCTTTATAACCAACCTAGTTGCTAAAGTCTGGGATAAACAGCATGAACTGAGGCAACTGGGCAGGGGTGGGGGCAGCTCAGTCCTACTATGTTCCTTTTTATTTAATTCACTTTCCAGTGCCTATGTCATGGGTTTCATTCACAGACATGGGAGGCTGGATGATCTTTGGGCCTTTTCACACGACCCCTAAACTCCGCGGCAAATGGCTCCCAGCTCCAGAGCTTAAAATTATTTCCCCACCAGCTCCAGAGTTTACAGATAATTAAGTGCGACCACGCCCACCTAAGCGCGTCCCAGCGCACTTTTCATGTACCTGCTCTCGGAGGGTGAAAATTCCTGATGCGGATATAACAGTAGTGACTGCCGGGCTCTCCTTGCTTCTGTTTGTTCTCCCCCCCCCCACCCATTTAAGAGATCTGAATGCAGTGCCGGGAACAGAGCGAGACCAGCAGAACGGAGGTGAGCGGCATTCTTTTCTTCCTTTTTTTTCTCCCTCCCCTCACGCAACCAGCAGCCAGGAGTGCGGAGGGGGTGGGAACGCAGGAACAGCGACAAACCCCTAAGATCTCTGGTCCGAATTTAAGTGGCCAGCGGATCTTAGGGGTTGTGTGAAAAGGCCCTTTGCTGGGTGAGAGTAACCCTTTCACACCCCTATGCTAAAGGTTGTTTAATCGGAGGTCCCCTCCACCACAGGTGGAAAGTGGACAGAGCGCTCCACTGGGTCACATCTTGAAGATGGAGGCGCTGTACTTTCCCTTGTGCAAATCACACTTTGTTTGACGTTTGTAGGCTGATACCCTGTTCCTTCCTTACACTGGCAGAATTTGGCCAGCTTCTGGCCCTGAATTCAGAAATCCCCGCTTCAAATTTTGAGATCGCTCCTACGAGTCTGGAAACCTAAGCCAGGACTTGTGGACTGCCAGCAACAATTAATGGCCAAATTCAATCAATGCAGTGTTTACGAGCGTGCAATTTATGCCCGGAAGATCTGGCAAGGAGGCCAGATAACGCTATTGAAGTAGCCCGCTTCTGGTCAGAAAGAGTCTTGGTTATCCTAACATTTTAATCTGTTTTCAATTTTCACCTGTATTTATTTATTTATTTATTCCTGTTTTATATCCCACTCCATTCGTGCATGGCACTCTTCTGGGCAGTGCACATATTAAAACCGGGACAGATTTTATTTCCTACAGAGTCATAATTTTAAATTGTGCAGCGCTCTGATGGGGATCAAGCAAGAAGCCAGCAAGAAACCGCTGAGAGCTATGCCGTTTGCTTTCCCCGGAATCAATCGATCTTGGCAACACGGACTTGAGATAAATGTGCGGAGATGGGCCAACATTGCAAGAGGCGCCCTTTGCCATTCCCTGTAACCTCCGCCCTCAACCTGCGGCTCAGCTTGGATCATAAGAACATAAAACTTAAGAACCTAAGAAGAGCCATGGTGGATCAGGCCAAAGGCCCATCTAGTCCAGCTTCCTGTATCTCACAGCGGCCCCACCAGATGCCTCTGGGAGCGCACGAGACTAGATTTCTGTCTCCTGATACCACTTCCCTGCATCTGACCCTTGAAGTAACCCGGTTTTAAGCCTGGAGATGACACATCTCCATCATGGTTTGTAACCTGTGATGGACTTTTCCTCCAGGAATCTGTCCAATCCCCTTTTGAAGTCATCCAGGCCAGAGGCCATCACCACATCCTGTGGCAGGGAGTTCCACAGACTAACTACACGCTGGGTAAAAAAAATATTTTCTTTTGTCTGTTCTCACTCTCAGTTTGGAATAATGGAATCAGAAGGTCGGTTAGGATGACAAATCCCATTACCCCCATCCCTTGAATTGGAAGGGGCCTCTAAGTCCTGCTCAAGGCAGGAATACGAATCAAAGGATACCTGCCAAGCGGTTGGGTCTAAATTTCTCTTGTGTGTCTCGCCACAGCGCTAGAGCGCTCACCCCTTCTTGAGGTAGCCGGTCCCGTTTGTCGTGCTTCTCTAACAGTTAGGAAGGTTTTTCAAACAAAATGTAGCCTCCTGTGGCCTATTCTTATTTGTTCTGCACCCCGGCGTGATTCAGAATGGACTTTGCCCCTCCTCTGCCTGGCTACCACATCGGGTAGATTACAGTTCCCATTGCCAGCACATCCAATGACGGTGGTGTGGGGACGATGGGGCTTGTCATCCAAACTGACCCAGGCTCTCCCAGGACGGGAAAGGCAAAGTGGGTTTGGTTTGGCCTTCAAGATCCAGTGCTCCCGCAGACAAAACGGATGCCCTCCTTTCTCCACTCTGTGCTGGGACCTATATTCTGTTCCCGAAGGACCGCTCTCTTTTTATTCAGGGTGCTTTTCTGCCCTTAGAATACCTTCCCGGGGAAAACCCGTGTCGTTCTGTGTTGGTGCCAGGTGAAAATTGGCTCAAGCTTTTTAGAGGCCCATTTCCTTTCACTCCCGTTTTTCCTTCGCCGTTAGATGGAAACAATTTTCACGTCTCTCTCTCTATTGTACCGTCCTGGATTTCTGCTGCTTTTATTAGGGCCCTGTGTTTTATTGTGACAAAATTGGCTGAAAGCATCGTTTGTATGTTTTGAAAACAAGCCACTTAAAAGCTGTCTTTTTGACCATTTGTTGAGCAATGGAAGGGTTTCTACCTGTTTCCCAGTGCATGTACAGTTCCTGGCTTTTTCTCTCAGTGGATTAAAATGCTGAGAATTGGACAGCGCATGTGGATGCTGGGAACTGTTTTCCCAAGATCAACTTTATATAATTTCTATATACAGTGGTACCTTGGATAACAAATTTAATTTGTCCTCCGATGCAATTTGCTATCGGAAAAAAATCATTATCTGAAATGCGGTTTCCCATCAGAATGAACAAGAAACTGATTAATCCGTTCCAGAGCCTAGGAAAAAGACACAGACACCTGTTTTTGTTTTTTGGGGTTTCTTGCTCAAAACTCTTTTTAAAGTGCACTTTAAAGGTACAGATGCAACGAAGCCTGGGATAACTCTTTTACCTTTGCATGCTGGAAATTTTTATCTGAGGCAGCCCATAGGGATAATTCGCTATACGGGGCAACCCTATACCTGGAAATTGCAATTCGTGATCTGAAAAAATCGTTATCAGGGGTTTTCGTTATCTGAGGTATTACTGTATCCTGAAATGGGTTATTTGGATGGGCAGGGTGTACCCCCCCCCCCCAACATGATGCTCCCTTGGCAAAATTTTATCCCCCCCCCCCCGCCCCACAAGTTCCTTGGTCCTTCCTCCCACATGGAACCATGCAAAAAGAACTAGAGAGAAATGGGGATTCTGGAAGTGATGGTCCTCACATTGAATTGTATTTATTGTATCTATATTTTTTATTGTTCTAATTGTATTATAATTTTGATGTTTTAATTGTTTATTTTGATTGCGAGCTGCCCAGAGACCTTTGGGTAGTGGGCGGCCTACAAGCTATATAAATAAATAAAATAAATCAATAAATTTCCAAAGCCCTGTCTCTAGCTTATAGATAGACACCACCCTTGCCTTCCTCACTCCTCTGCTCTTCTCTTGCTCTTGTCCTTCCAGAGATGCGGTCCTTGAGAAGAAGAGGGTGGAGTGTAACGGCCTTCCTCCATCGGAGCTGCAGGGCAAGCCGGTGGCCAGCCTAGCTGCACCGCTGGCCTCGGATAAACAAGGTAAAACCCCATATACAGGGTGGGGGCAGAAAGCAAATGCCCTACACCACCACCACCACCACCCCGTTGCATGGTTGTGGTCCATTGATCTTTTTCTAATTCCCAAGGGGCAACTGTGACATGAAGCATCCGCACTGTACATTTAGAGTGGCTTTGCGCCACCACAGCAGCCATGGCTCCTCCCAGGGAATGCTGGGATTTGTAGTTAGTGAGGGACTCTGTTAAAGTATGTAACCCTATTAGGCAGACAGGGATTTGTTATGTTCAAGGAAATATAAACCACTAGCAGAGATGAGCAGCATTGTGGAAGAATAAATGCACTTGGTGATTATGGAGCTAGGAGACAAATAAACAAGGCAATAGAACTTAGTAGTACAAAATGTATATCACCTATGTACACCTGACAAAGAGTAACATACAATAACAATACACAAAGCACAGCATATGGAGAAGATACAACAGAGTGTCGGAAAAGCTGCCTCTCACCTTAGGCAGCCCCACTTTACATTGGTTTGCCTGCTACTTTTATACCTACAGCTCCCTACTGTCGCCCAATCCGATCCTTGACGAAGTGAGGAGATCAAACTATTCCACCTGGCACTCATCATCCTGACCTTACAGGCTCATTATCCTTTGTGCCTGTGTCCCAGACCTAATACACATTCTTGTCTAGCTCATGACATGGCACAATTTACAGGATCCATTTTGTACTCTGTTAAATGCATATGACAGACATTTGGTCAAAACTACAATCCTTGGCAGACTCGGGATTCCTCTTTCCAAACCTCCTTCGGGAAATGGAAAGGGAGGAAAGGGAGAGCTGAAATCATTGTCCGCTAGAGGCCAGGAAAGCCTGTCTCCGTCTCTGAGCCTCCTCTGGAGAGCAAGTTAACTCCTTGGCTTGAAGGATTGCGAGATGCTCCACCTTTGTAGGGAAGGGTCTCTCTCCTCCTGTCCTCAGCTTTGCATAGCAATCAGCCGCCCCAGGTGCCTGCCCAAAACCCCTTTTTCCAAACCCTTGGTCTCACCAGGTTCTCTTTGCTTTGCAGTTCTGATCATCCCTTTGGTGGACAAAGATTCAGGGACGGTGGTTTGTGTCATCCTGGTAAGTGAGCCAAGAGAGACCTAAGGCTTCCGGTCACTTTGACCCCTTTCTTGCGTGTCCTGTCCTCAGGGATGATCAAGGACAGGTCCTCCTCCTCCTCTCTGTGGACTGCCTTTCAAATGTTTGAAAAGGAGTTATCCCCACATTGACTGGGCCAATGCGAGCTCCGGGCAAGAAAGAGAAACTGGGTTTCTCGACTTGCTGAATGACTGTGCCTTAGAACAACTTGTCATGGAGCCCACCCGAGAACAGGCAACTCTGGATCTAATACTGTTTGATACTCTGGACCTGGTCAGGGATGTGAATGTCACTGAGCCTCTAGGGAACAGTGACCATGCTGCAATTTCCTTTGCCATGCATGTTGGAGGAAGAGTGTCAACCAAATCAGACATAAAAACGCTTGATTTTCGAAGGGCAAACTTCCCTCAGATGAGGAAACAAGTTAGAGAGAAACTGAAGGGGAAGGTTGGAAAAATCCAATCTCTTCAGAGTGCATGGAACCTGTTTAAAACAACGGTAACAGAGGCCCAGCACAAGTGCATACCACAAAGAAAGAACAGCTCATTTAAGTCCAAGAGGGCGCCAGAATGGTTAACGAGTGGGAAAATTGCACAGTCAGAGGATAAGAGGGCAGGTCCTCTTATGGATTGAGAACTGGTTGAAATCCAGGAAACAAAGAGTAGGTGTCAATGGGAAATTTTCACAATGGAGAGAAGTGAAAAGCGGTGTGCCCCAGGGCTCTGTCCTGGGACCGGTGCTTTTCAATCTGTTCATAAATGACCTGGAGACAGGGATAAACAGTGAGGTGGCCAAGTTTGCAGATGACACAAAACTTTTTCGTGTGGTAAAAAACCAGAGGAGATTGTGAAGAGCTCCAGAAGGATCTCTCCAAACTGGGGGAATGGGCTGAGAAATGGCAAATGCATTTTAATGTAGCCAAATGTAAAGTAATGCATACTGGGGCAAAAAATCAAAACTATCTATCAACTCATGGGCTCTGAGTTATCCGTGACGGATCAGGAAAGAGATCTTGGTGTGTTGGTGGACAGCTCCATGAAGGTGTCTCCCCAATGTGTGGCAGCGGTGAAGAAGGCCAATTCCATGCTAGGGATTATCAAAAAGGGGATTAAAAATAAAACGGACAACATTATAATGCCATTATACAAAACAATAGTAAGGCTGCACCTGGAGTATTGTGTACAATTCTGGTCACCGCATCTCAAGAAAGACATAGTGGAACTGGAAAAGGTGCAGAAGAGAGCGACTAAAATGATGACTGGGCTGGGGCACCTCCCTTATGAAGAAAGGCTAAAACATTTGGGCCTCTTTAGTCTGGAAAAAAGGTGCCTGAGGGGGGATATGATTGAGACGTACAAAATAATGCAGGGCATGAATAAAGTGGATAGAGGGAAGCTCTTCTCCCTCTCACAAAATACCAGAACTAGGGGACATGCACTCAAATTGAGGGCTGGGAGAGTAAGAACAGACAAAAGAAAATATTTTTTCACCCAGCGCGTTGTTAGTCTATGGAACTCCCTGCCACACAATGTGGTGATGGCATCTGACCTGGATGCCTTCAAAAGGGGATTGGACAGATTCCTGGAGGAAAAGTCCATCACAGGTTACAAACCATGATGGAGATGTGTAATCTCCAGGCTTTAAACCAGGGTACTTCAAGGGCCAGAAGATGCAGGGGAGGGCTATCAGGAGACAGATATCTAGTCTCATGCGCTCCCAAACGCATCTGGTGGGGCCACTGGTGAGATACAGGAAGCTGGACTAGATGGGCCTTTGGCCTGATCCAGCAGGGCTCTTCTTATGTTCTTATGTTCTTATGCTTATTTATTTATTTTATTTTGAATATTTGTTTACCCCACCTTTCTCATTGGAAGAGGACCCAAGGTGGCTTACAGTAATGAGGGGCAATATACAGCCCAGAACATTTAAGACATATTCAAGTTAAGAACAGGGAACTTGAAGAGGCATCTTAGAACATTAAAAAAAGGTAACATTAGTGCTACAAAGAGTACGCAAAAAGAAAAGAAAAATTCATTATGAGGGGGGCAAAGCAACATGGAGAACACACAAGTGTTCTTATGAAATCAGTCAATGCAATCATGTATGGTAAATCCATATAAAAGTCACATAGTAGGTAGTCCCTCAATCGGGGACTTACATATTACATATTGGCAGCTTTCACATGACCACTAAAATCCGCAGCAAACGTTGATCCGGATCACCCCCCCGGAGCGGTCACATGGTTGATGTGACGGATAGGATGTTCCATTGGTCACGTTTTGAAAATCCGTAACCGTTCTGATCCCACAACTGAGAACCCCGCAGTAAAGATACTATAACAGAGGCAAAAAGGTTTGGTGTGGATTTTCCGTGTTCCCACGGACTCGAGTAACAGTTTAAAATCCGCATTGGAACAGTGACAAGGATTTTACCACCTTGAGACCAGGTACTTGTAAAATGCGCTGGGTCGCGCTTAAGTGGGCATGGTCACACTTTTTTTTAAAAGTCCACTGCTCGTGGGAAAACGATTATATGCTCCGCATCTGCGAACACTTTGCAGCGGATTTTAGTGGGGGTACTAATCGCAGGACCTCCCCAAGATCACTGCAGTCAGAGGCCAAATCCCCAAAGGCGTTTCTTCCCAGCGTCTGTTAGTAGAGCTTCTACCCTGGCATGGAAAGGTCAGAAGACAAGTTTAATAAAACCCAGCGGCCGGACGGCTAATTTTTACCGCTGCCAGGAAAGGTCACGGTGGCAACCTTGGCGAGAGTGGCTCCTCCCGGGAAGCGGAGCCGCGAGCCAGCAAACAGCGTTGAAGTAGATGAACGAGAGACGTGCGAGAATCTCAACCGTGCTTATTAAAGAAATATTTGGAGGATGAAAAGGCGCTGACCGCCTCCTTTGGGAAAATGAGGTCACCGGGGCGGCTGAGAACTGTAAGGTTTACTATCCCACGCCATCCCATCGGTATATGCCTCCAATTAAAAGTTTTCATCGTCGCATCCAGGACCACCGTCAGAGCCAGCCCAGCATCACAAGAGGGCATCGTGTGAACCCATGGAGGAGGGTTCAAGCGCCAACTCAGAAGGGGTTTTTAGTCTTTTTTGGGACGTAGTCCTCAAAACTGTCCAGTGTCCACCCAGCATGGATGTGTTGGAGGGTTCCTGAAGTTGATTCCAAAACATCCAGTTCTGGCCACAGTGGCAAATGCCCTAGTTAACTCTCAGCTGGGTTGTTGTAACTCTCTCTACATGGGGCTGCCCTCTGGAAAATGTTTGGAAACTGCAAAGGGTCCAAAATGCTGCAAGTCAGATTGCTGACTGGATTTGGGTCACAGGGATCACATAACAACTATCGCCCGATTGCTAATGTTCCCTTTATGGGCAAGGTGATCGAGAGGGTGGCCGCGATCCGGCTTCAATCCTATCTGGAGGGTGAACACGTCCTGGATCCATTCCAGTCTGGGTTCAGGCCGGGTCGGGGGACCGAGACAGTCTTGGTCGCTCTGCAAGATGACCTCCTCTGGGGGGCCGACAGGGGGTGCTCCTCTCTGTTGGTCCTCCTGGATCTGTCAGCGGCCTTTGATACCGTCGACCACGGTATCCTGCTGGATCGGCTCTCTGAGGTTGGGATCGGGGGCACTGTCCACAGTTGGTTCCGGTCCTTCCTCGGAGGCCGTCCCCAGCAGGTTCAGCATGGGGGTGAGTTGTCGGCCCCTTGGATACTCCCTTGTGGGGTTCCACAGGGGTCGTCTCTCTCTCCCATGCTGTTCAACATCTATATTAGGCTGCTGGCTGAGGTCATTAGGAGGCATGGAGTCTGCTGCCATCAGTACGCTGATGACACGCAGCTCTATGTCTCCTTTTCCACCGCTGCAGATGAGGCTGTTCGGACCCTCGATCAGTGCCTGGGCGCGGTCATGGAATGGACCAGGGCTAACAGGCTCAAACTCAACCCCGATAAGACCGAGGATATGTTCTTTGGGGCTTCCCCATCCAGCTACAGTGGCCCGTTTCCCATCTTAGAGGGCGTTTCCCTCAGGCCATCGGACTCCGTCCGGAATCTGGGCGTAGTCCTGGACCCGGCGCTCACCATGGAGGCCCAGGTGTCCGCCGTGTCCAGGGCTGCCTTTTTCCACCTTCGCCGAATCGCCCAGATTCGTCCGTACCTGGATGGGGATTCCCTCAGAACTGTGGTGCAAGCACTTGTGATCTCGAGACTGGACTATTGTAACCCGCTCTACATGGGGTTGCCCTTGACTCTCATTCGGCGACTGCAGCGGGTCCAAAACGCGGCGGCCAGACTGGTGGCAGGTGTGCGTCGATTCGAGCACATCACCCCAGTTCTGGCTCGCTTGCATTGGCTGCCCGTTGCAGCCCGAATCAAATTCAAGGTCCTGGTTTTGATCTACAAAACCCTCCATGGCCTAGGACTTGTTCTGTGGCTTTTCCCCAGACATTGGAACTCCCTCCCACTGGAGGCCCGACTGGTCCCCATCCTTGCTGTCGTCCCACAAGCAGGCCAAGACTTTTCACAACAGAAAAGCAGTCTGTGAGGTCTTTTATATGCTCTGCTCCATTTAAAAGTATTGATTTTATTTACCATTTTAATAGGATACCTGTTTAATTTTAACATTTCTACACATGCTCTTTTTACACATACACATACACATACACATACTCTTTTTACTGTTCTGTAATTCCATACGGAATTGCAGAGTGGCACACAGCCTGATCTCAGCCATGGACCACAGGAAAATCGAGGCATCGTTGGGACTGCCGAGATGCCGCAGACTGTTAGTAAACACTCCCAACTGAGGAGGCAGAAAGAAAGGGTCCGTTTCATAGCGATGCTGCACAATGCTGCGTCCCCGAAGAAAAGGAAATGTTAATCTTCTCAGGAAGAGATTCAGCTAAGGTCAGCAGAAGGATGGACAACTCTGTGGACTCTGGCACTGAGCATGTCTTGTTCCTGAGGCCTCCCGTGGTTTAATCAAGATTTCCAAGACTGCTGTCAAAAGGAGACCCCGGTCCTGTCCAAGAACTGGAGGGGGACAAGCAGTGATCCTGTTCCCCCACCCCTCACTCCCTTTAACTTCCTCGTGTTCTCTATAGGAAACTCCCAAATTCTGGACTGCTTAAACCTTTTCTGGTGGGTCCTGTGCAGCAAAGATGTGCAGGACAGGTAACTACAGTCCTGCGCAGCTTGGCACTTCTTCCCAATAGAAATGGGCCAGGAAATGGTCTGAGAAGACCTCTGTTGGGAGATTTATAGGCAGCAAAGCAAAGCAAAGCGTGCCACTTATGTAGTGCCCTCCCCATAGCACTTCAAGCACTCTCTGGGTGGCTTATAAGTTAATGGTGCAGGCTGCCCTCCTCCTGCTCCACCCCCAGCCCAGCGAGATGGATGTTCATCCTCAGAAGGACAGGAGGCTGACTGAACCTCAAGCCAGCTCCCTGGGATTGAACCTGGGTCGTGAGCGGAGTTTTGGCTGCAGTACTGCACTTCAACCACTCCCCCATGGAAATTTAGGGCCTTTTCACATGACCCCTAAGATCCGCTGGCCACTTAAATCCGGACCAGAGATCTTAGGGGTTTGTCACTGTTCCTGCGTTCCCACCCCCTCCGCACTCCTGGCTGCTGGCTGCATGAGGGGAGGGAGAAAAAAAGGAAGAAAAGAATGCCGCTCACCTCCGTTCTGCCGTCCCGGCACTGCATTCAGATCTCTTAAAGGGGTGGGGGGCAAAAAAAGAACAGAGGCAAGGAGAGCCCGGCAGTCACTACGTTATATCCGCATCAGGAATTTTCACCTCCAGAGAGCAGGTACCTGAAAAGTGCGCTGGGACGCGCTTAGGTGGCCGTGGTCACACTTAATTATCTGTAAACTCCGGAGCTGGTGGGGAAACAATTTTAAGCTCCGGAGCTGGGAGCCATTTGCGGCGGAGTTTAGGGGTCGTGTACAAAGGGCCTTACTGCGCAAAAGATCTTGCACACTGAAAATCTCACTGTGAGGAGGAAATGGACTCGTGCCTCCAAGAGGCGCTCCACGGCCCCCTCCTGCACTGGGCCTGGACCCTGTTTGCCAGCTCAGAATTACAGACTGGGGAGCCCACCTCCTGCATTATTTGCTGTGTAGTTTGGCCCAGCTGTCTGCCTGTGGAGTGGTCTCAGCAGGGCTAGTAGGATAGCTAATTAATTGGAGATGGACTTTGGGTCTCCCTTTGCAACAAAGCTGGATGGCTGGGCAAAAGCAGAAAAGCAGCACTCAGCAACTTCTCTGTAGCTCAGCACCATACGGGGAAGGGTTTTGTTTGTGTGTTTGTGTTTTTTATTTAAACTGTCACCTGTGCTTTTAATGTTCTCATTTTAATAGTTTGCAAAAAGGATCCCCGATGCTTTCGTTTAGGGCAGGTGGCACAGCCGGGGATTTCAAAGGAAAAGCAGCCGATAGACGCCAGGCCAAATGCAACGGAGGCCCTGATGGGGGTGAGAAGGGGCACGCAGAAGCGGTCCACACAGCCAAGCGCCACGGGGCATTAATTGAAAAAGATTATTTTATTCTTAAGTGGGGAATTAAAAAAAGAAGCTAAAGGAAAAGAAGCACCCGGCTTTTAGATATTAAGGAGCTGGCCAGAGGAACATCAAAGGGAATGAATGAAGAGCTGCAGGAGAACGGGAGATGCCGGAATAAAGCGTGGAATGTTTACTGATGGCAAAGTAAAGCAAATTGCAGTCACCTTAAGGCATGTGTTACTTTCCACGGCATTAATTGTCTTTTCTATACAATCTGGCCTTCTCAAGTGGTGCCCAAAGCCAGATATTCTTCACCAGCTTTCATGTCCATGCACAATAGTTGGAATATCTACAGAAATTGTAGAGGTCCCTGATTAAAAGGGCCTTGGCCCCCAGAGAAACATTTTCACTCTTAAGGTCCTTGTTCTCATCTGTTTATAGCTGCCTTTCCAAGCTTCAAGTCAACATCAACCTCCCTTTGGACTGAACCAAGAGATAGAAAAGCTTCAACTCTTCTGCTTTCTCCATTCTTGACTCCATTAGGTCCTGAAATTCCTCTGTAGAGATTGCATTTGTTTTCTTAATGTTTAACTACAACCCTGCTTTCGCAACTTCTTCTCCAACTGTTACGATCAGCCATTCCAGTCTGGTTGCTGTTTTCCACCAGGCGGATGTGCTCGTACAAAGACCTCGGGTGAGGGACCCTGAGAGCAATCCTGCCCGATGCAATGAAGCAGTGGTGACAAGAAGTTCTCTCTCGCTGCCGAGGCCTTCTGTCCACAAGTCAGCTGAATATTTTGTTTCGGATTAGAGTGCTATGTTTGTGAGAAGAATTTGGGAAGGTGGATACAGTCACTGGGGAGAGGGGTTCTAGCTGTCATACAAAATAAGTGTGTGTGGAGCCTGTTCCTTAACCAAGAGAGGTGGAGCCCTTGACCAGGGATCGAGGCCGCACTATTTGTGCCAGATTGGTCTCCCCTTTGGCTCCATCGGGTTTTGGGATAGATAGACCAAGGAAGCACATCTCACCCTTCTGTGCACGGACCATCAAATGTAACCAGGATCACAAGCCTGCTCCATGACAACAACACCTCTGAAGTTCCTTCCATCCATCCAGAAACCAACAATCTCCTGTCAGAACTCCACGTTTTTCTGACTGCACAGCCGAGGGCGATGCAGCAGAGAGAGCTGGGTTCTTCTACCCTTGAAAGTCCTCTGTCGCTCAGGAGCTGGTCACCTTTGGAGGGGCTGCCATCGTAGCCGCCTCCCTCAGAATCGGGCTCAGTCCTCTTAAGAACATCAGAAGAGCCCTGCTGGATCAGGCCAAAGGCCCATCTAGTCCAGCTTCCTGTATCTCACAGTGGCCCCACCAAATGCGTTTGGGAGTGCATGAGACTAGATATCTGTCTCCTGATACTACTCCCCTGCATCTGGCCCTTGAAGCACCTTGGTTTTAAGCCTAGAGATTACACATCTCCATCATGGTTTGTAACCTGTGATGGAGTTTTCCTCCAGGAATCTGTCCAATCCCCTTTTGAAGGCACCCAGGCCAGATACCATCACCACATCCTCTGGCAGGGAGTTCCACAGACCAAAAACACACTGGGTGAAAAAAAATATTTTCTTTGGTCTGTTCTCACTCTCCCAGCCCTCAATTTGAGTGTATGTCCCCTACAGTTCTGGTATTTTGTGAGAAGGAGAAGAGCTTCCCTCTATCCACTTGACTCATGCCCTGCATTATTTTGTACGTCTCAATCCTATCCCCCCTCAGGCGCCTTTTTTCCAGACTAAAGAGGCCCAAATGTTTTAGCCTTTCTTCATAAGGGAGGTGCCCCAGGCCAGTAATCATTTTAGTCGCTCTCTTCTGCACCTTTTCCAGTTCCACTATGTCTTTCTTGAGATGCGGTGACCAGAATTGTACACAATACTCCAGGTGCGGCCTTGCTATCGTTTTGTACAATGGCATTATAATGTTGGCTGTTTTAAATCCCCTTTTTGATCATCCCTAGCATGGAACTGGCCTTCTTCACTGCTACCACATTCTTGGCCCTCCTACTCTCTGAGGAGACCTGGCAGATGAGTCCAGGAGAATACGTCCCCTCAGTGGCACCGCTGCAGCCTTGCCATCCTGACGGGAGGCTGTCAAGATTCACCTTGAATTTTGCTGGAAGGCACTTGGAGTTTGCTGGGTTTTTAATGCACGGCACCTTGTTCTAGTGCTCGTTTTCATGTACAACGCCTTGTACTGTCGCTGTTCTTGGATTAGTCTTTTGCTCCAAGTGTTGCTACTGTTACGTTATTTGAAAATGCTGCAGTGGCATTGATCGCTGATTATTTTATAAAGGCAGTGACTCACTGGCTCCTTTGAGCAGAGGAGCGGAAGATGATTGACACCTCTTTTTTTTTTGTTGCTTTCCAGGATACTTTAAGCAGCCTATAATAGACTGGTGTGATTTATTGTTCAGTGCACCTTAAGTTAAATTCAGCTGTCTGTGCCAACTGAACCATGCCTGTTGAGTGGTTGAGACTTGTCAGCACGAATTTGCCAAAAAATCGTCTCTAGCTTTCAGTCCTTCTCCTTAGAACCTACCTTCCATCATTTGATGCAGGGGAATTGAGGAGGATCCTCATCTCAGGTTTTGAGGCTCGTCAAGAGGAAGGATCTGGCCCACATGGTCCCTTCTTTGGAATAATTTTATACAGTAGCGACCCCCCCCTCGTATCTGTGGGGGAACATTTTCAAGCTGCTGCCACCCCAATGGAGACTGGAAAAATGTGATTATAGCCAATGCTTTACATAGTGTGGTATCTGGTTCCCTCTAGTGACCAAATATATATATATATTTATCAGACCACAGATGAGCAAATCAGTGGATAATGATCCCGAGTAGAGATGGGCACGAAACGAACTATTTTTCGTTTCCGTTTTCATTTTTTCGTTTCGTTACGCAACAAAATGACAAACGAATTTTGTCTCCAAAATGAAACGAAACGAACAGAAACACCAGAAATTTTGTCGTGCGTTTCGTTTCCGTTACTGCAATACAGTGAACTGCTTTAAATGCTAAAAAAAATCACAAACATTGAAATAAATGGTAACGAAACAGTAACGAAACAAACAAAAACGAAAACAATTTTTTTGCAAAAATGCACAAAAAAACGGAAACGAACCGAAACGGACCCTCCAAACGACAAACGACAAACGAAACATCATTTTTTTGATTAATGACCATCTCTAATCCCGAGTAGGGACGGAAAAATGACACACTGTTTTGTCGTTTTGTAAGCTCTAACCGCCCAGAGTTCCCATTTGAGGGAAATCGGATTGCGGTATATAAATAGAAAAATAAATAAATAAATAAATAAATAAATAAATAAATATTGGAACCTTACGAAATGAAATGAAACAGCAAACAGTGTGTTGTCAAGAAATGAAACGAAACATCATTTTTTGTTTCGTAAATGAAATGATTCATCCTAGCCTCTTGATCCAGTCGTCTTGAGAGCAGAAACAGAAACTGATTGATTTGTTTTCCTTTCTCCCTTCACCTCAACTGTTGAGATAGCTTATCTCTGATCTTTATCTGCCTGAAGCTAGCCAGCCCAGGAGCTGAGCTGTTCCCTTCACTGGCTGTGTCTGCAAGTTGATTTAAACTGATTGTTTTCCTTTCCTTTTTAAGCAGGACTGTGGAGGTTATTTTTAAAATTATTTTTAAATAGAGAGTTCCTACTGTACACTTCTCCTTCATGATCCCCAATGTTATTATGTGCTCCATGTTACAACTGGTGCTTTTAATCCTGTCTCCTCGCCCTCCACAGGTGCACTGCGGACAGCTCTGTGAGTCTGATGAGTTACACCTGCACGCTTTGGAGAAGCATGTGAGTAAAGCCAAGGATGGGGGGGGAAGACACCCCCCTCTTTTTAGGCATGCAAACCTGCTTTGGACATTTTACGGTGTCATGAGGGGGGCTGGTTAAGATTCACTTGGCTATTGCATCTTTAGCCCCCTGCCCTCATTTTGAAAGGATACAACAGGTTGTGTTGCAGCTGTTTGTGGATTCCTGCCTCTCTTGCGTCTTCCTCTGCCTCACTGTGTCCTCCTGGCCCAGCCAGGGATCGCCATGCTTCCCCGCTCAGCTGTGGACTGGCCGGCCGTCCTACATCTGTCTTGCGTAACACCACCCATTCTGGCATGGTTTTCTTTGCTGCAAACCCCAGAGGCATGCCGTGACTTCCTCCTTTCAAATAACCTCTTAATCTTCAGTCCACAGCTACGGAGGGGTTCTGGCCAGATGGGGCACAGCAGCCACCAGGCTGCCTCTGGCCGGTGGGCCATGAGTCTTCTAGCCTGCTCCTAATGGATCTTCCAGAACTCTTGGCATTTGGTAAAGAAAAGAGATTTGATTTAAACATTAGGAAGAACTTCCTGGCCGTTAGAGCTGTTTGGCAGTGGAATCTGCTGCCACAAAGGAGGGTGGTGGAGTCTCCTTCTTTGGAGGTTTTTAAGGAGAGGCTGGATAGCCATCTCTTGGGCATCCTGTGATGGGGGTTCCTGCATGGCAGGGGGTTGGACTAGATGGCCCTTGAGGTCTCTTCCAGCTCTATGATTCTATGGTTCTATTCTAAGCCTGTGTGTTTTATTCAAGATGCTTCCCTGGGGCTCCATGGCCCTGAATTTAATTCACAGGCTAAGGCGGTTACTTCACGTCGTTCCTCGTTCCGAGATTACGTTCGTTTCATGATAACGTTGTTTGCGGTCACGTGGTCTTGCCCCGGTTCTTTCCCTGTTTTCATTTACCCACGGGCATGATTGATAGTATTGTGACTACTATTACTTCACGTCTTGTTTCGTGACAACATCTGTACTTCCCCGCCTTCGTTTCCCCCCCCCCCTTTTTTTTGGTCCGACCTTCCGTTTTTCGATATTCTCCATAGCATTGCCTTTCATGTGTGAAGCAGCAAAGTTCAAGGTTTCATGCCTTCTTCCCTCTCTGTGATGCATTGTTTACGCCGTTGGGATTGTACTGGAGAATGCCACTTCGCACTCCTGCCACTAGATGGAGAATGGGTACGTTGCGTGACGAGCCTTACTTCACGGGCACTTGTCTCGAAACAGGAACTGAGACAAGAGAATTCCCGAGGTCAGAGAGAGGTATGGCTCATCATGCTTAAATCCCAGTTCAGGCGGCGTGGTCGGGACGAGATTCTGCCGTCACGCAATGGGACGTGGAGTAACATTTTCTCATACCAGTCTCAAGCGTGACCGCGAACCGCGATGAGAGGGACGTGAAGTAACCATCTAAGAGAGAGTGCGTAGTGCTAGTAGGAATGCGTGATTAATGTTAAACGATGATTGGGGTGTACCCACACTCGTCATGTGCAAGGTAAGAGGATGATGTACGGTTTTGTTTGATCCCAGCAACTTATACCTCGCCTTATGGGCAGTTGCTTTGAGAGTGACTTACAAAGAGTGACCACGGTCAGTCTGCTATAAGGCCATGACTCCCAACCTTGGATAGCTCCGGTGTTCTTGGACTACACTTCAGAAAAGCTTCCCCACGGCTTTTTAGGTTTACTGGAAGATGCCATCCAAGAACATCTGGGTTACCTAACGTTGGAAAGCGCTGCTCTAGAAGGCAGGGAAGAGAGTGACGGGCAGATGGATGGACGGACGGAGAAGCAGGCAGGCTGGCTCGACGGTGGAGCACAAGCCTTTGGCATTATTTGCACATAAAGAGAACCCAGAAAGCAGATCTCACCAGTGACCTTCCCAGTTGAGTATCCTGTTCTCATAAATGGCCAACCATGTGGTCCTGGGGGAACCCCAAAAGCAGGATAGGAGCACAAGGATTCTTCTCAGTGTTGCCTGGAGGCAGGTGTCCTCTGATACAGGAGGTGGCCCATAATAACTAGCGGCCAGGGACAACGCTTTCCAACAGCTCAGTTAATTTTTCTCAAAGAGTCTACTGCTTTAACCAGCTCAAAAGGAAGTGGCAGGTGGACATACGTCCCACTGTCATGCACTGGGCATGGAACAGGAAAGGGAGCGCTGCTGTGCCACCATTAATCAGAGGTACTTCGCAATGACGGATCAGAAGGACTTTCTAAGCCAGGAACAGGGACTTGGCAAGCCTTTTGCCATCAGAAAGGCTCCTGCTGTCAAAATGCGGTTTGCAGGCCTCTTAAGACAGGACCTTCCCTTCCTGCTCCTTTCGACAGTGTCGTGCAGACGGAGAACGCACGTGGCCTTTCTTAAGTCTCGGAAGCTTTTCAGGGTGAGGCCTTGTTAGTCACTGGGCATGAAAACAGTAAGGAACACCGCACGGGCGTGGGTGGGTGTATATGTATGTCTCAGGCAGAATTTGGGATGAGTCCTGGAGAGCCCAGGCCGGGAATCAGATTTGGCCACTCTGGACTAGAAGGACAAGGGTTAGTTTTCCAGATTCCCGACAGGTGTTATAAGGACTCAAACCACTGGCCCTTCTAGTTAATACACACACAGAGAGAAAGAGAGCAGAGGGAGGAGGAAAAAGACAGGAGGAGAAGGGAACAAATATTCACCAATAACGGTCTGCCTTTTCTCTGCGGGGGACAGGTTGATGAAGACGTTGGCTTGCTCTCCTGAGTCAGCGATGTAATAGGTTTCAATATCAATAGAGAATTTTTCCACAAAGGGGCAGGTGCACCTGGAAGGAAAATAAAGACAAACAGGAAAGCTGCGCTTAAAAGCCTCCTCACATCAGAGTGCGAGGGGGGGGGGAACACCCACCTTATAGGTAGTACACAACCAATGCTGATGCTTTCAAGAGCACAATAAAAACATAAAATAAAAGACATACCTTTTATTTAAAAAATGCTCAGAGCAAAAAATCAAGGCAAAGATCAAAGAAAAATAAAGCAAAACAAAAGATACAAAAGACACAATAATAAAAACAGAATTCATTTATGCCCTGGTTTCCATGAGAGGAACAGCTAGGCATTGCAATTTGGCAACAAAATTTAAATAAATGAAAATTAGGCAAGTTTGTGGCCCTACGAATGCTACCTTGGAGAGAGCTCTATGCTGAAGGGCCTGTCCTCTTTGAAAGCAAGTAGCCCTGGAGGCCAAATAATGCAGGGCATGAGTCAAGTGGATAGAGAGACACTCTTCTCCCTCTCACAAAATAATTCAAAGAGGCCCCCCCCCCAGGAAGACCTATTTTGAGTTCATGAACCACAGATCTCGAGGACAAATGCTTCGCTCCATCCGCTTTCTATTAGAGGATGCACCATTTCTTCCAGCGGGAAAAACAACCCTGATGCTTTAAAAGAGTGAAGCCCTTCCTTGCTTGCTTGCTTGCTTGCTTGCTTCCTTCCTTCCTTCCTTCCTTCCTTCCTTCAATCATCAGCTCCTTCTTTCCTTCCTTCTTTCAACTACTCCTTCCTTCCTTCCTTCCTTCCTTCCTTCCTTCCTTCCTTCCTTCCTTCCTTCCTTCCTTCCTTCATCAGCTCCTTCTTTCCTTCCTTCTTTCAACTACTCCTTCCTTCCTTCCTTCCTTCCTTCCTTCCTTCCTTCCTTCCTTCAATCATCAGCTCTTTCTTTCTTTCCTTCTATCAACTACCTTCAATCATCAGCTCCTTCCTTCCTTCCTTCCTTCCTTCCTTCCTTCCTTCCTTCCTTCCTTCCTTCATCAGCTCCTTCTTTCGTTCCTTCTTTCAACTACTTCCTTCCTTCCTTCCTTCCTTCCTTCCTTCCTTCCTTCCTTCAATCATCAGCTCCTTTCTTTCCTTCTATCAACTACTCCTTCCTTCCTTCCTTCCTTCCTTCCTTCCTTCACTCATCAGCTCCTTCCTTCCTTCCTTCCTTCCTTCCTTCCTTCCTTCCTTCCTTCCTCAGCTGTTGCCTGCCTCACAATGCCTTGTGGGTCTGAAAACCTGAGTTCAATTTAATCTTGGCAACACTAGAAAAGGAAAAAAAAAATAGTTCAGCACTTGACATGGTGACCTTCCAATTATGGCTACCAGGCAGCCTCTGAAGTCATCAGCTATAATAGATTTAAAACATCTGCCAAGACTTTGAAGTCTTGTTTAACACCCCCCCTCCACCACCACCACCATAAGCCTGGCTGAGGGAATTCCTCCAGATATGGGGGTCTGTAGCCCCCAAATTCTGAAAAATCCCATGTTTAGTCACCACCTAGGTTACAAAACAGGATTTGAGTTGTACTGAGAAAGGTTAAATTTTTGGACTACAGAGGATATTCTTGCAAAAATAGGTTACAGGCAATACCTTCATAGGCCACTATTAAAAATTAAAAAAGGAACATTGCAAGCTTTCTAGTGCAGTAAGTCACCCTTCTTCAAAGCAGGTCCCAGAAGTTCAGACATGGTGAAAGATGTTCTTCACCAGGAGGTTACTTTTAAAGTCCTTAGTTAGATGATGTTCTTAAAATCCATGGCTAGGTTATTTTGACGTTTCCTAGATGCCCTAAGCACATCCGATCTCGCCTGATTTCGGAAGCTAAGCAGGGTTGGCCCTGGTTAGTACATGGATAGGAGACCACCAAGGAATACCAGGTGTTGTAGGCGCCTGGAGTAGGAACTGGCAAACCACTCCAGTATTCCGGCCAAGAAAACTCAATGGACATGGGGTCACGAAGAGTCGGTCACGACTGGAACGACACAACACACATAGGTGATATTGTAGCCAGGGCAGGAGTCTTGTTGGAGGCAAGAAGGGCAGTTGTAAAAGGCTGTTTCTTAAGTCACACCCCCGTTCTTCAAACAAACAAACATGGGTCATATACCACTCCCTCCCATACTCCTTTATTCTTGCAATTCCAAAGGCAAGTTAAATTATGGATCCATCTGATGAGGCTCTTTCTTTAATGACTAGTAGCTGCTCCTACCATCTTGAGCTGCGATTAGAGAGATCTCTCTGTTGGCAGATTTATTTATTTATTTATTTATTTATTTATTTATTTATTTATTTATTTATTTATTTGACATTTATGTCACCTATCTAACCCGAGGGCTAGGATAACGTGACAAGATAACAAAAGGTTTAAAAAAAACCGAAATGCAAACAGCATAATAAAAATAAAATATATATAAATCAACAACAATAAACTAAAATTAAGCTAAAGTGATTGACCAAACTCCAGGGGACAGTGGAAGACAGGAAGGCCTGGCGAGCTGTGGTCCATTGGGTCACGAAGAGTCTGACACAACTGAACAACTGAACAACAAACCCCCCCCCCCAAAAAAAAGAAGAAGCTAAAGTGAAGATAAAAATAGCCAGGCGATTGCTAAAACAGAAAAAAAGAAGATAAGTGGTAAAAAGAATAAAAGTGTTTTACTAGATGTTTGGGAAATCAGGAAAGGCCATTCTATACAACCAGGTTTTCAATAGTTTTTAAAAGTTTGAAGCAAGGATGCCAGCCGAATTTCAGGGGGTAGATGGTTCCATAACTGGGGAGCAACCACCGAAAAGGCCCTACTCCTTGTTACGACTTTCCAGGCCTCCCTCGGGGTTGGGACTCCCAGGTGTCCTGCCTGGCTGGCACGGGTGATCTGGGCAGTTCTTCTTGGGAGGAGCCGCTCTGTCAGATACTGAGGTCCCAAACCGTTTAGGGCCTTGTATGTTAACGTCAAAGCCTTGAAGTCAATGCAGGAGTGTACCAGTAACCAGCGCAGAGCTGCCAGCACAGGGTTAATATGTTGGTGCCTTTTTTTGCCCTGTTAGAAGTCTGGTAGCTGTATTCTGCGCTAGCTGCAATCTCTGCATTAACCTCAAGGGCAGCCCCACGTAGAGAGCACTACAGTAGTCTATTCTCGAGATTACAAGCGCATGAACCAACGCAGTTAATACCCTGATACCCAGTTGGTAATGAGCGGAACAGACCACCGACGCCAGCTGGGTTTCCATGGTAAGCCCCAGGTCCAGCAGGACACGCAATCTGCAGACCCCATCCTTTGCGGAGTCACCCCCCTCCCCCCAAGAGTGAGGGAGTTCCCCAACCCGCAGACCCCAGGGGGCCCCACACGCAGGATCTCCATCTTCCCTGGGTTCAATCTCAGTCGATTAGCCCCCATCCAATATAAATTTGTTTGAATTTCCTTTTAATATGCAACAGAAGTGTGGCTTTGCTTACAAGAAGAAGAATCAAATTTAGAAGTTCCCAGTCTCCACCCCTCCTGCAAATCCTAAGTACTTTAAGCAATAAACGCACGAGAGGCTTCTTTGATTAAAAGAATATTAACAGGTTTACTTACATAATCCTCTAGCAGGCACTAATACAGCTCCGATTAATTGCAGGTTGAAAGAAAAAAGGGGTGTGTGTGAAATAATATTTCCGAAAAATGGTTCTGTGTCTTTCTTCCCACGTGCTGAGGGAGGAAGGCACCCATCACAGAGTTTTACATCTTCTCTCTGTGAGGCCAAACCACATGATGGCTTACTAGCCAAGGCTTCCATGTGGGAAGGAGATGGAAGTAGATCGGGGTCGTTTGCAAGCCCCAGGAAATATAAATCCCTCTAATTGGTCCTCATGCAAATAGAACAGGATAAGCTGTGGCATGCCATCTGTGTTGAAAATCAGCATTATAGATTGATTTCTTCAACACTCTCAACCCCAAATTAGAGATGGGCACGAAACGCCAAAATGGTGTTTGTTTTATTTTTTTGCTTTATTTGCTTTTTTGTTTCATTGTGTTTGGAACGAAATGATTTTTTTAAAAAAAAATTGTTTCATTTTTCATTTTGTTTCTTTTTGTTTCTTTCTTTTTTAAAATGTTTTCTTACAGCCGACCAGCCTGGCCGGTCTTTTTTTTTTTTTTTAAATCTAGCGCCGACCAGCTCGCCTGCAGGCCATTCGGCACTTAAAAAAACAAACAAACAAACAAAAAACCTAATGCTGACCACCTGGCCCTTGGGCCATCAGCATTTTTCTTTTTTTCTTTTTTTTGTAACCTAGCGCTGACCACCTGGCCCGCAGGCCAGTCAGCACTTTTTTTCCCCTAGCGCCGACCAGCTGGCCTGTGGGGCCAGCTAGTCAGCGCTTATTTTTATTATTTATTTTGACAAGTGCAAAGATCAGCACTTGTAAAAATAAATAATAAACAAAAATGATACAGAATAAAATGAAAATTTCCGTTCCATTTCATTTTGTTTTTTTAAAAGGCACTTCATTTTTTTGTTTCATTCTGTAACAAAACGAAAAAGGAAACAAAACAATATTCATTTAGTGCCCATCTCTGCCGCAAATCCTAGAATCCTGGAATAGAGGTTGGAAGGAATCTGCAAGGGCATCAAGTCCAACCCTCTGGTCAAGGCACGAGTAAAAGGGGAAAGAGGGGGAGAGGGAGAATATTGCAGGCGTTCTCGCTGTGGGCAGTGAGGCCTGGAAAACGATTACTCGAAATCGGGCCTTCTCTGTGACTGCCCCTACCTTATGGAACAAACGTCCCAGCGAGATACACCTGGCTCAGTCCCTGCCAGCTTTTAAGAGAGCACTTAAGTAAGACCTTGCTCTTCAAAGAGGCATATGGAGACCACTAATGTGTTTGTTTTATATGATTTTTGTGTTGTTGTTTATTATATTATATTATATTATATTATATTATATTATATTATATTATATTATATTATATTATATTATATTATATTATTATTGTGTTGTGTTAGTTGCCCTTGCCAAGTTTTTTATACTTTTATAATTTATGTTTTACTTATTTCTTTTCTATTAGTATTAGGTTTCTCCGCTTTTTGGATTACTGTAAATTGCCTGGAGTTCCTCATGGAAGTGTGGCGATATACAAGTAGATAGATAGATAGATAGATAGATAGATAGATAGATAGATAGATAGATAGATAGATAGATAGATAGATAGATAGATAGATAGATAAGAAGGGAAGGAAGGAAGGGATAGATCGATAGATAGATAGATAGAATATAATATATTATTATATAGATAGATGGATAGAAAAGAAGGCAAGGAAGGAAGGGATAGATAGATAGATAGATAGATAGATAGATAGATAGATAGATAGATAGATAGATAGATAGATAGATAGATAGAAAAGAAGGGAAGGAAGGAAGGAAGGAAGAAAGGAAGGAAGGAAGGGATAGATAGATAGATAGATAGATAGATAGATAGATAGATAGATAGATAGATAGATAGATAGATAGATAGATAGATAGATAGATAGATAGATAGGAACAGGCATACAGACAGGCAGATAGATAGATAGATAGATAGATAGATAGATAGATAGATAGATAGATAGATAGATAGATAGATAGATAGATAGAGAAGGAAGGAGGGAAGGAGGGAAGGAAGGAAGGAGGTGGGATAGATAGATAGATGATAGATAGATAGATAGATAGATAGATAGATAGATAGATAGATAGATAGATAGATAGATAGATAGATAGAAAAGAAGAGAAGGAAGGAAGGAAGGAAGGAAGGAAGGAAGGGATAGATAGATAAATAGATAGAAAAGAAGGAAAGGATAGATAGATAGATAGATAGATAGATAGATAGATAGATAGATAGATAGATAGATAGATAGATAGATAGATAAGGATACCTGCCAGGTGGTTGTCTGAATTTCTCTTGAAGGCCTCCAGTGTTTGGGCACACCCCACCTCTTGAGGTCATGGGTTCCCTTGCTGTACTGCTCTAACAGTCAAGACGTTTTTCCTGATATTTAACCGAGATCTGACTTCCTGTAACTTCAGCCCATTGTTGCATGTTCTGCACTCCAGAATGACTGAAGACAGAGCCTACCGTTCCTCTGTTCAACAGCCTTTCAGCTCTTTGGAAAATGCTATCCTTCCTCCCCTTAGTTTCCTTCTCTCTAGGCTAAACGTGTCCAGTTCTAAGACTTGGTTTCTAGACCCCTCGTCATCCTGGTTGCCCTCCTATGAACGTGTTCCAATTTTTCAGCATCCTTAAATGTGGTGTCCAGAACTGGACACAGATCACAAGATGAGGCCTAACCAGTGTCAAATAGAAGGGAGCTAGTACCTCATAGAATTTGGAGACACTTCTTCTGATGATGCAGCCTAAAATGGCATTTGCCTTCTTTGCAGCTGCATCGCCCTGTTGGCTCATCTTCAGCTTGTTCGGATCTATCCAGATCTGTGGCAGTTCTGCCCACGTGCTACGTTACTTGGCTTCTTTCTGGCTGCAGTTTGGCCCAAAGGTCCATGCCTCTCACCCGATGCCACCTGTGGTTCTTCTTCTTATTATTATTTTAGATCCTGGTGTCCTACAAACGCATTGAAGCTCTGCAGAAGCTCCGGCCGTGGCCGCAGGTCAGCCTGTCCACCAGCTCATCGCAGAAGTCAGTCACAAAAGCCGAGGGGACACCCAAGAGCAGCTACAATGACCTGGATCGCAAAATCCTCCAGTTATGCGGTAAGCAATCAGCAGGAAACCTCATACAGAGGGTGGCTACATAAGAACCTAAGAAGAGCTCTGCTGGATCAGGCCAAAGGCCCATCTAGTCCAGCTTCCTGGATCTCACAGTGGCCCCACCAGCTGCGTCTGGGCGCGTACGAGACTAGATCTCTTGTCTCCTGATACCACTCCCCTGCATCCGGCCCTTGAAGGACCCCGGTTTTAAGCTTGGAGATGATACGTCTCCCTCATGGTTTGTAACCTGCGATGGACTTTTCCTCCAGGAATTGGTCCAATCCCCTTTGGAAGGCATCCAGGCCAGATGCCATCACCACCTCCTGTGGCAGGGAGTTCCACAGACTAACAACGCGCTGGGTGAAAAAATATTTTCTTTTGTCTGCTCTTACTGTCCTAGCCCTGAATTTGAGTGTTTGTCCCCTAGTTCTGGTATTTTGTGAGAGAGAGAAGAGTGTCCACATCATGTCAGAGCAGAAATGGAGGAGCGAGAGATGGGGTGTGGAGCTTTTGAGACATCTAGGGTGCATCCCCTGTTCCCTACCTAGGGAGAGGTAGGAGAGGCCCGCATGATTTTAGCCCTATCACCTTCTCCAATGGGACAAGTTGTGAGGCTTCAGGAAACAACCTGGAAGCCTGCCTCACCTGTTTAGCAGAGGCAAGCATGCGATGAGTGCAAACACTCCGTATGAGTGAGCTTCCCCATTCACGCCCATGAACTCCTTAAGATCAGAGATGGAGGATGTTTGGTTTTCGGGCACAGCTCCCGTAACCCCGCCTTGGGCATGGCCAATGGGAATTGTAGTCAAGAAGAAAGATATTTTGGACCTCTGCTTTTGTCGCGATAGGCGCTCTTGACTCTTTACTATTGAGTACGTAAGAGCAAGCAGAGTTTAGGGAAATGTAGAGAACATAACGACTCAATGCAGGGAAGTTATTTATTTTTAATTTTTAAAATATTTTTATTTATTTATATACAAAATATAAAATACACATTAAAAAGATTCACATAACACTAAACAACAGTGTCCCTCTCTACCAGTGGGACCTTTTAATCGCTATTATCCCTTATTATCCACCCTTCCAGGACTGAATTGATTGCGGCACTGGAACTTTACCCTTTTTTCTTACAAGCACATATTCGATAAATAAAACTGTCAACCGGTGGTTTGTAGTTCATCAGCCTTGATGAACTGCAAATTACGACATGGATGTCACCAATATTTGCAATTTGTGGGCTTCCTGAGCCTTCGGTTTGTGAACCTGTCTCAGTGAGTGGATCTCAGTGGGCTCGGTGGCTGGACCCATCACAGTCGTGATCTGTTGCATTTCCAGGGGAACTCTACGACTTGGACGCTGCCTCACTCCAGCTCAAAGTCATTAATTATGTGAGTATTTTTGGTCAACTGTTCATCCGTTCTGGCCTGGGCCTCTTGCCTCCACGTGTGTGTGTGTGTGTGTGTGTGTGTGTGTGTGTGTGTGTGTGTGTGTGTGTGTGTGTGTGTGTGTGTGTGTGTGTGTGTGTGTGCGTGCGCACGTGCAGTCATGACTGATGCTTCATGACCCCATGTCCATGGAGCTTTCTTGGCAGGAATCCTGGAGTGGTTTGCCAGTTCCTCCTCCAGGCGCCTACAGCACCTGGTATTCCCTGGTGGTCTCCCATCCAAGTCCTAACCAGGGCCGACCCTGCTTAGCTTCCAAAGTCGGGTGAGATCGGATGTTGATGGGGGGGGGGCTTTTTCCTATTCCACAAATATCAGCAAGGTAGACCGTGGCTGCATGCAACCAGCCAGAGAGATGCTCCTGGAGTGAACCATACATTGAAGCTTCTACACCCCCCATGCATTGCTTGAAAGGAAGCAAATGAACTTTGCAGGGCAAGAGGGTTTACATTGCTGGCAATGCATGGTTGGAGGGGAAGGGTGGAAAACAAGAAAATATAGTCTTCAATCATCTTTTAAAAAAAAAAAAGCTTCCCCCCTCCCCCTATACTCCCCATTACCGTTTCCCAAGAAGGATGCCAAGTTGGCATCAGAATGCCTGCACACACTCCAACATTAAAAGAAGGGAACCAGGAGAGCTCCCTGGGTGATGCAGGTGAACTCTAGCTGAAGAAAATATGTGTTGCATTCTGATCCCCATATAGAGTTGTCCTTCCCTTTATTTTGGTTGGGCAGCCAATAAAAGCCGGATAAAACCCATCACTCTCCTGTTAACAAGAGAGGTGTTTGTAAACAGCTGGCCCTGCTCCTTTCCCAAATGCCAGACATCGGAGGCCATAAAAGAACCAGCTGGACAGGAGCCCTATGCCACCGGTTTGAGGCTCACGTCCTCGACATCTGCCGTGTGCCGCGTCAAGCTTTTGATGGCTTCCTTTTTAAAAACATCATAAAACTCTCCAGCCCTTGGGTCAAACTGTGTTCAAAGGTAGCTGGGCTGTGCATTTGTATGTCTGAACAGGCAGAGTGCTTGCACTCAGCTCTTTGCAGGGAAAGCGATCAAAATAAGTCAGCAATTAAAGTCAGATCAGTCTTTCACCAGCTGCTTTTACTAGTGTGTGTGGTGGTGGTGGTGGGGGTCAGGAAGAGGTTGCATGCTCATAGAAACCATACAAATGCAGTGTAGAATCATAGAATCATAGAGTTGGAAGAGACCTCCAGGGCCATCTAGTCCAACCCCCTGACATGCAGGAACCCCCATCACAATATTTTCAACAGATGGCCATCCAGCCTCTGCTTAAAAATCTCCAAAGAAGGAGACTCCACCACCCTTCTTTGGGGCAGCATCTTCCACTGCCGAACAGCTCTAACTGTCATGAAGTTCTTCCTAATGTTCAAATGGAATCTCTTTTCCTGTAGTTTGAAACCATTGCCTCAAGTCCTAGTCTCTGAAGCCATGGAAATACCTTTAATCCGCTATTAAAGCAATGCAAAGCAAAGCAAACTGCCCTGTTTATACACCACCACCACCCCAAGTGCTTAAAGCACTCTCTGGGCGATTTGCAATTTAATTGTGCAGGCTACCCTCCCTCCAGCAAGCTGGGTACTCATTTTACCCACCTTGGAAGGATGGAAGGCAGAAGGATCCTTATTTATTTATTATTTGCTTATGAGTATTTTGATTCCACCTTTCTCCTTGGAAAAAGACTCAAGGCAGCTTACAGTAAGGAGAGATGATATACAGTCCATTACAATTAAGACACATTCAGTGTGAGAAACAGGGAATTGAGGAGTGTCTTACAGCATTAGAAGGCAACATTAGGCACAAGACTAGATATCTGTTTCAGCATCTCTTGGCATGTTGTTAGTCTGTGGAACTCCCTGCCACAAGATGTGGTGATGGCATCTGGCCTGGATGCCTTCCAAAGGGGATTGGACTGATTCCTGGAGGAAAAGTCCATCCAGGTGACAAACCATGATGGAGATGTGTATAATCTTCAGGCTTAAAACTGGGGTACTTCAAGGGCCAGATGCAGGGGAGTGGGATCAGGAGACAGAGATCTAGTCTTGTGCGCTCCCAGATGCATCTGGTGGGGCCACTGTGAGATACAGGAAGCTGTATCTCACAGACTAGGTGGGCCGTTGGCCTGATCAAGCAGGGCGCTTCTTATGTTCTTACCCAAGGAGAGATATAAACACAAAGTTATGAGTAGTTATAATTACAAAGTCTGTGTTTATAACCTTGAGCTGGCTACCTGGGATTGAACCCCAGGTGATTGAACCTCAGGTCATGAGCACAGTTACACCCTGTTTCCCCAAAAATAAGACATGCCCTGAAAATAAGACCTACTTGCAGTTTTGCCTCTCGCTGCAATAGAAGGCATCCTCCCTGAAAATAAGGCCTCCTCTTCATGGAAAAATAAGACATCCCCTGAAAATAAGACCTAGTGCATCTTTGGGAGCAAAAATTAATATAAGACACTGTCTTATTTTCGGGGAAACACGGTTGCTGCGGAGCCAGCCTGGGTGGCCTTAGGGGCAAGCTGCGCAATGGTCCCAGGGGAACCCCAGAGGAAGGCAAGGGGGAAGTCTGAGTATTCTCTGCCTGGAAAACCCTTGAAAATGTCACCAGGAGCCAGAAGGGACAGGGTGGCACCTAATGATGATTGTATATTGTTTCCCATTTGCTGTGCCACTTCCTTGCTTCCAACCCCAAGCCTCAAAAGGTTTCGGTTGGAGACTCCTGGGCACATTAGCTTCCATATGGGCCCAGGTGGTTCAAAAGAAGCCTGCTTCTTTTCCCCAGCCTCCCTTGCCTTGTTTTCAGAGCAGAACTTGGCGGGCATGGAAGCAGCCTTCCCTGTGGGGCTGCCGGCTCCCTCCTCCGCTCCTCTAAGGTCCTTCCTTCCCCCAAAACTTTCTATCATCTCATCTTAGGGCTTCTCTTGAATTAACCTTAGCCGCTGGATCCCACATATGCTGAAGTTTCAGTTTCTTTCCCTCCGATTCCCATCAAGGGGGAAGGAAGGGGCTCATTTCTGGGGGGGGGGGAGAAGAGAAGATATCCAGATGGCTGGGAGTGACAGAAAGTTATCTTTTCAAGTTCAGAGCTCCCAGCTTCCTACAGCCTGGGGGATTCTGGCTGTTGTCATAAAGCAAAAGCAAAGCAAAGTGTTCTGCTTATATGCCACCCCATACCACTTCAAGCAGTTCTGAGCAGTTTACAGTTTTTAATTACATTAATGCAGGCCACACATTGCTTGCCCCCCCCCAGCAAGCTGGGGACTCATTTTAATGACCTCGGAAGGATGGAAGGCTGAGTCAACCCTGAGCCGGCTACCTGGGATTGAACCCCAGGTTGGGAGCACAGTTACAGCTGGAGGACAGCATTTAACCACTGCACCACGGGTCTCTTTTTATCCAAGAGAAGTAATTTTTTTCATCCAAAAGAAGTAATTATAATTAGAGATGTAAGGAATACTTATTTACTGTTGTGATTTTTCAGGGCTGTTTGGCCGTGTTCTGGAATGTTTTTCTTCCTGATGTTTCGCCAGACTCTGTGGCCGGCATCTTCAGAGGGCAAGGGGCTCAGGGAAACTAGGAGTCTCCTTGCCCTCAAAGAACTCCTAGATCTCTGAGCTTCTTGTCCTCTGAAGATGCCGGCCACAGAGTCTGGCGAAAGGTCAGGAAGAAAAACTTCCAGAACACGTGGCCAAACAGCCCTGAAAACTCACAACAGCTATCAGATCCTGGCCGTGAAAGCCTTCGAGAATACAATACTTATTAAACTTGCAATATATAGAGAGATACTCTTGTCTTTTCCATTGGAGGGGCGAAGCAAAGAGGGACCTGGTTAGCACAGGTTGCCCCTTCTTCAACACCCATGGGTTAACCAGTAACTCTAATAGCAACTTGTGTTGCATGCATTTGTGAGCTGCTTGCAAAGATGGGGACTCAAGTCATGGGACTCGCTCTCAAGTTGGACCTAAAGTCACAACTTAGACTCAACTTGGTTTGTTTTTGTGTTTCAATGCCTTGGACTCGACTTGTGTCAGCCCCCTGTCCAAAGCCTCCTGACCAACCCTGTACTCTGGGCGCTTCCCCCTGGGAACGATTTGGTTTCCCCACCTGCCTATTTAAAATCACAGAATCCTAGAGCCATGGAGTTGGAATGGGCCTCTAAGGGCATTGAGCCCAACCCCCTGCTGATAGGAGGACTCTGAATCAAAGCAGATCTGACAGTTGATCGTCTACATTTCTGTTGAATGTCTCCAGTGTAGAGCTTGCACCACCTCCCCCGAGGTCACAGGTTCTGCTGTCGTACTGCTCTAACAGTCAGGAAGTGTTTTTAGTGCAATTGGATATAGGTGACTACCAACTCGCACCTCTCTGTATTTTGTCCCCCCCCCCTTTTTATGTTCCCCTAAACCAGTGATGGCGAACCTATGGCATGGGTGCGAAAGGTGGCACTCGGAGCCCTTTCTGTGGGCACCTGAGATTGCCCCTTCATAGCCACCTATATACAGGTTAAATTACTATATTGGCACTTTGCAAAAAAAAATCAGTGGATTTTGAATTGCAGTTTGGGCACTCGGTCTCTAAAAGGTTTGCCATCACTGCCCTAAACCCTCTCTCCAATTGGTTTGTATTGGAAATAAAATATATAATTAAAAATAATAAAAATAATAAAAAAGCAAAAATGCATAAAAAAGGAATTTTTTT
This sequence comes from Phrynocephalus guinanensis, assembly GCA_037367245.1. NCBI lineage: Eukaryota > Metazoa > Chordata > Lepidosauria > Squamata > Agamidae > Phrynocephalus > Phrynocephalus guinanensis. The sequence continues at coordinate 137,574,242 of CM074736.1, read as the reverse complement.
CTAATATTCCACAGAAATCTGGCTTACTGTCACTTGAGCCCATTATTGCCATATCCTGCACTCTGAGTTGACCGAGAACAGATCCTGACCCTCCTGTGTATGATGACCTTCCAAGCCTTTGAAAAAGCACTCTCCTCTCCCCCTCTAACCGGGTCCCTCTCTTGCAGCTGAAGCAGGAAACCCACTCTCCCTGTTGTTGCCTTCTCTTGGTGTCGGAAGATAACCACCAGCTCTTCTGCCAGGTATGAAACTCCGGCTTCAAGACAAATGGTTCAGATTTGGGCCAGATGGAATGTGTTTGGTTCATGAAAACCAGTTGTGTAGCTAGAGTTTGGAGCACCTGGGGACAAAGTCAGTTTTTGCACCCTCTCCTCCCCCCCCCATCCGTGTCTCACTCACCCAGCAAGGGGGGGGGCAGATCCTGGGGGAACAGTGTGGGAGGGGAAGAAGGGTCTCTCCTTCTCATGCCCTCTTTGTGGGTCTCCTTTCCAGTTAAGGCTCTCCTGTGCAAACCGCACAGTGTGCAGGAGATGTTTTTTCCCCCAAGCATCACCTCCGCCTCAACCTTCCTCCTCCTCCTTTGCCCCGGCTAAGGCTTGGTGATTGTTAGCCCGGGGAAAGGAGGAGAGGGAAGCAGGCAATGGGGTTTTTTAACCAAACAGCACCTCCATCACATGCTTCCCTCTCCTCCTTTCCCTGGGCTAACAATCGCCAAGCCTTAGTGGGGGTGAGGGAGGAGCAATCGACGGAGGTGCTGTTTGGAGGGAAAAAATGACATTGTCTGCTTCCCTCTCCTCCTTTCACCCGACTAAGGATTGCCAAGCCTTAGCGGGGTGAGAGGAGGACTGCTGGCCGGATGGCGCATGGGTTCCTCCTCCTGCTCCCCTTCCAGGTGCCCCCAGATTGCTGCGCACCCCGGGGCAAATGCACTCTTCCGCCCCTCCCTAGTTACACCAGTAAGGAAGACAAATGGCTAAGAAAGCAAATGAAGTTTATTTTGCCATCTGAGGTAACATTTGGCTGGTTCTTCCCCAACACCCCACAAAAAACAACAGAAAGGCCCCTGCCCCACCACACCACTGGTCTGCTTATTTTTCATCTCACCCAGCGTTCACATCGAACACTAGCTCACATTGAACTCATTGCAAAATCTCACAGCCAGCAGGATGATTATGCCGGCTGGAGGATTCCTCTACCCCCCACTCTCTCTCTCAGAATGCAGGGCTCTTCCTGCATTCCGACTAAGGGTGGGGGGGCTTCACCATATCCTTGAATGTAACCCACATTTAATGTATATTGGATCCCCATTGGTCATTTCACTTATCCATGGTCTGAAAATATTAAAAATATATATTTTTAAAAAAAAAAAACAGAAAAACTAATTTTATGTGTATTATTAGAATTAGTCATTGGAGGGCGACAGAGACCATGCTATCCGTACGTGAATAAAGAATACATAGCATGGTATCTGGCACCATTTAGTGGCCAATTCAGGTAATGCATGTGAAAAAATTTCTGGGTTTTCTCCCTTTTACTATGCTATGGTTTTATCTCATTCCCCACTATCCACAGTTTTCAGTATCTACGGGTACTGTCCCTATTTTTCTGCAGTTGAAAGGGTAACTGTCCCGAAGCACCTTTCCCATGACAGGATGGAGCAGACAAGGATGGCGCCCTTCCTTTGCCCTCAAGATGTCCAGATGGTCAGGGCTTCTGCCTTTTTTGAGATGACCATGTCCTGATTCCTGCTGCTTCCCCCTCAACCACTTCTTCTTTCTTACAGGTTGTTGGAGACAAAGTTTTTGAAGAAGAGATCAGCTTCCCCGTGAGTTGCTAAAAATGGTTCTTTTTATTTTCGTCTCTGGAAACATTGGCAGACGAGGAAGAATTCCAGGGTTTGCAGAAGTAGAGAGGAACGTTAGACTTCTCCGTCAAGAGAGGCAACAGGCCAGGGAGGTTAGGAGGAGCATCCAGGTGGCGGTGGGGGGGTCCATTGCTGCCCCCCAATGGTTTTTTTAAAAGAATATGATGTTCTATGGTGACATTACCTCACCTTCACCCCCTTCCTTTTCTGGTTCTTCCACCACTCCTGACCTGGAATAGCAATGTAGCTTTTTCATGAATTCCTTACTCTCTGAAGATGCCAGGCCAGCCACAGAGGTGGTTACTTCACGTCCGTTTTGTCTCTCTTAGTGTTGTGCTTAGGAGCGGTACAAAAAAATGTTACTTCGCGTCCGTCACACAACTACTGAAATTTGTTTCGACCACGCCCCTGGAATGGGTGCTAAGCGCGGCAATCCTGTCCCTGTTGCTGGGGTCGGGTATTCCCTTGTCACTCTTTGTTCCCGCTTTCTGTTCCGAGACAAGGCACCGTGTAGTAAGGACTGTCACGCAACAAAACATTCATTTTTCTCATAAAACTGTGTCCTTTTTTAAAAAAATTGACTTTTCAGAAGCGAAATATCGAAAAAGAATTTTTAAGCCCCCCCCCCCCAAAAAAAGGAAAAAGGAAGCTAGACAAATGCTGTGTTTGTCACGGTACAAGACCGTGAGGTAACACTTGTCACAAGACAAGTCATCACAACCAGGGGAACATTGAAACAGGGACAAAGCCACGTGATCGCGACCAGCGCTGTCACGGTACAAAACTAGTTGTGGAACAAAGAAGGACGTGAAGTAACCGCCAGAGTCTGGCGAAACGTCAGGAAGAAATACTTCCAGAACACAGACAGATAGCCCAAAAAACTCACAACAGCTTTTCATGAATAGATAAAAACAGCCTTTCCTGTGGACCGAACCCCTTCCAAATCTTCCTCGCAAGGGGTCCTTAACAACCTGGCCATCTTCCCTGAGTGCCGCTCTCTGAGGAAAGTGTCGTGCAGACAGAAATGGGCAGGTTGCAGGGTTGTCATTGACTGAATTGTGCCCCCAGCCTGATGGGAAACCAGCATGACAGCTCGTCCAGATGACTTAACCACGAGCGATCCATGCCTGGTTGCGTTCCAGCCTAGCAGGCAAAGATAACGGCCCCGTAATCATCAGCGGCGGGAAGGTTAAGTGGCATTGGTGCGCCAGACCATGTGTTTGAGAGGTTCCCAGCATCTGTCTCCTGGATTTATGTTCCGTACATTATCTCCTCTAGCTAAAATATGCAGCTGTGCTTCTGGATGCGGCTGCTGGTGGGTTCTGTGTGGCACAGCGATAAGGATGTTGTGAGATGCCGAATGAATCCCAATTTGGGGTGCTCAAGCACAGCACAGAATGCTTTCCTTCCTGAACTCCATTGCTGAGCCACGGACCTGAAGGACAAGCGGTGGTTACCTTGCCCTGTGGTCAGTTCAAACCACCTTCAGCTCATAAGAACATAAGAAGAGCCATCATACTGGATCAGGCCAAAGGCCCATCTAGTCCAGCTTCCTGTATCTCACAGTGGCCCCACCAGATGCGTCTGGGAGCACACGAGACTAGATATCTGTCTCTTGGTACCACTCCCCTGCATCTGGCCCTTGAGGTACCCCAGCTCCTGTCCACACTAGGGCTTCCATTCTGGCCCCACAAAAAAAAGCCAACTTTTCTCCCTCAGGATTATGAGCAAGTAAGGAAAAGTCAAGGGGCCCAATTCTTTGGAGCAGGAGAAGTCTGAGACTGCCCTTGGTTGCTTAAAATGACAGCTGTGCATTTGACCATCCCCTGAAATACTCTCTGTTAGAATCAGAGGCAGGATAAGTTACTCCCTTGGACAACAGGACCCCTAACCAGCATGGAAAGGCAGTTCAAAAAAAAAAAAAGTAATTCTTTCTCTTTCTCTCTCTCTCTCTCTCTCTCTCTCTCTCTCTCTCTCTCTCTCTCCTCCATACACAGTTAACAGTCGGGCGCCTGGGCAAGGTTGTGGAGGATAAGAAATCCATCACCCTAGAAGACATCAGCTTGGTAGGTCTGTCGTCACAGGCATTGCTGTTAGAGATGGGCACGAAACGAGCGATTTTTCGTTTTTCTTTTCGTTTCTTCATTTCGTTACGCAACGAAAACGAAATGAATTTTTTTAAAAAAACGAAAATGAAAACAAAACGACCAAATTTGCCGCGTTTTTCGTTTTCGTTGCAGCAGATGCATTGAACTAAAAAGAATGCTAACGAAACAGCAATTTTTCATTTTCGTTTTCATTTTTTCATTTTGTTACCTAACGAAATGAAAACAATTTTTTTTGCAAAAAACATCACGAAAACGAACCGAAACGGACCCCTAAACGACCAAACGACAAATGAAACACTATTTTTTGAGTCGTGCCCGTCTCTAATTGCTGTACCTGCTTTGATGTGTGCCTGTGCATGTCGCCTTCATTAGAATATGTTTCCATCCAAGCGCTCCGTTTATTTCCATTTCTCTGCGGTGGAGCTGCAGTTATAGAGTTTTTGCCGTTGTTCTGGCTGCTACGAGCTGCTGTGTGGCCATTGAGTTGACTTCTTAGAACATGGGGTTGGGAAATTCTGTGCTGTGTTAGTTAGCAACAATGAAAAAGAAACAGAAAACCTCCTCTACCTCCCCCTGTAGAGGGGAGCAGGAAGGACGTTTTCTGTTTCTTATGGTTACTAAACAGCTTTGGCAAGTCACAGAGGAGGCAGCAAGAGGGGGGTTTTATGTTGGGTTTGGCCCCAATCTGTTTAGTAGAGATGGGCACGAATAAAAAAAATGGTGTTTCGTTTGTCGTTTGTTGTTTAGGGGGTCCATTTTGTTTCTTTTCCGTTTTTCGCAAATTTTTGCAAAAAATTCATTTTTGTTTTCATTCGTTTTGTTACCGTTTTGTTACCATTTATTTCAAATTTTTGTGATTTATTTTTAGCATTTAAAGCAGTTCAGTGTATTGCTGTAACGAAAACGAAACGGACGACAAAATTTCTGATGTTTCTGTTCGTTTCGTTTCATTTTAGAGACAAAATTGTTTGTCGTTTCGTTATGCAACGAAATGAAAAAACGAAAATGGAAATGAAAAATTGTTTGTTTTGTGCCTATCTCTACTGTTTAGCCTAAAGTTTCATGATGGGGGAATCCTGGCTGCAAAAGGGGAGGGCAGAGGCTCCGAGGAGGAGACCTCCATGCAAAAGAGGAGGCTTGCGAACATATGGTACTACTTGCTAGCTGCTTCAGAAACATTGAAGGTTGGGATGGGGTGAGGAATCCCTGAATGTGGAAAACTAGGATGCGGAGCCCTTCCTGACATTGTAGATTTTGGAATGCAGGGCATTTTCTGAACTTTCCATCCTCAAACATTTTGCTGCCATTCCTGCCCAGGCCTGGTTGTTTTCAGTATCCTCTCCTTTCTCTGCCAGGAGGAACACAAGCAGCTGGAAAGCATGCTGGGCTTTGAGGTCACAGCTATGCTCTGTGTCCCAGTCATCAGCCGGGCCACCTCTCAAGTGGTCGCGCTGGCCTGTGCTTTCAACAAACTTGGGGGAGAGAGGTAAGCTGGCAGCACGCGTGTGTTTGCGTATGTGTGTGAGCCCACGCGAGCGTGCAATTCTTTCCATAGAGACTTGGGTGGACTGCTGAAATTAGAGATGGTAACGAACCGGCTGTCAAGAAGATTCTTATAATGTGAGTGAGTTTTTCAACCTACAATTAGAGATATGGAGTCCAGCTGTGGACTGAAGCAAGCTCAGTAAAATGGCCTTGACAAGAAGGGGCCTTTTCACACGACCCCTAAGATCTGCTGGCCACTTAAATTCGGACCAGAGATCTTAGTGGTTTGTCACTGTTCCTGCGTTCCCACCCCCTCCACACTCCTGGCTGATGGCTGCGTGAGGGGAGGGAGAAAAAAAGGGAGAAAAGAATGCCGCTCACCTCCATTCTGCTGTCCCGGCACTGCATTCAGATCTCTTAAAGGGGCGGGGGGCAAAAAAAGAACAAACAGAAGCAAGGAGAGCCCAGCAGTCACTACTGTTATATCCGCATCAGGAATTTTCACCTCCGGAGAGCAGGTACCTGAAAAGTGCACTGGGACGCGCTTAGGTGGGCGTGGTCGCACTTAATTATCTGTAAACTCTGGAGCTGGTGGGGAAACAATTTTAAGCTCCGGAGCTGGGAGCCATTTGTGGCGGAGTTTAGGGGTCGTGTAAAAAGGCCCAAGGCTAATGTCCAAGGACAGTGAAGTGTAGCTCAGAAGTGTGCATGAGAGAAGCACTGGGACATGTGATGTTAAAGTAAAGAAATGATTGGAAAGAGATATTATATATACTATATGTATTGCAATATGTTCTTGCTGTTTAGCCAGGGCTGTTTAGCCAGTAAGCCTGATGTGTTGGCTGTGATCAGGAAGAGTAGCAGGATTATTTAGGCTACTGGATGCAAGTCTCTGGAACCTGTATATATTTTGTAAATAGACTGCAATAGAAAACCAGCAACGGAGCCTGTCATATTTTTCCTCTAATCCTTGACATTAGAGATGGGCACGAAACGAAAAAAATTTGTTTTCATTTTTGTTTTTTCGTTTCATTGCGCAACAAAACGACAAACAAATTTTGTCTCCAAAATGAAACGAAACTAACAGAAACACTGGAAATTTTGTTGTGCGTTTCGTTTTCGTTACTGCAATACAGTGAACTGCTTTAAATGCTAAAAAAATCACAAAAAATTGAAATAAATGGTAATGAAACAGTAATGAAATGAACGAATATGAAAATGATTTTTTTGCAAAAATTCACGAAAAACGGAAACGAACCGAAATGGACCCTACAAACGACAAACGACAAACGAAACGTCATTTTTTTTATTCGTGCCCATCTCTACTTGACATTGCTGCAACTCTACTTATTGAGGTTAACTCCTCATAATTCCAATGGTATTCTTCGTGGTTCGTCAAGGTTCACGAACCACGAATCCCCTCACACGTGATCTGATGAACTTAAGGCAAATTGGGCCACCTTTTGCTGGGATGATGACTATGGCTTCTCTAAGCAAAGCCCTGGCCGCTATATTTGAGAAGGACAACCTGGGTTTTCATAGGACATATGGGAAACCAGACAGCCGTATTTTCCAAGACAGCGGCTACGGTGGTAACAGCAGCCCCGATATGGGCTGTCTTTTTTTAAAAAAATGAATAGCGATGAATTAAAGGGAGAAATGTCATATTCGTCAGGTTTCTCTGGACCCAATGAGTATGAAGGGACGAATCAGTTGAATATTCATCAAATATCGCAATTCGGATTTTTTATCGGTCCCCGTCTCTTGCTGAGATCTACCAGGGAGGGGTCTCTCTGTCCCCCAATCATCTGGAGGCCATCATTCTCTGCTTGTGACATGCTTTCGCCTCCCAGACATAACCAGTTCCCGCATTGAGGTCTCATTTCAAGTTGAATCTTGTGTCTTCCCCTAGCTCAGTCAGAGAATGGCTCTTTGGGGTCCTCTCCCTCTCATCGTGTTTGGCAACAAATTTAGTTGTTTCCAAGAGTTTGAATTGCTTCAAGTTAATTTTATGGATGGTTTCCCCCACCCAGAGATCTGTTCACACAGGACAGGTTAAGAACAGTTTAATAAGCAACGAGAGGACTTCGAGTTCTCATCGGGGACAAGCTGAACTGCTCTGATCCTCCATCGTGTCTTAATTTTATTTACCGGCTATTTATTTGCTTTGTGTGTGTGTGTTTGCAGCTGCAATTTCCTTGCTAGTGTTTTTAATGGCTCATTTTTAAAAAGATGTTCTTGTAATTTGTGTTAAATTGATTTAAGCGGCTGCCTTTTTTTTTAAGGGGGAAAGTGTGCGGTTTGTTCCCTACAGAAATAAATTAGTCAGGATATCTTATTTAGTTGGGCTCAATTAGGCTTTCTCTTCTGCAAAGTGTGACGGTTTCCCACTGGAGGCTGCAAAATTTCCCCTCTCACACTTTTTGGCTTACAACCTCACCGTAGCACAGAGATGCTCCGAGTTGCAGCCCAAAGAGGTACATTCGCTAGGCTCCATTTCGGAGTGTTTTGGTGCTTGGTGAATATCTGTGGTCCTATCCATGTTATATCCATGGGGCATGGTGGCTCAGAGGACTAAAGCTTCTGACAACTGGTTAGAATCCTTGGTGACACACAGTGGAGCGAGCTCCCGCTGATAAACCCAGCTCCTGCCAACCTTGCAATTCAAAAGCATGTAAATGTAAATAGATAAATAGGTACCGCTGTAAAAAGCGGGAAGGTATAAGAGTGCTTCCTTGCAGCCATGCCAGCCATGTGGCCATGGACTTGCAAAACACTGGCTCTTCGGCTTGAATACGGAGATGAGCACTGCCCCTACAGTCAGAAACGATTAGCACGCTTGTGCGGGGGGGGGGCACCTTTACCTTTTTATGCAAGTAGCCTTTGGTATAGATGGGCGGTATAAAAGTCAAATAAATAAATAAATAAATAAATAAATAAATAAATAAATAAATAAATAATGTATAGGACAATTGTGGGTCCTGCACAGCAATGCTAATAATAATAATAATAATACCTTTATTGTCAATGTACAACATGTGCCCAATGAAATTGGCTGAGTCTCCCTTGCCCACCCCCACCCCCATCCCACCCCCATCCCACTGGCAACCACTCAGTCTTATTGCACCCTGTGTACTTGACACAGAATGCGCCAGCCCACGGGTCAGTTCTTCTATACTTGTCCTGGGATTATTTCCCATTCAGCAGTCTGACAGCCCTGCCTTGATGCCACGTCCGTCAACTAACCCATACATTACACATAAATATCGGGGGGAAAGATCTCCCAGGCACAATGATGCCAAAGAGCTGGACAAGATCCAGATACCATGTGGGCGACCCTCCAACCCCCAGTGATGTGGACCCCCCCCCACACACACACACAAGCAATCACCGGGCTATGTGTTGAGGGGTACTGCTGCAGGCAATCCTTCCCCACTGAATGGGGCAATGTCGGAAGGCAGGACTAGCACAAAGAAACAACGTTGGAGCAGATCATGATTCACCTGGTGAGGTCCAGGTGAGAAGGTCTGCTTAATGCTCATCAAGTGTATGGAATTATATCTCATTTAGCTCATCATCTGATGGGTGTTTGATGCCTGACAGCCCTTGTGTCACAATATTGGGTACTTAACTCTGTACTTGACCAGTTTTGATCAATGTTTTTTCAGTTTTTGGATCCTTTTTATCCTGCACTCAAACACTGATAGTATTTGCTCAAGAGACCATTAAGCAAAGACACTGATGCTAGTCTATAATGTGCATATTGTCCGAATAATAGGAAATACCAGATAACATCAACACATGCAAACTATATTTGTCCACAAAATCTCCTCAAATGTACTAGAGCCTCTGGGAATACTGGTCAAAAATATAATTCTCTTAACTAGATAGATAGATAGATAGATAGATAGATAGAAAAGAAGGGAAGGAAGGAAGGAAGGAAGGGATAGATAGATAGATAGATAGATAGATAGATAGATAGATAGATAGATAGATAGATAGATAGATAGAAACAGGCATACAGACAGATAGACAGATAGATAGAGAGACAGACAGAGACAGACAGACAGACAGACAGACAGGCAGGCAGGCAGGTAGGTAGGTAGGTAGGTAGGTAGGTAGGTAGGTAGGTAGGTAGGTAGGTAGGTAGGTAGGAACAGGCATACAGATAGATAGATAGATAGATAGATAGATAGATAGATAGATAGATAGATAGATAGATAGATAGATAGATAGAGATAGAAACAGGCATACAGACAGATAGATAGAGAGACAGGCAGGCAGGCAGGCAGGCAGGCAGGTAGGTAGGTAGGTAGGTAGGTAGGTAGGTAGGTAGGTAGGTAGGTAGGTAGGAAGGAACAGGTATACAGATAGATAGATAGATAGATAGATAGATAGATAGATAGATAGATAGATAGATAGATAGATAGATAGATAGATAGATAGATTTTTTGGTCTGTTATACATAGATGTATGGCTACTCCTAGCCGAACTGGTTGCTTTTAGGGGGCTTTTGAAATTTGGCAAAGGGACAGATCCAGCCTTCATTATGAAACACCCCATTGCCAGTACTTAGCAAGAAGTTACTTACCTGCTTGTTTAGAATATAACGCTCCATTTCAATTGCCATGGCATTTTGGTGGCAGCTGTCAAAAATAAGAAATTCACAGCATCATTCTACCCTTACACGGCACCAGGGCAGGCCCAAAGGCCACAGGTGAAGAAGACTTCTCTAAAAATTGCTCCGCGTAAATGGTGAAAACCCAGCCGGAATTGTGAGATGATTGAGGGCTGGGAGAGTAAGAACAGACAAACGAAAATATTTTTTCACCCAGCACGTTGTTAGTCTATGGAACTCCCTGCCACAGGATGTGGTCATGGCATCTGGGTTGGATGCCTTCAAAAGGGGATTGGACAGATTCCTGGAGGAAAAGTCCATCACAGGTTACAAACCATGATGGAGATGTGTCATCTCCAGGCTTAAAACCAGGGTAATTCAAGGGTCAGATGCAGGGGAGTGGTATCAGGAGACAATTATCTAGTCTCATGTGCTCCCAAACGCATCTGGTGGGGCCACTGTGAGATACAGGAAGCTGGACTAGATGGGCCTTTGGCCTGATCCAGCATGGCTCTTCTTATGTTCTGATGATGGAGGGTCAAAAGAGAAGGAAATCAGTGACCGTCTAGTGGCAGGGAGTTCCCCAGTCCAGGCGCCAATGTGCTTCTTTTTCTCCCTTTCCCTCGTTGCAGCTACACAGATGAGGATGAGCACAAGATCCAGCACTGCTTCTGCTACACCTCCACGGTCCTGACCAGCACCCTGGCCTTCCAGAAGGAGCAGAAGCTGAAGTGCGAGTGTCAGGTGAGTGGAATGCACCCACCTACTTAAGCATGCATATACCTGTCCCTTGTCTGTACCCTCCTCTGTGGGGCTCCTTGGAGGGCAGGGCAGATGCAGCCCCTCCCTAAGGCCATCTCCATCCCAGAAGCTCAGATCGGTTTAAACCAGTGGTTCCCAACCTTCCTAATGCCGCGACCCTTTAATACAGTTCCTCATGTTGTGGTGACCCCCTTGCCCTGTTTGGAAGAGGCCAGAAGCCCCCTTTGGCAGGCCACTATGCCGCAGGGGTCAGAGAGAAATTCCCTCTACACAGGCACCCTCAGCCAATCGCAGCCTCCGGTGCCATTGACTGACATCCCCTCCAATCTATCAAGCTGTAACTCACTTTTTTTCCCTCCCTCCTCCTCCTTCAGACCCAAGCCGTTTGTGCCTTTTTCTTCACTGGCTCATGGCAACCCCTGTGAAATGGTCATTCGACCCCCAAAGGGGTCCCGACCCCCCAGGTTGGGAACCACTGGTTTAAAGTCTTTCTTGATATCAAAGACTATCTACTTTGGTGAGTGGAGCGGATTAACTTGTTCTCACCATACCAATTCAACCCACTTTGAAGCGACAATTTCCAGGTTTCCTTGTTTGGGAAAGTCAAGTTTTGTAAAAGCAAGTTAAGTCTAGAGATAGGCACGAATTCACGAATGAATTAAAATTTTGTTTTAAATTTGCTAATGGGTTAGTTTGTGTTCCTATTGACCCATACGAATGAATGAATGTTAGCAATTCTTATTCAGTGAATGATGTGTTAGACTTTAAAATCCCCTCCCCAAGTACTTAGAGACACCAAAATGGCAGAGAAGCTTCCTCCAACTCACCTCTAGAAGGCCAGTAAGTCTGATAAATTCTGGGCTTCAGGTGTCTGAGGTATGCTCCCACAAAGAACCCCCCCGAACCACCACCACCACCCGATACCTAGAGTCACCTAAGTCACAGATAAACTTCCTTTGACTCTCCTATATAATCCCTCAAAGTTTGATGAAGGTTGATTTCCGAATATACCCACAAAGTTGGCTCCCCCTCGCTCCTATGATTTTGGTATCTCGAGACACCTGGGGAGCCACTTTATGGGGGGGGGGGTTAATGGGAAAATGAATCAATGAATCGATTCATTGATTCATCAGGAAAATTCATCAACTCAAGATTCATACATTCAATGTTTGTGATTTGTTGTCTTTTACAAATGACAAATTGAAACGAATCCCCATATATTTCTGATTCGTGCTCATCATTAGTTAAGGCCATTCTTATGTTTCTGGAGCACATTGGTCCCCAATTATATGCATGAGACTTTTCAGCAGAGGGAAAGACTGGGTGAAGCTCAGTCTGGACCGGATATTCAAAAACTCGATATTCAACCCACTTTGCTGTTGATTTAGATTTTGTTTTTCATTATTGTTTAGTTCTTTCATTTTGACAGCAGTGAGGGGGGGGCGCACCCGGGAGTGAGAGAGGAGGCAAAACTGCCTTCCTTCTGCTGAATTTCAAGACTGCCCTGGGTTTAACTTTGGAGGGACCAGCCCTCCTCAGGGAAGAGTGGCTGTCGTTCCCGCTAAAAGACACTCTTATTTGTTTGCTTCTGAAAACAATCACCCTTCCTGCTGTTCCTGTGACCTCCGAGTGAGGCCTTTTAGAAGATGGAGGGGGGGCTGACCCATCTAGTGCTTCCTGAAAGCATCATTTTGGACTTGTCAGTGAAAAAAAGATGCTGTCCCCCCCTCCTCGATCATCCTTTCCATTGTCCCCATAATATTTGATCTCCTTTTAATGTCCAGCTCTTGAAAAGCTGCCTCCATTCGGAGAGAGCTGTCCTTAAAGTGTTTCTGAGTTGAAGGAAGTGGTTTTGTTGTTTTGCATTTTTCACCGGCCGTCGGATCTCAGAATTGAAAAAAAAAAAAGACAGAAGCTGGACTTCCAAGATGCTTCCCTGTTGCCCCCCAGCTTCCGCCCCCAGCACAACCTTTTCAGAATTATACCCATTTGCTGCAGGAAGTCACTGGCATCTACCTCTCTTCTGAGATCCGAAAGTGCTTCCCTAAACTTAAGGTAAATGTAAAGGTTCCCCCCCCCCACACACACATGGGTGAGGGTCGCCCTCTCCTGGTGCAAGCAGGCAAGGCAGGGAGACAATCAAACCGGAACCATTGCTGGATGCTGAGGCCCTGGCCACAGGAGGGAGTGGCTATCTAGTTCTTCCAATACTTTCCACACCTCTATGGTACTGATATTTATTTATTTTTTTATTTATTATTAGATTTATACCCCGCCCATCTTCCCATGGGAGCTCTGGGTGGCTTACAAAGCTGAGCAGGCAACAAATTCACAATACAGAGACAACAAACAGAAAAATACCCATAATTAAAATCAAGCAGCAAGAAAGCACCCTTTTACATCGGAAAGCCTCGCTGCTAATACATCTAACATCGGATAGATTGCAGTTGATGGCAGAAGAAAAAAAAACTATTAAGCTAGGTCACCAAAGGCCTCGCGGAACAAGATGGTTTTCACCGCTCTGCGGAAGGCCAGCAGGGACTCTGCAGAGCGCACTTCGCTGGATAGGCTGTTCCACAGGGAAGGAGCAGCCACCGAGAAGGCCCGATTCCGAGTGAGAGAACGCCTGGCCTCTCGGGGGGTGGGAACCCGAAGCGAGTGCGCCCGCGACTGCTGAACCAGTCGGGCCGAAGTTGACCACTGGGCGACCCGCTCTGCCAAGTAGTCCGGGCCCAAGCCATGGAGGGTTTTATAAACTAAAACCAGGACCTTGAATCTGATCCGGGAAGCAACGGGTAGCCAATGCAGCCGAGCCAAGACTGGGGTGATGCGGTCAAAGCGACGTGCACCCACCACCAGCCTAGCTTCCAGGGCTGCTCTGACCGGCGCTTTTACACGACCCCTAAGATCTGCTGGCCACTTAAATTCGGACCAGATATCTTGTGGGTTTGCCATGGGGTATATATACACCAAGCACTGTTACTGGTGACAATATATACCCTCATGTTGGAATCATGATGGCCACCTGCACCGTGGTACCCGTTTATTTCCTCTCTTGCTTCAAGGGGCAATTTAGACCCTTGGTTTTTATATTTTAATATATATACACCCTCAGCTGCACTGGAAGGGAGGTATAAGAAAACTGATAGTTGTTGTGACTTTTTCGGGCTGTTTGGCCGTGTTCTGGAAGTTTTTCTTCCTCATGTTTCGCCAGACTCTGTGACCGGCATCTTCAGAGGACAAGGAGTTCAGGGAACTAGGACACCACCCAGAGCACAGAGAGAAACTCCTAGCTCCCCTGAGCTCCTTGCCCTCTGAACATGTCGGCCACAGAGTCTGGCAAAACGTCCAGAAGAAAAACTTCCAGAACACGGCCAAACAGCCTGAAAAACCTATAACAGTTATCAGATCCCGGCTTTGAAAGCCTTCCAGAATACATAAAAGAAAACTCCTTATCCGCAGCTCAGGTAGCTCGCTCAGAGTTGAGTCAGCCTTCCGTCTTTCCAAGGGCGCTTTTACATGACCCCGAAGATCCGCTGGCCACTTAAATTCGGACCAGAGATCTTGGGGGTTTGCTCCTCTTGCTGTGTTCCCACCCCTCCGCACTCCCTTGCTCCTGTTTGCGTGAGGGGAGGGAGAAAAAAAGGGAGAAAAGAATGCAGGCTCACCTCCGCTCTGCCGGTCAGAGGAGCCCCGGAAGCATTCCAGTCTCTTAAAGGGGTGGGGGGCAAAAAAAAACCACACAGAAGGCGAGGAGAGCCCGGCACTCACTGCTTTACAATCCACATCAGAATTTTTTTTTACCTCCGGAGACCAGGTACTTTTAAAATGCGCTGGGGCGCACTTAGGTGGGCGTGGTCGTACTTAATTTTTTTAAAAGTGCGAAGCTGGTGGGGAAACAATTTTAAGCTCCACATCTGGGAGCCCTTTGCCTCGGATTTTAGGGGTCGTGTAAAAGCACCCTCTGTTTGTGTGGAAAGGGAAAAATAGAGATGTTAGAACATGTTATTTTTGAGTGTAAAATGTAAGTACAAATTCGGGGATGGTATAGTATCCCTATAATAGCAGACATGGAGGGAAGAGATAGAGAGACCTGTATCCTGATGTTGCTACCAGATAGCAATGAAGTAATAACCTGTCAAAATGCTACATGTGGCCGTCAAGCCATTAAATTGAGGGGAAATTGGATATTTTAATCTGACAAAAACAAACAGCGAAGGATTTTTTTTTGGGGTGGGGTTATTACTCCACTAGTTTTATAGAATGACAGTTATAAATGTCATTGATGAAGCTGTTTGGATGAGCAGCGAAACGTTTCTATCTCTCAAAAAAGAAGTCCAGTAGCCATGACTCAACTTCCAGATAAACTCACCTGGATGACTGAGAATCTTCACAGAATTATAAATGTTCTCCATTGGTTTTCACGTTGTTGAAGCTTCATGGTATCATTGTTATCAAGTATTTTAAGACGGATGGCCACTGGCTGGCAAACCTGTACAGTATTTATAAAATTATATTGATACATCAATGTATCCAGTTATTGATACGTCAGTGTATCCAGATGGTACTGCAGCAAAGGCTCAAATTTCTCAGTGGCATATTTTTGTAGCAATCTACTGGCTGCAATTTTTAAAAAAACAATCTGTGCACTTCAATATCCCTGGCCACCATCCTGACTTGGATCCTGAAAAGAAACAGTGTGGTTCATGAGTGCATGCAGTCCCGGTAAGGAATGCATGATCCCACCAAGGTGCAAAATAATACCTCCCTCTGGAAAATAAACCACAGTTATTTGAAATGAACTGCTGGTCAGGAAATTGACTGTGCATCGTGTGACTGGGTGAAAAAAACAACAATGATCTAATGGGGGGTGTCTGTTAACCAGAGAATGTGTCCCTTGTGTGACCAGGGCCTCCGTTTCCATCCATGCATGTAGCACATTGACTTGTGGGTTACATCCTAAGGGTTACACAGGGAAAGGTCCAAAGCTGAGCAGTGGAAGCCCTTTTATTGCTTGCGGGTTTGAATGCTGGAACCGTACGTTCTGTGTTGAATCCTCAGTTTCCTCCTTTCAACAGGGGGCGCTCTGGGACCGCCGTCTCACTAACCCAAGGTTATACAGGCTGTCTCTTCTCCCCAACCCAACCGAATGAGTTGTCCAGCCGTCATCTCTAGATGGGTCATGAGTCGGTCTTGGATATAAAGCAGAGATGGGGCTTGTGCCTGTTGATACTACAGCTCCCGGGGGGGGGGGACCCTAGCTCCAAGCAGAGGGTTCTGGGAGTTCTAGTCCATTAAGGCCCCTTTCCGAGATCAGCTGTAAGTTATCTGTTCTCTTGGTTCTTTCACCTCAGGTATTTAAAGGGGAGAGAGGCACTTCACACACTCAAATTTGAAAGAGAATCATGGGGCTGGTGGTGGTTTCAAGTCTAAGCACACAAGAACAGCCTTGCTGGAAGAGACCACAGCCCATCCAGTCCAGCATTCTGTCTCACACAGCGGTGGCTCACCATTTGATTCAGGGTATTCCCAAGCAGAGGTCTTCACCTGCTTACGATTCCCCACAAATGGCTCTGAGAGAGATCCTGCCTATCTCTCCAACCCGGAGGCTGTCCTTAGGCATCCATCGTGATAGCCATGGACACCCTTGTTCTCTGTGAACTTGTCCAATCCTTTCTTAAAGTTGTCAAGGCTGACAGCGGTCACCACTTCTTCTGGCAGGGAGTTCCAGAGACGAGTGGTCCTCTGGGTGAAAAAGTACTTCCTCTAATTTGTTTGAGATCTAGCACCCCAAAGTTTCATGGATGACAGGTTGTGAGCAGAGTCTAGACTGCAGTACTGCACTTCTATTACTGTGCCACCCGACTGGCTTATCTCAGTACATAAAAACATAAGAACAGCCTTGCCGGAATAAGGCCACAGCACCAGTCCAGTCCATCATTCTGTCTCACACAGCGGTTCACCATTTCCTTCAGGATATTCCCAGGCAGAGGTCTTCACCTGCTTACGATTCCCCACAAATGGCACTGAGAGAGTTCCTGCCTATCTCTCCAACCCGGAGGTTGTCCTTAGGCATCCATCATGAGAGCCATTGATATCCTTGTTCTAGAAAATACAGCGTGAATGGGCAAGTCCAGACAGCACTTCTCCCTGTCTATCTATCTGGACCTATTGCTTCTTGAGTCAATCCTACACCTGCTTCCGACAGTCCCAAGATTTCTGAGATGCTGTTGTTCCGCAGGCAGAGGTGACATGGTGGAAATGCTGCTTCAAGGGTGGTTTGACTTCTCCTCGGACCCCCCCCCCCGGGACCTCACAATTCCTGCTAGGGTGGTGAACGCCTGTCTTCTACTTAATTTAGTTATGAGTAGACCTTTGATCCTCTTTTTCCCTTCTGACAGGCTCTTCTGCAAGTGGCCAAGAACCTCTTCACTCACCTGGGTACGTATCCTGGCTCAACCTCTTGGCGCTTCTCTCGGCAAAGGGGGTGGAAGGCTGGCAGGCAGCACTGAGAACGTGGTGAAGAAAAGGAGACCCAGGGCTTCCCTTCCAGAAGGCCACCGTGGCCCGACATAAGCCGGGAGCTGGTGCTGAATCCAGAAGCTCCTATCTCCGATGTTGGTCCATTGCATGGCTTTAGATGTGGTATCTCCGCCTCATTCCCTTTTCTGTTCAGTGGGGAGAACATTGAAATGTCCCTGAAGAAATCCTAAAGGGCATGGACTTTGGGCCTATTAGAAAATCCCAGGGGTCCATCACCATATCTAATATGGTGACTATCAGGGAGAACATCAACTGTTAGAGTGGTATGATGACGGAATTGGATGACCTCAGGTGGAGGAGGAGGAGGAGGAGATGGTGAGGGCTCCAACACTGGGTGGCAATTCAAGAGAAAAATAGACAATCACCAGTCAGATCTGTTTTGATTGGGATTCCTGCCTTGGTCAGGGGGCTAGACTCAATGGCCGTAGAGGCCCCTTCCAATTCTGTCACTCTTGGATTCTTTTATTTTATTTTATTTATTGGTGTATTTTATTTTAGCCCCGTCTTTCTCCTTGGGAGAGGACCCCAGGTGGCTTACAGTAATGAGGGACAATATACAACCCAGTACAATTAAGACATATTCACATTTGAGAACAGGGAATTGAGGGATATCTGACAGCAATAAAATGCAATATTAAAGCTAAAAAAAAAAGAATGCAAGCAGTTAAAGAGAGAGTAAAAATTCCATGTGATCATGCACGGTGGCCCATCCAAAAGTTACAAAAGTGGAACAGGTGATACCTTTAGGCTACTAGAAAATTCACAAAAAACGTTGCTAATATTTCAAGGGAGAAACCCTCTTCCTCAGAGCAGTACCATTAGGTTATAACATGGCAAAAGATGGATTTGCTAGGAGTTATTTCTTAGATGTAAGGCCCTTGGCAAGATGGGGGGAAAGCCAGGCAGTTTCTTAGGGCGCTTTTACACGACCCCTAAGATCCGCTGGCCACTTAAATTCGGACCAGAGATCTTAGGGGTTCATCGCTCTTCCTGTGTCCCCACCCCTCCGCACTTCCTGGTTGCTGGCTGCGTGAGGGGAGGGAGAAAAAGAGAAAGAAAAGCATGCCGCTCACCTCCTCCATTCTGCCTCTCGCTCTTGCTGGCAATATTCCTGTCTCTGTAAAGTAGCTCTTAAAGGGGCGGGAGCCAAAAAAACAACAAAACAGAAGCGAGGAGAGCCCCACACTCACTATCATTACACCGCATCAAGGAATTTTGACCTCCAGAGAGCAGGTACTTGAAAGGTGCGCTGGGACGCGCTAAAGTGGGCGTGGCCGCACTTAATTTCCTGTAAACTCCGGAGCTGGTGGGGAAACATTTTTAAGCTCCGGAGCTGGGAGCCATTTGCCCCGGAGTTCAGGGGTCGTGTATAAACGCCCTTAGTTGAGGCTGGGAGCTTGGATGTTTTTAGGCTGCATCCGAAATGAAGGGAGGGAGGTGTTTGTATTGTCCCAGTCCTTCCAAAGACATGTCACGGCTCTCACGTACACACATTCACACCTCTCCTCAGTGTGGCTTATCCACATTGTTATGAGGGATGGAAACTAACATTGAAAACTTAGTGTCAATGCAATCACACAAGGGGAGATATAAACACAAGTTATAAGTGGCTCTAAATACAAAGCTGTGTAGTCATGTATGGTAGATGCATATCAAAGACACATAATAATTCTGTATTTGGGGTTAAGGGAAGTCTCATGTTGACGGTGAAACCAGAGATTGTTACTGCTCCGTCCTCTTCCTAATAGAACAAGCTATTAGAAGAAATGCAGTTAAGGCTAGAATACAAAAATCAGCTGAGTCCCCGACATGTAGACTCTGCAAAGAGGCAGATGAAACTATCGACCATATATTGAGTTGTTTCAAGAAAATTGTTCAGACTGATTACAAACAGCTTTCATAATGTAGTTGCTCAAATGGTCCACTGGAATTCGTGTCACAACTATCATCTGCCTGTAGCAAAGAAATGGTGGGATCATAAGCCTGAAAAAGTGATTGAAAATCAGCATGCAAAATTACTTTGGGACTTCCAAATACAGACAAACAGGATTTTGGAACATAATACCCCAGATATTGTGATTGTGGAGATGAAAAATGTGTGGATCATTCATGTTGCTATACCAGGTGATAGCAGAGTCACCGAGAAACAACTTGAAAAAATTACCCGTTATCAGGATCTGAAAATTGAACTTCTCTGGCATAAACTGGTACAGGTGGTCCCAGTGGTAATCGGCACGCTGGGTGCAGTGCCCAAGGAGCTAAGCAAGTATTTAGAAGAAATTGGAGTTGACAAAGTCACCATCAGTCAGCTGCAGAAAGCCTCTTTACTGGGATCGGCTCGCATAATTCGCCGATACATCACGTTGTCCTAAACGCTTGGGAAGCGTTCGACTAGTGATTGGTAATACAAAATCCAGCATAGTTATCTTCTCTGCTGTGTGATGATGATGATGATGATGATGAAATTCCGTTCTCAGTTGGCTATTTGTGGACTTCTATGGGACAACAGAGTGCTAAATTCATGATATCAAGGGCCAAAAATCCTGTTGCTTCACTTAACAAAATTTGCAACTTCCAGGCAACAGGATTTCAGCCTGTAAGCGTGGGATCTATTTTAACATAAGGAAAGAAAAATGCCTCCACTGCCCTTTCTTTCCTAACCAGGCAGGCACTATTTTATTTTATTTTTCCCCTTGCAGATGATGTGTCGGTCCTGCTGCAGGAGATCATCACAGAAGCACGGAATCTCAGCAATGCCGAAATGTGAGTCTTTCGTGGGGCAGGGAGGGTCCCTCCGGTGTCCCCCCACACACACAGAGAGAGAGACACAAATGTTCCCACAGCATGGAAACTCATGGGGATGACCTTGGCAAGGGCTGCCCCCAACACAGACAGACAGACAGACAGACAGACACACAGACAGACACACACACACACACACACACACACACACACACACACACACACACACACACACCATCACCGCTGGGCTCTATTGATGAGCTGGGGAGGTTGATATCAAACACCCCCAGCCCAGCTCCACAGGCAGGGATGAGGGTCTCAGGGGAGGGCATCGTTTCTTTATTTGGTCCCGCAAGATGGGGTTGACTTCGGACCTCCTTCATTCTAGCAGAGCAGAACGCCCTCCCTAAACCTCGCCATTGTCAGAATGCTGCTCAGAACCAAGCTCGAGCCAGGAAAAATGGATTTGGTGGTGTCCATTTTCTCTCTCTTTCTCAAAAGTCTAGCGATGATCAGTTGCTTCTTCCCATTTTTTGTTGGTTGGTTTGGTTTGGTTTGGTTTAGTCTGTTCTGTTCTGTTTAACACCAGGAACTTAGCATTTGGAAATGAAATGTCAAATTCTGTGTCTTAGCATTAACATCATGATTTCTGCATTTGGAAGGCGGCATCTAAACTCCCAGGAGTAGCATTTTGAAAGGGGTGTTAAAGCGTTCGCTTTCCATTATAGGCGTTGGGTGCCTCGTGTGCCAGTTGATGCAGAAATAACTGTGTTCATGTTAACACATTATTTCCAGTCTCTGTTACAGGGTCCAGCTCTAAGTTATAGATAAGCCATCCTTAGAAAGAAGGATTTCATACATTTAGAAAGCATCTTATTCCACAGAACAGAAGTGTAATGATTACCATTGATTTGCAGAGTAACTCATGCTATTTCAGGGGGAGTTTTTTTAATTTAAATGTGGGTTGTCTTTTCCTGGTTTCCGAGACCCTGCAGACTGACTGATTCACATCTCTAGGTCACTTAATGGGATTTCCAGCTCTCATGATTGATTGTCGTCAAATGCTGGGAAAGGCAGTAAATGTTAAGGAAAGGTGGAAGGCATCAGGAAAAGAGGAAGGCCGAAGATGGATTGACTCATGGGCTCTGAGTTATCCGTGACAGATCAGGAAAGAGATCTTGGTGTGTTGGTGGACAGCTCCATGAAGGTGTCTCCCCAATGTGTGGCAGTGGTGAAGAAGGCCAATTCCATGCTAGGGATTATCAAAAAGGGGATTGAAAATAAAACAGCGAACATTATAATGCCTTTGTACAAAACAATATTAAGGCCCCACCTGGAGTATTGTGTACAATTCTGGTCACCGCATCTCAAGAAAGACAAAGTGGAACTGGAAAAGGTGCAGAAGAGAGCGACTAAAATGATTACCGGGCTGGGGCACCTCCCTTATGAGGAAAGGCTAAAACATTTGGGGCTCTTTAGTCTGGAAAAAAGGCGCCTGAGGGGGGATATGACTGAGACGTACAAAATAATGCAGGGCATGAGTAAAGTGGATAGAGGGAAGCTCTTTTCCCTCTCACAAAATACCAGAACTAGGGGACATCCACTCAAATTGAGGGCTGGGAGAGTTAGAACAGACAAAAGAAAATATTTTTTCACCCAGCGCGTTGTTAGTCTATGGAACTCCCTGCCACAGGATGTGGTGATGGCATCTGGCCTGGATGCCTTCCAAAGGGGATTGGACAGATTCCTGGAGGAAAAGTCCATCACAGGTTACAAACCATGATGGAGATGTGTAACCTCCAGGCTTAAAACCGGGGTACTTCAAGGACCAGATGCAGGGGGGTGGTATCAGGAGGCAGAGATCTAGTCTCATGTGCTCCCAGAGGCATCTGGTGGGGCCACTGTGAGATACAGGAAGCTGGACTAGATGGGCCTTTGGCCTGATCCAGCAGGGCTCTTCTTATGTTCTTATGACTCCCTAAAGAAGCCACAAGCTTGAGTCTCCGAGAGCCGAGCAAGGCTGATGAGAACGGGACATTTTGGAGATGGTGCAAACATAGAGTCACCATAAGTCTTGACAGCATGTAGCAATAATAAGAAATAACTTATTACATCCCCGAGGTCTTATTACTTCTTGGCTCCTACTTTTGGGCCAAAAGTAGCTTGAGTTTCCCAGACTTTGTCTCAGGTCATGCATGATGACATCAAAACGTTTTCCCCTACCTGTGGCATCTCTCTCCCTCTGTCCCACATCATCATCATCATTACCCGTAGTCAGCTAAAATTATATTTTGATGACACTGCCTGCCTGCATGGTGCTTTATGGAATGCAAGACGGCAGGTCCCTGCCCCAAAGCACTTACAGTCTGAAATGTGAGGCAGAAAACAGGAGTGGAAATGGGATACGAGGGCAGAGAGAAAAATTAAAGCAGTAGCTGATTCTGTTGCATGCCTTTAGGGTGAGTCAAGCCAACACGTTTCCAGAAAAAGTAGATTTTTTTCAAGAATTATTAGAGGTGGATGGTGACCGAAAGTAATCTGGGAGAAAGTGTATAAGGCTGCAAGGAAGAAGAAGTAGCATCTAAAGTAAATTCTCTTGCCTTTTAAAGACCTAAGAAATTTGTTTCATGAGGGACTACGGTAGTAAATCCATCACAGAAGCCAAAAGGAAAAGACAAAAGATGCTGGGAAAATGTCAAAGGGGAAATGAAAGCATGTTTTAGGAGGTGAATGGATTTTAGAGAATGTAAAATGGGGGTGAAAAAACATTATTTTATTTTTATTTTGAGTACAGTGGTACCTCTTTTGAAATTGTAATTCATTCTATTTGTTTTAAGAAAATTTTGCCTTACGTAACGCAGTTTCCCATAGGAATGCATTGGAAAAGGGTTAATCTATTCTGGAGGCTAGAATAAAGAAAAAATAACCAGGGTTTTTTTTCCTGGGTACATGCAGAATGTTTTTTTGTCTTACAAAGCATCCCACAGGGAATTTTGTGTCATGCAAAGCATGTCTATTCCCGGGAATTTTTTTCTTCCTACAAATTTTTTATGTTACGAGGCATTTGTCTTAAGACAATTTTTTTTTTACCCCACCTTTCTACTTGGAAAAGGACCCAAGGCGGCTTACAGTCATGAGGGACAATATACAGTCCAGTACAATTAAGACATATTCAAGTTTAAGAACAGGGAATTGAGGGGCATCTTACAGCATTAGAAGGCAACATTAAAGCTAAAAAAAGAAGACGAGCAGAGTAAAAGTTCCATGTAATCATGCACAGTAGACCACCCAAAAGTTATGAGGGATGGAAACTAACATTGAAAACATAGTGACAACAATGCTTATGCATTGATTGGAGGACAGTTGTGCAGGCCCTTGTGATTTCAAGGATTGACTACTGCAACGCACTCTACGTGGGGTTGCCCTTGACCCTTGTCTGGAGGCTCCAACGGGTACAGAATGCGGCAGCCAGACTGGTGGTGGGTGCTTGTAGATACGACCATATCACCCCAGTTCTGGCCCGCCTGCACTGGCTGCCCGTTGCCCTCCGGATTAGGTTCAAGGTCCTGGTTTTGGTTTTCAAAACCCTCCACGGCCTGGGACCTGAATACCTGTCGGAGCGTATCTCTCAGAGATCAGCTGAGGCCAGGCCCACTCGTATGTCGCGGGCGCACTCACTCAGGGTGGCCATGCCGAGGGAGGCACGGAAGTCAATGACGCATAGCCGCGCCTTCTTGGTTGTTGGACGTTCATTATGAAACAACTTACCCAGTGAACTGCGCCTTGCATCGTCCCTGCCGGCCTTTAAAAAGGCTTTAAAAACAATGCTGTATAGGGAGGCCTATGGCGACCTTATTTCTGGTTAATTTTTTTTCTTTTTTTTCTTTTCTTTTCTTTTTCTTTTTCTTTTCTTTTTTTCTTTTCCTTCTCACGCCTGCTGCTACAAGTCAATGGGTTTTTATTGATGTTTTTACTGCTTTATTGTTTTATTGATGCTTCTTGTAAACTGCCTAGAGTCCCATTGGGAAATTAGGCGGTATAAAAGCTTAATAAATAAATAAATAAATAAATAAATAAATAAATAAATAAATAAATAAATAAATCTTATTTTAACTATTTTTAACCTGCCTTTTCCTTTAAAAAGGTCCTGAGTACAGCTTATAACCGTTAAAAGACAGCGTTTAAGCTAATGATTGCAAGTATACAAAACTAAAAAAGATCAAATGAATTGAATACCAAAAAGCATTATGAAAACCAAAACACATCCTAAGTAGGAATGTAGAAGAATCCATCTAAAAACCTCATCAGGCTGCCAGTCCATAAGGGAAAGCTTGCCCGATGAGGAGGATCATTGACTGCTGGTGGAAGGACAGAAAAGATGGGACCACCTGGGCCTCCAGTGGAAAAATCTCCCCCCCCCCAAAGGAAATACAAGTGTGAATCGAATCCACAAGATGATAGCCGCTGCATCGCCACCAGATAAAAATACAAGTGGTACCTTGTATGAAGGAATTAATTCATTCCAAATGAAATTCTGTTAAGCAAATTTTCCTGTATACAAATTTCCCATCAGGATGCAATGAAAACGGGTTAATCCCTAATCGCGACCATTTTTATGTTGGACGGATTCGCCCCATAGGCAATTCTGTTAAGCAAATTTCCCTTATCTCTGGAATGTTTTATGTTGTACTGGTTTTATGTTATACAAATTGTTTGTTATACGAGGCTCCACTGTAGCTGCAAATTAACTCTCCCGAGTTCCCCTCAGCTAAATTAACCTCAAGCATCTAGTAAAATAGTTATTAGAGATGGGCACGAAATGAACAATTTTTCGTTTTCATTTTCTTTTTTTGTTTTGTTACGTAATGAAACAAAAAACGAATTTTGTCTCTAAAATGAAACGAAACGAAACGAAACAACAGAAATTCATTTCGTTTTCGTTGCGGCAAATACATTGAACTGTAATGAATGCTAACGAAACAGCAACGAAACGAAAATGAAATTTTTTGCAAAAAATTCACGAAAAACGAAAATGAACCAAAGCGGACCCCCTAAACGACAAACGACAAACAAAACACCATTTTTTGAGTCGTGCCCATCTCTAATAGTTATTATAGTCAATACAAGCAAGAGTAAAAGAGTTATTATAGGCAATATTTGCAGAAAGCAGAACAACCAGCAGATGAACTGTCGTTTTCGCCACTTAAATCCCACAGAGTTCATCTACTTACAGCTTGCTGTCTTCCCTACAAGTGACTTGAGATTCTGGGAGCTGGAATTCTGAATCCATTCCCCATCACCACCAACATCGCCCCCCCCCCAAAAAAAAACTCTGGACTTGAGTGGCCGCTTGTCTCCCTTGAGAAAGTGACTATTGGGGGGGGGGAGCGATAAAGACAGGGGTTACAGCCACCCCCTGCTCAGAGATGTGGGATTTGCACCATTCTGTGTCTGAAGATGCCCTTCTCACCCCTGGGGCCTGGTGTGTGTTTCTCTTCCAGATGCTCCGTTTTCCTGCTGGACAGAATCAGCCACGAATTGGTGGCCAAGGTTTTTGACGGGGGCGTGGTGGACGATGAGGTAAGAGCGCCGCCCCACAAGGCACAGAAACTTTAACTGACAGGCCGTCAGCATGGAGTCCCACCAAAGTGGATTGCTGGGTCCTGTGCTTGACGGAGATGTTTTTATTCTGGGGGAGAGCGTCCGATTTATATGTCGTCTCTCCAGTCAAACACACACAGACACACAGACACACAGACAGACAGACAGACACACACACACACACACACACACACACACACAAAATCAGGTATCCAGTTGTGGAAAAGGTGTTACCCTGTGGAGTTGTATGGCTGGCTAGCTGATCTAAGAGACCAGCGTGGTAAGAGAGAGCCAGCTTCTAAAGCAGTGGTTCTCAACCGGTGGGTCCCCAGATGTTCCTGGACTGCAACTCCCAGAAGCCTCCATCACTAGCTGAGCTGGCCAGGGTTTCTGGGAGTTGCAGTCCATGAACATCTGGGGACCCAGAGGTTGAGAACTGCTGTTCTAAAGCTTTCATACTATTATTTCCTGTTTTGATTGGTGGCAGGATCACAAAGAGAGCAGAACTCTGGTATCTCTGCTATAGGATGAAATAATTTGGCATCTAAAATCTAAAACGTCTTAAGTTTCAAAGTCTGAGATGTACATGTAGCTTAAGAAATCTTAATTAGCTACTGGCAGGCTTCTCTTCTCTTACTCTGATTCCTGTATTCAGCCAAAGCTATCGGTATAAATAAAAAGAGGGTTGAGCCGTGTGGCCACAAAAACAAACGCAAAACTAGGCTAGGCGATACCTTTATAGGTGGCTAATCAAGCAAAAAAGGCAAGCTGATCTTTTGATGGCGAGCCATCTTTATCAAAGATGTACCTGGTGAACTACATCTTTTGCCAAGACTGTACTTTGGGTACAATGCTTTGATAAAGATGGCTCACCATCAAAAGATCAGCTCGCATTTTTGGGTGGTAGGTGGCATACAAGCTATATAAATAAATAAATAAATAAATAAATAAATAAATAAATAAATAAGTGACCTATAAAGGTATCATCTAGCCTAGTTTTGTTTCGGTATAAAGGTAGCTCAACTCTTTTCAGAACTGTATATTTTTATTCCTTTAAAAAGAATTCTGAATGTGTGTAGATGCTGAAAAGAGGAATAAAAACAAAGGGAAGAATAGCAACTCATGCTTTTCAGGGCTTTTAAGACTTTTTAAAAGTTCTAAAACAATTTTTTGTTAAAATTGAAGACCTCCTTCTAATATACGTCTACCTGCCTCCTAGCCACTTGCCATCTTTAGGGGATTAATAAGGGATGTCCGTTGGCTTCCATCCCAAGGGGACTTCTTCTTGAGTCTTTGGCTGGCTGGCTTCTCGACAGCTCGTTGCTTTGCTCTGTATGACCAACTCTCTGGACATGCAGAGATGATGGTACGGCAAACACCGAGCGTGTTTCGTGTTTTTCCTTCCTTGGACGTAGAGCTACGAAATCAGGATCCCAGCAGATCAGGGCATAGCTGGCCACGTGGCAACCACGGGGAAGATCCTCAACATCAAGGATGCTTATTCTCATCCGCTCTTCTACCGTGGCGTGGACGACAGCACTGGCTTCCGGACCAGGAACATCCTCTGCTTCCCGATCAAGGATGAGAACCAAGGTAAAACGTGGGAAGCAGGTGAAGTGAGGGGTGGTACCCAGGATGAGATTCTGAGTTCTCCCTGTCCAGGTGGCCCCATCCGAAGTTCAAAAGCGGGGAGGCGTTGCTGCCTCCCGGGCTCCTTCTCTTTGTCATGGAATCGTAGAATCGCCGTAGGGGTTTATTTATTTATTTATTTATTTATTTATGCATTTCTAGACTGCTCCAATTTCCCAAAGGGCGGTTTACGCAAAAGCCAAATAAATAATCAACAGTTAAAATCAAAGACCAAACAATAAAGAACAAATCAAGGACAAATAAACTAAATAATCAGAAAACAATAACTAGCAAATGCCCGGCAAGAGGCTAAAACTAGGAAATTAGTGGGGAAAACACAACAGACAAGGGGAGAAGCAAAACATTACATTACAGATCGTCGTATGCTTCCCTGAAGAGCCAGGGTTTTAAAAGCTTTTTCAAAGGCTGTTAGGGGCTCAAGTTGGCGAATCATGCAAGGCAATGTGTTCCAAATAGTCGGGCCGGCCACCAAGATTACGAGTAGAAACTTTATGGGCCTCTCGGGGGGTAGCCACCCAGAGCGAGAGTGCCAAAGATGTTCTGGTGGGGTGGGCCAACACTGACCTTTGGGAGAGGCACTCTGCCAGATACTCAGGTCCCAAGCCACGGACAGTTTTGTAAACCAAAACCAGTACCTTGAACCTTTTACAGGAGGCAAGGGGTAACCATTGTAGGCGGACCAGAATTGGGGGGATGCGGTCTAAACAGCCCACACCAACCACTAATCTGGCCACAGCATTCTGTACCTGTTGCAATCGCCGGACCAGCGTCAAGGGAAGCCCCATGTAGAGAGTGTTACAATAATCTATTCTCGAGAGGACCAGCGACTGCACCACCATCCTCAGGGAGTCCCCATCAAGGTATGGGCGAATCTGGGCGATAAGCCTAAGTTGGTAAAAGGCTGATTTGGAAACGGCAGCCACCTGGGACCCCAGGGACAGTGCCAGATCCAAGACAATGCCTAGACTCCTCATTTTTTTTTCAACCAGCTGGAGGACAGTCCCATCCGGACTGGGAAGAGGGCCACTGTACCCACCCACCCCCAAAGAACAGCACCTCGGTCTTCTAGGGGTTGCGCCTGAGCCTGAGGGTTGGGAGGGACCTTGGAGGTCTTCTAGTCTAACCCCCTGCCTAAGGCAGGAGACCTCATACCATCCTGGACCGATGGCTGTCCAATCTCTTCTTGAAAACCTCCAGCAATGGTGCACCCACAACATTAGGAGGCCAGCTGTTCCACTCTTTAATGGCTCTCACTGTCAGGAAATATCTCCTCATTTCAAGGTTGGCTCTCGCTCTGATGAGATTCCACCCATTGGTTGTTTGTCCTACCCTCAGGTGCAACTGAGAATAAATTAGTGCCCTCTCCCCTCTTTCCCATCACCTGCTTCTTTAGAAGAAGCTCAGATCTCCCACAATTCCTCTTTATGCGGGCAGAAACAGATGAGATGCCAAGCTTCTCAGTTAGAAGCGGAGCTCCCTTAAGACGTGAAATATATTTGTTCTTCCTACCATGTGGTTTTGCAGCCCTAACAGCAGTAACAATAATCATGAGCTGCCAAGTCAATTCGGATTTATGGTGGCCCTTTTTCAAGGTTCCCCAGGTAGAGAGAGCTCAGAAGTGGTTTCTCCTTCTCTTCTTCTGAGGACATCCTGGGAGTGTCTGGCTTGCCCAAGACCACGTAGGCTGGCTCTACTCACAGGAGACACGGGGGGGGGGGGATTGAACTCCCAACCTCTGGCACCACAGCTGGAACACTAAACCACTGAGCTTTTGAGCCAACCGTCCAGCTCTGCGGGTTCCAAGCTAGCTTGCCTTTGCTTGGTGCTTCTTCATTGGGATCCATTTGCAAGTTGAATGCACGGACATTGAAGCTTTGGGGAGACGCGTCTCTGGAGACCTAATGTTTTATCACCTTTCAACTGTGAAGCTGGCGTCTCACCCGTTCTTCCCTGATTCTTACAAACAACTCTTCGTTTGAGAGTTATTTTTCTCTATACTCAAGAACAGAGCTCGGTTCAGAAGTGATGCTTTGCTCTTAAGCAGGTCATTACTTTGCCTTTTGGGAGGGTGGTTGTAGGAACAGAGCCGGTGATCTCATCCAGCTGGGAGATTGTGGCCGTTCGCTGGCTTTTGCTCTTTGCTTGCTGCTCTAGCCGGTGTCTTCTCTGCTTCTCCCAGAGGTCATCGGAGTGGCTGAATTGGTCAACAAGATCAACGGGCCATGGTTCAGCAAATTTGACGAGGACTTGGCTACTGCCTTCTCCATCTACTGTGGCATCAGCATTGCCCACGTAAGTGTGGCTCTTTGCCTTCTCAGACCCTACCTATTGTCCTCTGGGTGGGGCGATGGGGGGCAATGAGCTGTCTTGCTAAAATAGTGACAGAGCTGGATCCAGAAAGTATCGCTGGGCCAGGTTGATAATTTGGGTTACATAAGAACCTAAGAAGAGCCATCCTGCTGGATCAGGCCAAAGGCCCATCTAGTCCAGCTTCCTGTATCTCACAGTGGCCCCACCAGATGCGTCTGGGAGCGCACGAGACTGGAGATCTGTCTCCTGATAACACTCCCCTGCCTCTGGCCCTTGAAGTACCCCGGTGTTAAGCCTGGAGATGACACATCTCCCCATCATGGTTTGTCACCTGTGATGGACTTTGTCCTCCAGGAATCTGTCCAATCCCCTTTTGAAGGCATCCAGGACACATGCCATCACCACATCTTGTGGCAGGGAGTTCCACAGACTAACAACACGCTGGGTAAAAAAAATATTTTTTTTCTTTGCTCCAGTCTCTACTCTACAAGAAGGTCCATGAGGCTCAGTACCGAAGCCACCTGGCCAACGAGATGATGATGTACCACATGAAGGTAAGGCCCCACTGAAGCTGTCCCCAGGAAGATCAATGGTCTACCAAGCTCTCCCACTTGGCATCCTGTCCCCAACTTCTGGCAGGCCAAGGCAGATGGGTTGTTGTTCAGTTGTTCAGTCGTGTCCGACTCTTCGTGACCCCATGGACCAGAGCTTGCCAGACAGATGGGAGACAGCCCCTATTCCTGATATCCTAATACAGTGGTACCTCTGCTTAGAAGTTTAATCCATTCCGATGCATGCTCATGAGTCGAACAAATCGTAAGTAGAGCAGTCGTATCTAAAAAATAAAAAATAAAAATCAGTTTTTTAAAAAAAATGTAAGTAGAGCAGACCGCGTCTGAAATTTGTAAGGCAGCAGTTAAAACGGCAATGATTTTCCGCTCTTACGTCGAATTGCTCATAAGTAGAGGTGCCACTGTACATCCCTTTCTCTTTACCTGTGTGATTGGCAGCGCAGCACCTGGGGTGCCCCCATTGTGGTTGGCTTGAAGCAAAGGAGGAGCCCAAGTCTACAAGCTGGTCCTGAATGCCACCCTTCCCCCACCTTGCCCAAATGACCTCCTAGTGCCAAAACCGGTGTGTTGAATCTAACGTCCACTCTTTGCTTCTTCTTCTTCCAGGTCTCAGACGATGAATACACCAAGCTCCTGAACGAAGGGATTTTGCCTGTGTCGGAAATTGACCCCAACTTTGCCAAATTCACATACACGCCACGTTCCCTGCCCGACGACGATACGTGCATGGCGAGTGTTGGTGCTCCTCCCCTTCTTAGATGGGTGTTATCTTTGAGATTCTACGTTCATCTCCTGGCTGGCTCGCCGCATTGTCAGGCGTGCTTATCAGGTTCTGACATTGTGGCCTGCAGGGTCCCTTGGAACTGGAAGGCACTTTCTCCTTTAAGGCAAAGAGGCCCCTTCCCCCAAAGCTGGATCCCAACCTCTTCCACAGAGAGTTCCCAAATCCAGCAGGCACTGTGAACAAAGAGAAGACTGTGCATTTGGGGGGAGTCCTCCTGAATCAAACCAATAGCTTGTAGGGTCGCATCCTGCCTTCCCCAGGGGCTAAATCCTGGATACATACACAAACACCACACTCTTCAGCTTAGAAAAATATCTCTTTGCATTTCTAGTAGCTTCCAGAAGGGGCTATTCTGCCTTAAAGCAAGGCGGTTTCTTCGCGTCCGTTTTGTCTCTGTTAGCGTTCCGCTTAGGAGTGGTACAAAAAATGTTACTTCACGTCCATCGCACAACTACTGAAATTTGTCTCTACCACGCCCCCGGAACGAGTGCGAAGTGTGACAATCCTGTCCCTGGTGCTGGGGTAGGGATTTCCCTTGTCACTCGTTGTTCCCGCTTTCTGTTCCGAGACAAGTCACCATGTAGTAACGACTGTCACGCAACAAAACATTTATTTCTCTCAAAAAACTGTGTTCAGGTTGTTGTTTTCTCGACTTTTCAGAAGCGAAATATCGAAAAAGAATTTTTAAGCCCACCCACCCACCCCAAAAAAGGGAAAGAGGAAGCTCGACAAATTCAGTGTTTGTCAAGGTACAAGACCGTGAGGTAAGACTTGTCACGAGACAAGTTATCACGGCCATGGGAACACTGAAACAGGGACAAAACCACATGATCACGACCAACGCTGTCACAGTACAAAACTCGTCACGGAAGAAAGAAGGACGTGAAGTAACCGCCCCAAACACCACTCCTCTCCTCCATTCTGAAAGAGATCTTGCAGAACCCAAAGTGAATATCCAGACACTTTCAGCCACATCTGTGGGAGAGTTTTGTGGGACACAGTGTGTCCTTAGGAGTAGAAATGGCTTGGGCTTGCTGTATTTGCTCATCCCCTGCTATGGAGAAAAGATCAGCAAAGGTGGGACCCTTGAGAGGTTATTAGGTTCTTCTGAAGCCCCTGGTTATGTGAGCTCCGGCTGGCAGGAGTCACAGTATCATGAATTTTTGGGAGCACCTACATCGTTTGTACAATTCTTAGCCTCTGGAAAATGCCCTTTGTTTGCAGTGGAGAAAGATGCAGGGGGGAAGGCATTGTTGAGTAAGGAGGCCCATAGCAGAGCAGTTAAACTGCAGTGCTGCAGCCAAAACTCCGCTCAAAAATCAGGTTCAATGCCAGGTTGCCAGCTTGAGGTTCACTCAGCCTCCCATCCTTCCAAGGTCAGTAAATCGAGTACCCAGCTCGCTGGGGAAGAGGGGGCAATGTGTGACCTTCATAATAAAATTATATAGACTGCCCACAGAGTGCTTTAAGCGCTATGGGCCGGTATTGAAGCAACACGCTTTTGGCTAATAAGAACAAAAGGTTTCAAAGGGTTACGTTTTCAGCTGTTTCAAACCTGACCGGTTAACCACGTGCAGTGTAGAAGGAGCTGCTGGTCCCAATAACTCCGTGCAGTGGCCGGGCGTCCTGAGGTTTAATGCGTCTTCTGAGTATCTTCCTCTTGGTTCCCCACAGGCCACTCTCAGTATGCTGCAGGACATGAATTTCATCAGCAGCTACAAAATCGATCACCAAACGCTCGTCAGGTAGGTCGCAAGGAGGGCCCTCCGGCCATGCTTCCTTTCTGCAGTGTGGCATTTAAGTTTTGGATCGGATGCCTGCCTTATATTTATTTATTTATTTATTTATTTATTTACTTATTTATTTATTTTATATATTATATATATATTTCGAGCAAGGGGGTTGGACTGGATGGCCTTCGAGGCCCCTTTCAACTCCAGGATTCTATTAATCAGTGGCCATGTGAATTAGGACCCCACTCAAATAGGTATACAGTAACCTGCCACCTATTGCGAGGGTAGGGACCCACCCAACCCGCAATGATTGAAAATCCGCGATATGCGGATGCAGGTCGAGTGGGGCCCGGGGGGGGGGGAGGGGCAGCCTGTCCAAGCGGTGAAGGTGGATCTGACCCGCCGCCACCGTTTGCCTGGGCTGCTGGAAGACTTTTTTAAAAGGTTTTTTAAAAGGTTTTAAAACTCCAGGCTTTTTAAACATTCCTCCCACACACACCTTTCCCAAGCCCCGGGTTCCAGCTGATTGGCACTGGGTTGGGGAATAAAGGTTTTTCTCCCCCCACCCCAGTGCTAATCAGCTGGAGCCTCGGCATGTACTGCAGCCCCGCGATATAGCGGGACCGCAGTACATGAACCGCAAAATGGTGGTGGGTTACTGTAGTTCCATAACCTCACCTCTCCAACCATCTCCCACAGGGTGGCTCAGCACATCCGCTGTTTAGGTGAACCTCTTGGCGGGCATTCCAGGTCACCTTTCGGGGTTCCGTGGATGTTTTCTGAAAGCTGTTTCCCTTGCTACTCTCCAACTCGGGTTATCTGGGATGAATAATTCCAAAAACGTACCTAGTTTAAAAGGGAGGAGGACTTTGCAAAGAAGTGGTCGCTGAGCTTTCCTCCCTGATCCCCCGTCCGGTTCTCACGGAGTAACCGCTTCTCTTTTCTTCTTCCAGGTTCTGCCTGATGGTGAAAAAGGGATACAGGGACCCCCCGTACCACAACTGGATGCACGCTTTCTCCGTCTCCCACTTCTGCTACCTGCTCTACAAAAACCTGGAGCTAGTCAATTACCTGGAGTAGGTACCTGGAGGAGGAGGAGGAGGTGGTGGTGATGGAGTCTCCTCTGGGGCGCCTTTGAGGCCAGAGGTCAGCCTTGGGAAAGCCCAGCAAGCAGGGGACACACTTGGCCAGCGGCGTGGCTTCACAGCCTGTGCGGGTGGGTGGGGTCGAGCTGGCCATAA
The DNA here is from genome assembly GCA_037367245.1 of Phrynocephalus guinanensis. Lineage (NCBI taxonomy): Eukaryota > Metazoa > Chordata > Lepidosauria > Squamata > Agamidae > Phrynocephalus > Phrynocephalus guinanensis. Next base: position 137,540,229 of record CM074736.1, on the reverse strand, counting down.
GCCTGGGCTTCTCCTGCTGTATAAGGTTGTGTTCATGGAAGGAGAGGATCCGCCTGGGGAATTCTGGGAACTGTAGCCCCAAGGCATAAACCCGCAGATCTTGTGTACCGGCAGACTGGTCTGCGGACAGGGGTTGGCATGATCCAGCCCCAATTCTAAAGGGACAAAAACCTTTGATTTATTCTTCTCTGGAAGCTGAGTCATGGCTACTGGACTTCTTTTCCTTGAATATGCCTGAGGCCTCCACCTCTGTTGAGAGAGAGGGTTTCAATGCTCACATGAATGTATTGGGATGAAAAGCCCTCATCCCTGTTCAAGCCTGAAGAGACAGTCATGGCTGTTTTGATGTAGGCTAGATATGGAGGGGTAACAAACAGCTCAGGACCAGAATCAACAGTACACCTCCACTTGAAGGACAAAGGGCACTCATGCAAAGATGAGGATGTACACATGTTAGACAGAGAAGATGGGTGGTTTGAGAGAGGAGTCAGGGAAGCCACTCATGTGAGCATTAATGAAAACCCCTCTCTCAACAGAGGTGGGGGCCTCAGGCATAGTCTATCTGCTACTTATCAGTGTGTGCTTTCAACAATGCCCAGACAAATCAAAAAGCCTTCACCACCAAGGCCATCACTAACGACCCATAATTTATGGGTTTCAGCATCTTAGGCCATTGTTCACCTTAAGGCTATGGATACTATTGTCTCCCTAATGAGCCTATTCAGGCCGGTGTTCATCTTATGAGCCTAACTCAGACCCGGGTGACATGAGGACAAAGCTGACTATAAGATGGAGGACTTGCACTAGCTGTCTTCAGACTAATGAAGCTGCTTGGATGAGTAGTGAAATGTTTCTATCTCTCAAGAAAAAGAAGTCCAGTTGCCATGACCCAGCTTCCAGAGAAGAATAAATCAAAGGTTTTTGTCCCTGAATGAGTGAGAATCTTCACAGACTTTGATTTATTCCGAACCCATTCATCGCTTTCTACTTTTTGAGTCTGTTCCCTTTCACTTGCCTCCTTCAGCCCGCACACATCCTCATGGGATCGGTGTTGACGTTCCGTGGGGAGCACCTCATGACAAGCCAGCATCCGTTCAGGGCACGCATCCCTTCCTCCATCACTGGCACGAGGGGGCATCCCGGGGGCACCTCGGAGGCCTCGGCCGCTCATGCATGGCTCTGTGCGCCTGTTGTTGTTTTTCTGTTCGCAGGGACATCGAAATCCTTGCCTTGTTCATCTCCTGCATGTGCCACGACCTGGACCACCGGGGCACCAATAATTCCTTCCAGGTGGCTTCGGTACGGTTTGAAGTCAATGGCCCTCCTTGGCAAAGCAAAGGGAGAGCGGGGTGGAGCTGCTGGTGGTGCTGGTGGTGGTGGCAGCGGCGGCGGTAGGGGCTGTCTTCTCTCGGCTAGAACCAAATAGGAACAGATATCTGTTGGTTTTTCAGTGTGAACCTTTTGACAGCTGGTTCCTTAGTACAAGGGGTGGGGCAAACCTTGCTAAATCCCTCTAACTCATCTGTTTAAACCGGGAGGGGGGAGGTATATCAGGGGCTTAGTGTCACCTCCCCCCTGCTCCCCAATCCCCCAGCCATCCCTTCACACACACACACACACACACACACACACACACACACACCAGGCTGCACAGGGATGCTTCTGACTGTGTTAGGAAAAGAGCAGCAGAAAGACGCCTGCCTGGGGTGCTTCCTCTCTGGTTTTGGTTGTTTGCTTGTTTCTGGAACGAGAAGGCCCTTACGGGATCTGGAAGTTGAGTCATGGCAACTGGACTTCTTTTCTTCAGAGACTGGATCGTTTTGCTGCTCATCCAAACAGCTCCGTACGGTTGCCATGGCTCACCTTCCAGACAAACTCGCCTGGCAGACACGAGAATGATAGTTGTAGTGAGTTTTTCGGGCTGTTTGGCCGTGTTCTGGAGGTTTTTCTTCCTGACCCTTTCCCCAGTCACTGTAGCTGGCGAATGTGACCTGAGAATCTTCACGGCCCTTTAGGGCTGTCCCCCAAGGCCCCCGCAGTACATGCTGCCTGCAGGACTCCGTGAGGCTGATTTTTAACAAAGATATCAGCCATCCACCCAATGCTTCTGACTCTTAACTCCAGCTGTTCAGGGCAGTCCCTTTATTTTGCAAAAGATGCAATTATGTGCAAAAAAGAATTTTTTTTAAAAAAAGGTTTTGCTAAAAAAAAAGTGGAGAAATGACTATTTTTGTGCAAAATTACATAGTTCTCCAATGGCTGGAGACAATCGATTACGATTTTATCACTCGCACAACCTAAGGATGAAACCGTTTTATATGGGCTGCAAACCAAGTTTTTTCAACTGCCCTCAGGGGCTTTTAAAAGCTCTTCACTTCCAAAAACAATTCAATTCTATGCAGTTTTCCGGGAAAGAGGCCATTTCAGCAGTGTAGACTCTACAACCGATTTAAATATCCACGGATAAATTAATTTCCATTCAGTGCATGTGAACAGGGCCACCAGTTTAAATACCACATGACTTGAACCTGTTTTTTTTTTTAATGGCTGAGCAGAAATCGATTCAGATTGCCCTCTTGGCCACAGCCACTGTCGGGATCCTATTGCGCACCTCACAGATTTGCTTGCTGGCCACACTAAAACGTTGCCATACTTGTTCCTTTGTTGGAACAAATTTGGATCTTCATTCCTGGGGGGTGGGGGTTGCAATAAAGCCATTTAAGAGGAGAGAAAATACTTCAATGTGGAGAGGAGGGTGGGCATTTATGGATCATCCACAAACACCCAGGGAGACAAAGATAGACACTGGGGAGTTTTATTTTTTTAAAAGCCTAGCATCTGCGAAAGCTAGCCAAATATCTGTAGGAATGGAGATGTCACAGTGCCTACTGCATTGCAATTTTTAGTTTGGGTCTCTGAAGCTGCCTTCGTCCCTTTTAATATTCATTCATTCATTCATTCATTCATTTATTTGTCTACCACACCAATATCCCAAACGTGAACTCTGGGCGGTTTACATAAAAGACATAATAATTACAAGACAATTAATAAAATAACAAAGAGGGGGAAAATACACAGCAACAAACAGGTAATCGACAAGAGGCATAAAACAACTGATAACAAGCACAAACTACAAAGACAGGGAAAAACAATACACACCCTAACGATGATAAGAGAGGCAAAGAAGGACTTTGAGGAACGCATGGCTATGGCTAGCAATAGAAAAGGAAATAATAAAAGCTTCTTTAAATGTGTAAGAAGTGGGAAACCTGCCAGAGAACCAGTTGGCCCTCTGGATGGTGAGGAAGGAAAAGGGGAGATTAAGGAGGACTTGGAAATTGCACAGAAATTAAAAGAGTTCTTTGCATCTGTCTTCACGGCAGAAGACCTTGGGCAGATTCCGCTGACCGAACAGCTCCTCCTGACTAAAGAATTTAATCAAATACAGGTTAGAAGAGAGGATGTTTTAGGACTAATTGATAAATTGAAGTTCAGCAAGTCACCGAACCCAGATGGCATCCACCGAAGGATATTATTATTATTATTATTATTATTATTATTATTATTATTATTATTATTATTATTATTATTATTATTATTATTACTGAAAGCCAATCCATATCTTTTCCACGCAAGGAGGTGGCTCTGTCTTAGGTGGACCAGTTCCATTCTGAGCTGGTGGTTTTGGCAACGGGTAGCCCAGTGGCCCAACATCTGGATGACGATGGGGTGGGCTTAAAAGAACCCTAAAAGAACTCTTCCCCCTTGGGGATGAGAATCCTTTATTGAAGTGCCTCGGGAGGGCTTATGCTCTGTCCAGGGATACCATTTCCTGCATCCATGGGGCCATCTCTTCCTGCATCTGCCTCGCTGACCAGCATCCCTCGTCTGCAGGGTTTGGGCACCCAGGGAGGGTACAGACGTGGGAGGAACTGAGCCGCCCTCGGGCTCTGCGCGGTCTCTGCATCTTCACAGCCACCTGCGTGCCTTGAGCTGCATATGTTTAGAGCAGTGGTCCTCAACCTGTGAGTCTCCAGATGTTCCTTGACTGTAACTCCCAGAAATCCTTTCCAGTTCAGTGAGTGGTAGAGACTTCTGGGAGTTGCAGTCCAGGAGCATCTGGGGACCCATAGGTTGAGAACCACTGCTCTAGAGCCACCTGTGTATGTCTAGAGGACCCACACTGTCCCAGCCGAGAAGAAAGGCACGGAGGACACCAGTGGGCGGCACTGCCCTCTCCACCTGGCACAGCTTCAAGGGCATCTCTCCTTCATCCTTGCCCGCCAATGCCCAGCCTCTTCTCACCTCCAACACCCCTCTTTCCCTGGGCATGGCTTCCTTGGCATGGTCGCGGGATCGCACTTACTTCTCTTTCTCTTTCTCTCTTCCAGAAATCTGTCCTGGCTGCCTTGTACAGCTCAGAGGGCTCCGTCATGGAGGTAAAAAAATGCCTCTGTTATCTAATCACGGCCACCACTTGGTTGGAACCAGAAAAATGGAAAATAACAACAGCAACAGCAGCTTATATGATGATAAAGGATTTGTTTTTGGGGAAGAGCGACCCAATAGGGTATAGTGGATAGAGCAACAGACTCAGGAGGCATGAGTTTGAGTCTCCCTTCAGACATGGATGCTGGCCTGGGCTGGTAAAACCTCTCCTTAAGTATCTCAGGCACCATGAAATCCCTCTTAGGGTGGCCATAAATTAAGCATGTCTTGGAGTCTTGGACATAATCCACCGTCCTGGAGGATTCAAGTTTTCCCTCTTTGTCCCATGCTGCTTTTTCTTTTATTTTTCTCCTATTTGTTTTCTTTATATGACACCAAAACAGTGAGCTGCAAAGTCGGCAGCTCGGCGGTTCGAATCCCGGGTGCCATGCAGCGGAGCGAGCCCCCGCTGATCACCCCAGCTCCTGCCAACCTCGCAGTTCAGAAGCATGTCAATGTAAATAGATAAATAGGTACCACCGTAAAAGGCAGGAAAGGTAAAACAGTGCTTCCTTGCAGCCATGCCGGCCACGTGGCCACGGACTTGCACAACACTGGCTCTTTTGGCTTGAATACGGAGATGAGCACCACCCTTAGAGTCGGACACGACTAGCACACATGTGCGGCGGGGGGAACCTTTACCTTTACCTTCTCCCTATAAGGGGAACTCAAGGCAGCTAACAATAGTAAAAGGAATGGTGTTAAAAACAGCCAGTTAGAGATTTAAAAACAATCAAACTGCATGCTTATTAATATACGACTGACGTGGTGGGTCTCCCACTCCGACCTGCCCAACCTTTCGGCTTTGCGTTCTTCCTTCTGCTGTAGAGACACCATTTTGCCCAGGCGATTGCCATCCTGAACACCCATGGCTGCAACATCTTTGACCATTTCTCCCGAAAGGTGAGTCTGAGCCGCAGATGCCCACGTCTTGGAGTCTCCTTGAGCCTGAAAAGCAGCCATCTTGAGTTCCTCGGGATGCTCCCTGCTCATGGGCCCTCCAGCTGGCGGTGGGTCGGATGAGGCGGTCCAAAGTGAAGGAATATCAAGGCACAGAGTTCCCGTTGACTCCACAGGATTACCAAAGGATGCTGGATTTGATGAGAGACATCATCCTGGCCACGGATCTTGCCCACCACTTGAGGATCTTCAAAGACCTGCAGAAAATGGCGGATGGTAAGGTGATGTTCCTCTGCCTCTCTTTGACGCCCGGTAATTTATCATCAAGCATGAGGGACTTCACTGAAAACTAAGATGGGAGTATGTCTGTGAAGATTCTCAGTCATCCAGATGCGTTTATCAGTTGAGTCATGACAACTGGACTTCTTTTCTTGAGAGATCGAAACGTTTCGCAGCTCGTCCAAGCAAGCTTTGTCAATCTGAGGAAAGCTAGTGGCGAGGCCTCCCATTTATAGTTCGCCTTGATTTCACATCACCCTGGTCTGAATAGGCTCATTTGGAGGACAGTGGCCTGAATACAGTAGGCAGTGTGAAATCTCACAAGAAAAGAAGTCCAGTTGCCATGATGCAGCTTCCAGATAAAATGGGAGTCTTCAACTCCTACGGCCCCCTCACATGCCCTCAGACTTATGCATGCATTTATTACAGAATTTTGGACAGTGTTTTCTGTAATTTCTAGTGACAGTGCACTGGAATCTGCTGATCACATTATTATTATTATTATTATTATTATTATTATTATTATTATTATTATTATTATTATTATTATTATTATTATTATTATTATTATTGGTGGTGGTGGTGGTGGTGGTGGTGCTAGTAATAATGAGTAAGGACGTTTTTCTTGCTATTCAGCTGAAATCAGGCTTCTTGTAACTTGAGCAACTTTCCCTCAGAAAAGTTTAGGAACGGTTGTGCCCACATGGAACACCATGTTTCACAACATGACCAGAGCAAAGGAAGCAGACGCCTCCAGTCAGGCTGGAACTGATGCAGAGTTTGCACAGTCAGGGAGTAAAAGATTCGTGAAGGGCTGTGAGCCTCCATATTTCAGAGGCAAACTCAACGGAGCATAACTAGAAAACATTTAAGTGGTATGAACGCAGGCTGAGCCAGCCCGGATGGTGTCCAGCTGTGGATGGAAGAAGACTCAAAAGACGATGTGTTCCCCATAACACCTCCCCACGCACACCCGAGGCACGAGGCACAAACATGGTGAGGCAGTGTGGCATAGTCAGAGACTCATCAAATTAGGACTCAAGGAATGTAACAAAACTCAGGGGTAGGAGCATCTCTGACCGAGAATCACCTGAGTTCCTGTGGGTTCTTTTAAAGAAAACGAATAGCCTGAGAGCATCAATTCAATGAAATCCCTTTATCCACTATTCTAAGTTACAAAAATGGAGAAAAAAACCTCATATAAATCAATGGAAAATCAATGGAAAATATAAAAATGCATATCAGATACAGTCATATAATATTGCCTGAAAACAATAAAGCCTATGATAGAGATGGGCACGACTCAAAAAAATGGTGTTTCGTTTGTCGTTTAGGGGGTCCGTTTCGGTTCATTTTCGTTTTTTGTGAATTTTTTGCAAAAAATTCGTTTTCATTTCGTTACGTAACGAAATGAAAAAATGAAAACGAAAACGAAAAATTGCTGTGTCGTTAGCATTCATTACAGTTCAATGTATTTGCCGCAACGAAAACAAAACACACAACAAAATTTCTGTTGTTTCGGTTCGTTTCGTTTCATTTTGGAGACAAAATTTGTTTTTCGTTTCGTTATGTAACGAAACGAAAAAAATGAAAACAAAAACGAAAAATTTCTCATTTCGTGCCCATCTCTAGCCTATGAAAATCTCACTAGCTTAGATACTATGGAAATTACAATACCTAGGCTGGCTAGGACTAAATTCTAGCTGACTACATCTTGAAGCCAAATCTCAAGCAGGCCTCTCTCTCTCCTAGACTTAAGTATAAACTTCTCTTTTTCCAGCTCTGAGAATCTTCGAGATGTCACGTGAAGTAATTGTCCAATGGTAGCTGTCCAATTTTCTAACTTGGTTTATTATGACTAGGGTATTGCATTCCTTAGATAAGCATCTGGCGAAAAGCTGTAAATGTGCAGTTAATATTGAGCCTTATAAATCACACTATGTCCCATCACCCTCATTCCATTTACAAGGAACATCAATTCAAACTGTCACTTACCTGTAAGAATTCCTGGGTAGTGGTGGTAGCAATTGGAAATGTATTGACAGTGCTACCTTGTATAAAGGAATTAATTCGTTCCAAATGGAATTATGTTAAGCAAATTTTCCTTTATACAAATTTCCCATAGGAATGCATTGAAAACGGAGTAATCCCATTTTTATGTTGTACGGATTCTCCCCATAGGCGATCATGTTAAGCAAATTTCCCCTATCTCTGGAATTTTTTATGTTGTACAAATTTTATGTTATACAAGCTGTTTGTTATACAAGGGTCCAATGTATTTACAATACACCCCACCTTTCTCATTGAGAAGGACCCAAGGTGGGTTACAATACTGAAAGACAATATTTGAAGTTGAAAACAATGAGTATAACAATGGTGGTTAACAACATCATTAAAAGACAATATTAAAGCTAAGAAGTATACAGTTTTTGAAAAGGAAAAAAAAGACCATGCTGAGTAATGGAAAAGACAAAACATGGGAAACACAAATAGTTTTAAACATCTATGCAAAGTAGTAACACATAACAACAGTCCATTGAATGAATGAATGAATGAATGAATGAATGAATGAATGAATGAATGAATAAATAAATAAATAAATAAATAAATAAATCTCATAACAAGGAGCTACTGAGGGAAAGCCTGCCTGCAGTAGAAAGTCTTTTTGCCTGCTTGGAGAAGTACGGCAAAGATGGGCCCAGATGGGCCTCCAGTGGGAGGGAGTTCCAAAGTCTGGGAGCAGCCACCAAGGAGGTTGTCCCCAACAGATGCACCTGTGAAGGTGATGGGGCCGAGAGAAAGGCCTCTCCCTCATCAACTTAAGATCTTGAGCTGGCTCATCATGGGATAGCTTGGGCCCAAGCCGTTTACGGCTTTGTAATACCAGCTCTTTGAGTTGTGTCCGGAAATGGATCAGTAGTAGTACCCAGCAGTAGAGATGGGCACGAAACGAACAATTTTTCATTTCCGTTTTCATTTTTTCATTTCGTTACACAACGGAACGACAAACGAATGTTATCTCCAAAATGAAACGAAACGAACAGAAACACCGGAAATTTTGTCGTGCGTTTCGTTTCCGTTACTGCAATACAGTGAACTGCTTTAAATGCTAAAAAAAATCACAAAAAATTGAAATAAATGGTAACGAAACGGTAACGAAACGAACGAAAACGAAAATGATTTTTTTAAAAAAAATTCGCGAAAAACGGAAATGAACCAAAACGGACCCTCCAAATGACAAACGACAAACAAAACATCGTTTTTTTGATTCGTGCCCATCTCTACCCAGCAGAGCTGCTGTAACTGGTTTTTTGGGGGATCCCCGTAAGCTGCTCCAATCAGCAATCTGGCTGGTGCCTTTTGGAGCCGTCGAGGTTTCCAGAAAATCTCCATCGGCAGCCCCACGTAGAGAGTGTTACAGTAAGCAGGTACCTCGGACGTGAACATTTCATATGCCTGGAGAACCCTCTTGGGGTTGCTGTAAGTCGGAAACAACTTGGTAGCACAGAAGAGGCAACAACGAAGGCCTCCTTCTCAGCCTCTCTTCCTGCTCTGGAAACCAACCCCCGACTCGGATCTCAGCCTCTCTTTTCCGCTTCTGCCCTCTTTTCCAGTGGGTTACGACCCCAAAAACAAGCAGCACCACAGCCTCCTGCTGTGCCTCCTCATGACCTCCTGTGACCTCTCGGACCAGACCAAAGGATGGAAGACCACCCGCAAGATCGCGGTGAGTCAAGAGGGAGGGAGGGCAGAGTGGGCAGAGCTCGTACAGTGTTTTATAGGTTAAAGTCAGCACTTTGAATTGCGCCCGATCGCTGATTGACAGCCAGTGGAGCTGCTTTAATAGGGGTGTAACATGATCTCTGTACTCTGCCCCAGTCAGCAGTCTGGCTGTTGCATTTTGGACCCGTTGGAGTTTCCTGAGAGTTTTCATTGGTAGCCCCACAAAGTGTGCATTACAGTAGTCCAGCCGGGACGTCACTAGGGCATGGGTCACCGTGGCCTGATCTGGTTTCTCAAGAAACGGGTGTAACTTGCATACTAGCCTTAATTGTGCAAATGCGCTTCTGGCCACAGCTGTGACCTGGGCATCCAGGCTCAAGGATGAGTCCAGGATCCACCCCCAAGCTGTGTACCTGATTTTTCAATTGGAGGGTGACCCCATCCAGTACAGATAGCATCCCTATCCCTTGTTCTCCCTTTCAACTAACCAGGAGCACCTCTGTCTTTTCTGGGTTTAGTTTCATTTTGTTCTTCCTCATCCAGTTCATTACTGCAGCTAAACACTTGTGTAAAGTTGAGATATTAGTTCCCTTAGAAATCTGGAGGTGACGAGAGGTAGAACTGGGTATCATCGGCATACTGGTGGCACCTGACTCCAAAAGATCTGATAATCTCTCCTAGTGGTTTCATATAGATGTTACAGCTATATAAGATGCAAAGCTTGAGCACAGCTGTTCACATCTGGGGGAAAGTAGGATGTTTCTGTTTCATCTCCACCTTCTAAAATGTCTCATCTCCTTGGAAGAGTGTGTGCAGCTGGTCCCCTGTCCCTCTGGGCTTTGCTTGAAAGGACCCAATTTTGCAAAGAGAAATGTTTCCCCTTCTGTATGCAGGATGGGAATCAAAGCCCTTGCATACAGGTGGCATCCTAACCCATTGTTCCCAAGCCAACCAGCCAGGGGGGGATCTACTTCTTTTCCACTTAGCTGCCTTGTGTGCTTTTGGGAAGATGATAGATAGAAAGAAAGCAAAGAAGAGATACTGTAGATTGATAGATAGATAGAGAGAGAGAGAGAGAGAGAGAGAGAGAGAGAGAGAGAGAGAGAGAGAGAGAGAGAGAGAATTCTTTTTCTTTTTTTCCCCTTTCTCTTTAAAGGGGGGAAGGGACAAAAAAGGATTGCTAGAGGGGTCAGATGGTTTTCTGACCCAATTTGGGATGCTGCTATTTGGCCACCTAGTAGCACTCTTATTCATGGGCATGGGAAATGTCTCACTCTGCACTCAGTCCACAGTCTCTTTGTCAAACTTGGAAGAAATGTGAAGTGTCGTGGGTTGCTTCCCTGAAATGTTGGTGTCTCTAGGTGTCTGGTGAAGGGGGTCATTTTTTAGCCCAACAAATCTAGAAATCCAAAATTGCTAAAAAAATTCATCAGTTCTTATTCATTAAGGTTCTCAGTTCATATGACTACAAATTAACAAATTAGGAATTTTTGAATGAACTTTGCAATTTGTTTTCTTAACGCCTGCCCATCTCTAGTCATGAGTTCCACTGCTAACATTGTTCCTTCCTTTCCCTTTATTTTCCTCTGACTCATACTATTTTCATAGGAAGTGAATCAGAGGGTCGTTTGTATTGGCACTCTGTTTTCTTAATCATATTTTCCAGTTTAGATGTCTCAGTGCCTTCACTTCAGAAGGTTTTTCAGAACAGAATAGAGTTTTATTGTCACAACAAAATTAGAGTGCTGTTCCACTACACACTCAAAACAACAAGGCACCATACAAAACACATAAAACACGATACAAGATACTAGAAACTCTTAAAACCACTTACAAAATTTAAAACACTACTTGAAAAGTGCTTAAGATGATGCTAAAACCGTCACATTTAACTGCCGCTCTGGGATAAAAAATGTTCTTTAGTCTATTTGTCCTTGACCTAAGAGTCCTATATCTCCTGGCAGATGGCAACAGTTCAAAAAATTGGTGGCCAGGATGCAAAGGGTCTCTCAGAATTCTAGATGTCTTCCTCAGGCGTCTGGAGTTGTATAATTCTTCCAAAGGAGAAAGAGAACAGCCCATTATCTTCTGAACATTGTATTTATAACCCTCTGGAGCGCCCTTCTATCTGCCACTGTGCAACGGACGAACCAGACACAGAGGCAGTAAGTGACAGAGCTTTCTATAAAGCCCCAGTAGAAGGTTACCAACAGTTTCTCAGACAGTTGTTCCTTCCTGAGAAATCTGTTAGGCCTTCTTAACCAGTGCTTCAGTGTTAACGCCCCAAGTCAAATCCTCCCGTAGAATGACTCCCAAGAACCTACAGTCCGTCACCTGTCCACCAGTACAGGCCAAGGGGAGACTTCAGAGAAGAAAAGGGTGACGGGGGGGGGGGGTTGGACAGATCATGCACATAAGCATAAAAAGGTGTGTTTGGGGTGGGGTGTCCGTCGCTCCTTAGTGTCGGCTCTTCCGTGCAATCGAGAGCACAAGGCCAGCCTCTTGGAGTTTGTCTGATCCTTGATTTTTGCATTCCAGGAGTTAATCTACAAGGAATTCTTCTCCCAGGGAGATCTGGTAAGTATGAAAGCATAGGAAACACACACACACACACACACACACACACACACACACACACACACACACACACACACACACACCATCTTGCGGTGCAAAGTGCTATCCAGGCAGTGCCCTCCGGGACGCTCCACGGGTTCCCATACTTGTCAGCAGGAGCAGCAGGCCTCCCTAGCAGAGGGACTTTCCAAACACCAGACATATTTTGCATTGGGGGAGTTGGTGCTTGGATGGGTACCCTGGACAGCTCCACTTTCCAAGGCCCATGTCGCCCTAGCTTTGGAGTCTGCTGCCAAAAATCATCACAAGTTCCAAGGAGGGGAATAAAAAAGCATTGAGGGATCCACCCCCTTTCCCCTCCTATTATATCTCAAGCTAGGGCATGGTCCCAGCTGTTTAGAAAGCCATAGGGTTTCAACCTGTGTCTTTTATTATTCTATTCTATTTATTCATTATTTTAATTTATATACCACCTCATTCACGCTGAAGCACTATTCTGGGCAGTTCACAAACGGTTAAAACAAACTACAGACAACAGTAAACATTAAAGATGACATAAATACCAAGAGCATAATCTAAAAAACTTAACAACCATGGTGGCGAACAATATGTCTGTGAAGATTCTCAGTCATCCAGGTGAGTTTTATCTGGAAGTTGAGTCATGGCAACGAAACGTTCCAATCTCTCAAGAAAAAGAAGTCCAGCTGCCATGACTCAACTTCCAGACATGGTACGGACCAAATTTCGGAGTGAAGCAAGATTGGGGCTGGCGTGTTTTCCATGGCTTCAGAGACTAGGACTTGGGGCAATGGTCGCAAACTACAGGAAAAGAGATTCCATTCAAACATTAGGAAAAACTTCCTGACAGTTAGAGCTGTTCGGCAGTGGGATACGCTGCCCCAAAGGAGGGTGTTGGAGTCTCCTTCTTTGGAGTTTTTTAAGCAGAGGCTGGATGGCCATCTGTAAGAAATACTGTGATGGGGTTCCTGCATGGCTGGGAGACTGGATGGCCCTGGAGGTCTCTTTTTCCAACTCTATGATTCTATGAGCACCCAAACTGCAATTGAAAACCCACTAATTTTTCTCAGTGCCAATACAGCAATGTAACCTGAATATAGGTAGCTGTGAAGGGGCGATGTCCGGGCGCCCATAGAAAGGGCTCAGAGTGCCAGCTTTGGCACTCATGCCATAGGTTCACCAACACTGCCCTAGAGGATGACTTTCCGGTCTCTCTTGGTGCGGGGGGAAGCTATTTGGAGGACCCAGCCTGAAAAGATCTGGTGGGTCAGGCAGATGACATTGGGGAGTAGAGATGGGCACGAATCAAAAAAATGACGTTTTGTTTGTTGTTTGTCGTTTGGGGGGTCCGTTTCGGTTCATTTCAGTTTTTCGCGAATTTTTGCAAAAAATTCATTTTCATTTTCGTTTGTTTCGTTACTGTTTCATTATCATTTATTTCATTTTTTGTTATTTTTTTTTAGCATTTAAAGCAGTTCACTGTATTGCAGTAACAGAAACGAAACGCACGACAAAATTTCCGGTGTTTCTGTTTGTTTCGTTTCATTTTGGAGACAAAATTTGTTTGTCGTTTCGTTGCGTAACGAAACGAAAAAATGAAAATGGAAATGAAAAATTGTTCGTTTCATGCCCATCTCTATTGGGGAGATATGCTCCAACAGGTGACTTCCATTACTTCCATTCAGCAGGCAATGGGTTGGATTTTAGAGATGGGCATGAAACGAAACATTTTTTTGTTTCATTTGTTATTCGGTTCCTTACGTAACAAAATGAATAACGACCCTAGGGGCAAATTTAACACGAAACAACCGAACTGAGGAAAATTGCTTTGGTTCAGTTCATTTTGTTAAGGGGGGGGAGATGTCTCCTACCTGGTGCTGGTCCGGAGGTCCTTTCACGCCAAGCTGCACGGAGGGAGCACGTACCTCGTCGGTGCCATCGAGGGACGCAGGGGGCTTGAGCCTCAGCCCAGCCCCAGGAGGAGAGGTAAGAAGCAGGCCGCGTTTAGGCGGCCAGAGCAGCGCGGCTTCAAAGCCGCCGCCCCCTTGCGCCTCCCTCCTGCGGCCCGTTATCACGGGGCCGATCGGGATGGGAGATAAGGAGGCCGTGCTTAGGTGCCCCCCCCAGGGGCCACACAGTGGGCACTTGGGAAAAAGCGGGTAAAACCAAATAACGAATTAATGAAACAACAAAACAAATTTTTCCACAAAAATTTGCAAAAAACGAAATGAAACAAACCAAACTCCTTAAAAAAACGTAATGAAACAAAACACCATTTTTTCGATTCGTGCCCATCTCTATTGGATTTTCAAGGGGGATTCCCCACCTGGTAGAAAATGTTGGTGGATATTCCTTTTCCTACTCTCTGTACGAAAGGGAATGTGGGGTGTGTGTATGTGGGGGGGGGGAGGAATGCTGGCTCCCACAGCCCTGGAATGACCCAGTTGCCTGATCTCTCTAGGAGAAAGCCATGGGCAACCGTCCGATGGAGATGATGGACCGAGAGAAGGCCTATATTCCCGAGCTGCAGATCAGCTTCATGGAGCATATTGCCATGCCCATCTACAAGTAAGTCCTTCACCCCCGGGAGGGGCTGTGGGGCTGACAGAAAGGCTGTCCCCCCCCCCCCGGGGCTTTTGCCCCAGGCTGCCAAAATGTAGGGGGCACCAAAATCTGGAGGTGAACACAAGGAGGGGTGTTGCAGATATCAAGAGCAGCGTTTCCCAACCTGGTTCACTTTCCTTTTTTATTTCTTCCGGGGAGGGCCCCACAATCTCCTTCCTTTTCTTGGTGATAGCCTTATGCCACAGCGGACTGGGTGGGAAAGGATACCGTTGGCTCCTGAGGACAAAAATCTAGTGTTGGCTCTATGGATCTGGTTCCTTTGGGGGGGGATAGCATTATGTTTACCTCTGAGAAACCAGCCATAGGAAATGAAAGAAAGAATCCTTCAATAAGGATGCTGACAAACTGGAAGAATTTCAGAGGAGAGCAACAAGGATGATCAGGAGGCTGCAAAACCAAGTTCTATGACGAAAGACTGAAGGAACGGCATGTTTATCCTTAAGAAAAGAAGATGGGATGGAAATATGATACACTAGTCCCCTGCCACAACATGGTTCATATATTACGGTCTCAGTATATCGCGTTTTTTTTCTTGAGAGAAGCAGGCTTCCAAAGAGAGGTTTTTAACCCCCTCCTGGCACCTCAGCAAACAGGTTTGCTGAGGTGTCAGGAGGGGATTAAAAACCTCTCTTTGGAAACGTAGTCGGCAGGAGCAGCCCAAGGTCAGTTTACTGTTAAGGGTGTCTACTTTTCATGGATTTTCCTTTATCACGGGTGGATCAGGCACCCAACTCCCACAATAAGTGGGGGAGTACTGTAGCACTTTCCAAAAACTTGAAAGGTTCTTCTGCAGAGGAGGGGCTGCAAGGATCCGTTCTCAATCATTCCAGAGCGCAGGACACGCAACAATAGGCTAACGTTGCAAGATGCTAGATTTAGGCTGAAGACCAGGAAAAAAACGTCAAAACAAACCAACCCAAGAAAGCCCTGTGGCTATTTTAGAAGTATGCAATACCTTTTAGATCAGTTTTAAAAAAACCAAACAACGCAAGCTTTAAGGGATTAAAAATCCCTTCTCCGGGCATGCCGAAGTAACTAGTGAGGAGTGCAGAAAAAATATAAATGAATGTCCCAATATTTATGGCAAAATTCCGCCAGGCCTCCTCTTAAGGTGAATTTATTTATTTATTTATTTATTTATTTATTTATTTATTTATTTATTTATTTGCAAAAGCTGTTAGCCGCCCCACTACTAAGCGGTCTCTGGGTAGCAAACAACAATGTATTTAAAAACTATAAAACAATATAATTATTAAAACTATAAAACACAGTACGGTTTAAAACAACATACAATGCAAATTATAAAACCCTGCTGCTCATGAGTCCAGCAAAAAAAAAAAAAAAATCTACTTAAAATGCTGGCCGAACAGGAAGGTCTTTGCCTGGCGCCGAAAAGCCCAAAGGGTTGGCGTCAGGCGGATCTCAGGAAGGAGGGCATTCCAGAGTTGGGGGGAACCACCAAGAAGGCCCTGTTTCAACATGCCACCCCCTCCCCTCTTTGAGCAATGGCACCGTCAGCAAGGCCTGAAAGCTGGTTGCTTCCTAGCTGTTAGAGTAGTACGACAACAGAACCCATGGTTTCCAGAGGTGGTAAGTGCTCCGACATTGGAGGCATTTCAAAACAGAAAAAAAAACCTGGCAACCATCTGTCAAATCTTCTTTGACATTATTGGAGTAGGCTTTTGAGCATAGTTGGCTCAGCAGGAAAATACAGACACTAAAGCAGAGTTCACCATCGCCATAGATATATTTCCAGTAGGTCAATCTGACAGCATAACAAAGTAAAGAAGAGAATTCCCCCAAAAAACATTACACATGGGTTTTCACTATAAACAAGCCTCAGCCAATCACAAAGCATTACATTGTTTACTTTAACCTTAATGCACATGTGTTAGCCTTCCTTTTTTGTTAACCACACTTACTCAGCATTTCACACACATGTTCAACATGGCTGTTGATTACCACAAGCCTTGTTTTGTTTCAGCTTGTAAATTATACCTTGACAGACATGAATTGCTGCAGGTAGTGGATTTAGCTCGATTTGGGGTGGGTAGGATGGGAATGTGAGACCCCACCTGCATTGTCTGAACCTACTTAAAAGAATGAGATGGGTGAGGGATGTTTTAGACACGCGGACACAGCCATTGCTGCTTTCTCCGGAAGGAGTCTTTTTTTTTTTTTAACATGGCGGCTCTTTGGTCCAGACTTGAGCCACGAATGGATTTTTACGCGAGCCACGGGAAGTCTACTTGGAAGGATGTCAAGATATGGGAGAGGACTCTCCTTTTGTCCTGCAGGTTGCTGCAGGAGCTGTTCCCCAAGGCGGCCGAGCTGTACGAGAGAGTGGCTAGCAACCGGGAGCACTGGACCAAAGTCTCCCACAAGTTCACCATCCGAGGCCTGCCGAGCGACAACTCCTTGGACTTCCTGGACGAGGAGTACGACCTGCAGACCATGGGCGGCGGGGACGACGAGAGCAACGGCATCAGGATGAACGGCTGCCTGGACTCGGAAGTCGGCCACGCGGAAGCGGAGGTGGAAGGATGAGGAGGACGGCGCACCTCCTCGCCGGGCACGGACAAGCGCGGCTGTGTAACTCTCGCCCTTTGGGGACAGGATGGGGCTGGTTTTAGAAACAAGCAAAGCCAACACACGTGGCTCTTATTTATACCACAATCTCTCTCTCTCTCTCTCTCTCTCTCTCTCTCTCTCTCTCTCTCTCTCTCTCTCTCTCTCTCTCTCTCTCTCTCTCTGGGCCTTTATACACGACCCCTAAGCTCCGCAGGAAATGGCTGCAAGGTCCGGACCTTACAAGTGTTTTCCCACCAGCTCCGGACTTTGCAGACAATTAAGTGCGACCCCGCCCACTTAGCACGACAAAACAGCAGTTTTCTTGTACCTGCTTGAGGTGGGTGAAAATCCCCAGGTCCAGATTTAATCTGGTCAGTGCGGGGCTCTCCTGGCTTCTGCTTGTGTTTTTTTTGCCTCCCGCCCCTTTAAGAGAAGAGGTGGGAGGGAAAAAAGCAAGCAGAAGAGAAACGGAAGAGAAACGGAAGAGAAACTGAGCTCCGGGAAGCTCCTCCAGGTGAGCTGCATTTTTTCCCCTCTTTCTCTGGTGGGGAGGAAGGAAGAGCAACGAACCCCTAAGATCTTTGGTCTGAATTTAAGGAGCCAGCGGATCTTAGGGGTCGTGTGAAAAGGCCCTCTCTCTCTCTCTCTCTCTCTCTCTCTCTCTCTCTCTGCTGCCGGCATTTTCTTCTGTCCCCCTGACACTCCAACCCACCGACCCCATATCCCCACCACCCCGCCTCACACACCTCACGGACCAGCTTCGACCGTGAACCCCAGAGTGCTGCCAGCCTGGCCTCCCCCCCCCCGCCGCCTTCGCTCCTGCTGTGCTGTTGCGTCGAATGAATGCACAACCCTCTGCCCCCCCCATCTTCCCACCCAAAGGACCCTTTCCTTTGCTGCATCAGCTCAGCCCCCCCCCCCAGTGTCCAGCAGATAAAGGCGTGTTGTGTGTTTGTGTGTGGGGGGGTGGCCGAGTCAAACGCACGCAAAGTCCACCTCGCTCTCTGGCCTCTGGGCCCGTGTGATGATGAAGGATAGGAGGAGGGGAGGATATGGTCCCTACAAGATAGAAAGGCACCTGTGGGTTTTTCCAGCTACCTCCTGCCAGAGTTGGAGAAGAAATTTTGGAACTTGGGGTTTGCTTGAAAGGATTCTCTCTCTCTCTCTCTCTCTTTTTGGAATTTCGCTTCGCTGGGATGAACCAAACTACCTGGTGTGTGTTTTCATAGCTTGAGAAGAAAGCACCCTACTGTTTGCTACCTGCCGATGATCAACTTTCTACTAACCTGCCTTTTTGGTTTCTGCTTCTAATCTCTGATCCGTAATCAACCCAGGACTTGCGTGACTGTAGAGCGATGGTGCCTGATCCACCAAAATGACCAGGGATCTCTTTGTTTGCGCCACTAACGCAGTGGGGCTGGCTCAGTTTGTTTCTTGCACTCTGGAGGGGACTTCCAGACTGACCTGCGTTCACCCTTTGAGTCCCAACAAACGGCACAGAGGGGGATGCATCGGTGGAGAGGGGAACATACTCTCTGGCAGGGAACCAAAGCCCCCCTTTTTAAAAAAAACCGGGCCTGCAGGCGGTTGAGGGTCTCATTTCTTTGGGGTGGCGGGGCAAACCCTCCGGCCATTCCAGGGTTTGGAGAATGGCCAGTCCCGCTGTAAAACCCGTACATTTTGCCAAAACAGCTGTCCGTACCTAGTCCCAGAAGACAGGAAACATCGACAAACAGGCAGGAGGGAGAGGCAGGGGAAAGGCAAAGCAGGGAAACAAGGAGAGGATATTTAAATGCACAGGTTCCTCACCGGGGCATGTCCAAACGTCAGCCATCCTGATGTTTTGGACCACAACTCCCAAGCGTGTATTGCGGGAGTTGTGGTCCAAAACATCTGGAGGGCCGAAGTTTGGACACTCTTGTACCTCACACCCATACCCATGCTGGCATAACAACCTGGGGGCAAGCCCTGACAAGCCACACTGAAAGGAACTTGTAAAAAAAAAACCATTTTGGTCTTAGAATTGTCACCCACCCACCCCTTGTCTCGCTTGAAAACCTCCAGGAGTTGGCAAGGGAAGTGAGGTAAGAAATATTGCGTGCACGCATGCACGCATGCACGCGTGCGCGTGCACAAACACACACACACACACACACAAAGGAGGTATCCCCTCGCTGTTGGGCTACTGGACACTGGCACGACAGTGAATGCAAAACTGGCCGGTTTTGCTTTCCACACAACGTCACAGAGCTTCTCCGAGTGCGCCTCGAAAGGCGTGCGCTCCCCATGCTCCTGCCACCCCTGCACCAAGGCTCCGGGGCTTCCGGTGGGCTGCTGTTGTGGCAACACAAGGCCAAAATGATGGCACAGCGTGTGGCCCACCAGCTTTTTTGTTTGTTTGTTTTTGAGAGGGAATCAGCTTTGGGCACGGTGAGGAAGAGAAGATTGTGGGAAGGAGAGGCCCCTTCGTTCTTTCCCCTTTGCTAAGTTCCATCATTCCGGCTGGTTCCTCAACTGCTCTCTTCCATCTGCAGGGGGGAAAGATTCAGGGTCCTTAGATCTCTCACCCACGAGGGAGGGAGATCTGCTCGGGAGAGACTGTCCTGAAGCAGAAGCATTAAGCAGCCATGCCCCTGAAAAGGCTGCACCTCCTATTAAAAAGAAGGCTGAGAGGGGATATGATAGCTATTAGAGATGGGCACGACTCAAAAAAATGGTGTTTCGTTTGTCATTTAAGGGGTCCGTTTCGGTTCGTTTTCGTTTTTCGTGAATTTTTCGCAAAAAAATCGTTTTTGTTTCGTTACGTAGCGAAACCAAAAACAAAAAACAAAAAATTGCTGTTTCGTTAGCATTCATTACAGTTCAATGTATTTGCCGCAACGAAAACAAAACGCACGACAAAATTTCTGTTGTTTCGGTTCGTTTCGTTTCATTTTGGAGACAAAATTCGTTTTTCGTTTCGTTACGTAACGAAACAAAAAAACGAAAATGAAAAATTGCTCGTTTCGTGCCCGTCTCTAATAGCTATATTTAAATATTTGAACAGGTGTCCTATCAATGAGGGGGCTGGCTTGTTTTCCATAGATTCGGAGACTAGGACTTGGGACAATGGTCTCAAGCTACGGGAAAGGAGATTCAATTTAAACATTAGGAAGAACTTCCTGATGGTTAGAGCTGTTCGGAAGTGGAATAATATGCTGCCAAAAAGGAGGGTGGTGGAGTCTCCTTCTTTGGAGGTTTTTAAGCCGAGGCTGGATGGCCATCTGTCGGGAGCACCGTGATGGGGATTCCTGTATGGCAGGGAATTAGACTGGACGGCCCTTGAGGTCTCTTCCAAATCTATGATTTATTCTAACTTTGCTTGTGTAATACGGAGCTATGCCCTAAGTGACTTGTGCAAGGAGCAAATTCAGAGAACCGTGTCCCTTGTCTTCACACGGCCATGTTTCTAGACCAAGGCATTGTGCACACCCGAGGGTTAGGCCTGGCCTCCTGTTGCCCCAAAGCTAGTAGCACAGCCCCCGGCGGAGGAGGGCTGGAGAACAAAATGAACCAGCCTCACCCTGAGGTCGGCCTATTCCCCGTCATGGGGTAACAAGATGCTCCCAGGAGGACCTCCTTGCCTTCGGGCTGTGTGGGGCTGACACTCTCTCCCCCCAAACAGGGGTCCAGACGAGTGGTGCCTCTGTGTTCCAGTAGGGCGTGCATGTCGGGAGGGGCAGAACGGGTGTCATTATTACCCAATTCCCAATTTCAATGTTTTCTTTCTTTCAAGGAACAGATGTTTCAGGTAGCCGTAGTAGGGGAGTACAGGAGCTCCTTACTCACGATGATTCCCGGAGGAATCGAACGCGTGTCAAGCTAGACAAGACTCTCAGCTCACCTTCCGAAGTCAGGTTTCCTTTCGGAGGCTTCCGTTTGTTTGTCCTAGCGAGAGTGCCTTTGCGATTGGTTCCTGAAAGATCAACACAAGCTTCATCTGGTAGTTGGATTGCTGAGATACAGAGGTCCCAACCCTAGAGGGAAAAGTCTCTCTGCTGCTGCTAAACGGGAATAGAGTTGCTCAACTACTCTCACCCTCAAGGGGTTGAGCAGCTCTAGCTGCTGCACGTACCCCAAGATGCCACCTTGAACCAGACCTGGAGGATATGTCTGTGAAGATTCTCAGTCATCCAGGTGAGTTTATCTAGAAGTTGAGTCATGGCTACTGGACTTCTTTTTCTTGAGAGATAGAAACGCTTCGCTGCTCATCCAAACAGCTTCATTGGTCTGATGAAGCTGTTTGGATGAGCAGCGAAACGTTTCTATCTCTCAAAAAAGAAGTCCAGTAGCCATGACTCAACTTCCAGACAGACCTGGAGGAGGAAATACCAGTCAGGGAGCTGGCCGTTCCGCCACCATCACGAGGTTTCTGGACCAAGTGCTAAGTAGAGTTCCTGTCGCCAACCCTTTGGCCAGGATCCATGCCTCCTGACGGAGGTGTGTGTGTGTGTGTGTGTGTGTGTGTGTGTGTGTGTGTGTGTGTGTGTGTGTGTGTGTGTGTGTGTGTGTGTGTGTGTGTATTAAAAGGGCCTTATAGGCTCCTTCCCACTCTTGTGATTCTAGGATCCTGACTCACTTTGGTTCATTTCATGCTCTTGCATTGGGAGGAAAAGCAACCTGCCCCCCCCCTTAGAAACACGCGCGCACGCACACAAACGAGATGTTGAATTGCAAGAGGCATTTGTCAGCAGCTCTTGAGCTAAGAGGCACCTGCAGCAGATGAAGTTACAGGCTTGTGATGCGATTAGAGGATCCCAACTTTGGTGCCCATGACCTGGAGAAAAAGCTGCTCACTGATTCAATCTCCCTAGGGTTTATGGCGCTTGCAGGGCAGCAGTCCCAGAGTTTGCCATTGGCCACCTGGGGAGTGATAAAAGGTTTCCCTGACGTGAGCTCCTGAGAAAAATCAAAAGTGTTAAGCATCCTTTTAAAAACAAACCCACCACTGTATCAGATCAACCACGGGTAGGTTGATGGCAAACAGCAGAAGCCTACGATGTCTTATAGGAATCTTTGGGAGGGCAGATCTTGGCAGGTCTTAGTTGAAGCGGTAATAGATAGTTTTGGGCTGCGTAGTCCCAACATTCAGTCTTTTACGGGTGTCCTGATTAAAGGACGCTGATGCCAGAGACTTTGGGTTGCTCAGAGGACTCGGGAAGGCAAAGGCAGAATGCCCCTCACCGTCCTCAGCTGTGCTCCGAGTGGGAATCACAGGTGCTTTCATTGTAAGAATTTTAGAAGAGCTGGATTTGGGGGAGGGGGGGTTTCATGGTTAAGGCGCACCTGGCCCAGGAGTCTTTTGGCCGTCCCTTTGCCCCACCAGGATTAATCTCACGCACCTTTCTGCTGCTGTTCCTCAGCAAAGCCTGTCAGGAGAGGCATCCCAGAGGTCAGAGGTTGCTCTTCAAGGCATGCTGTCATTGATAGAAATGTGCCCCAGCAAGATCAAGCGGCAGGAGGTCCAATGGCCCAGCTAGCTTATCCCCATTGATCCTGCCCTTGTGTCTCTTCAGAGCATTTCCTGACGCTTCACTTCCTCATTCTCAGATCTCTAGCGCAAGAGAGTAAGCCAAGGTGTGCTACAGGTAGATTGGGTGGTTGGTGCTGCGCTGTGGACTGCCACTTCTTCCCCGCTCTCTTCTGGAAGGGCTCAACCCTAAGCAGAACCTCCCTCCTTCCGCTCTGTCTTTCAGCACCCTTCTCTCTGCCGTGGGGATCATTCCTCGGGCCCGAAGGGTGGACGACCTATGGCCCTCCCATCCGTCTTAGTATGCTGACATTCAGGAGCCTGGGCATGGCAGTGGAACGAGATCTGGAGAGTCACCAGTTGGCCATGCTTACTGCCCAGTCACACGGGTCATGCTTTCCCTTGGGTCGGGAGCCTGACCACGGAGCAGGATTGGGACTTTGGTTTCTCCACAGCCCCTCTGCACATGAGCTGCTTTCCCACTGAGAGTTGTGAGAGGGGATGGTTTTGCTCTCTCCCTCTTGCGCTGTGTTGCCAAGATACAGATGTTTATCAGCTGGAGTTGCTATCCCTTCCTTCTCCTTTCAGCCAGCTATCTGCACAATATGCAAGACAGTCCTTTGGACTATGACCCAGCTCTCGTAAATATATATATATATATAGAAAATGCTCTACTCGACAATCTAATGTAGGGGATTCTCCATTGCATGCGAGAGCATCCCTGGACACCTCAGGAACGTTCATGTTCAGGACTGCTGAGATGCACTGCTACGCTTCCCACAGTGGGGCATTTAAAGCATTTTCACTTTGGGCTCCATTGGACCTTGTAAACTCAGCCCATGCGTGATGGTAGGTGCTGAACAGAAGATCAAGGCTGATGCCAGAAATGGACAATTGAGCAGGTCTCCTTGTAATGACTTCTGAAGGCTTTGGAATAGATTTTTAAAAAATGGGAATAAGGTAGGAGTGAAATTCCTATGAAGAATGCCTCACCTTCTTTAAGTGTCCTTTTTTTTTTTTTTTGGTTGTTTTAATTTGACGGCATCCTTGAAAATGGCTTGGGCGGTTGTGGTGTTTGACTGGCATTCAGCAAGACAGCATGTCTTCCTCCAAGACCTTCTAAACCTGCTGAAGGACCTCATCGCATTGTGCATATCTGGTAACGTCAACCAAGGGTCTTCGGGTTCCGTACAGACTATGACGTTTTGCTTGGCGCAAGCTTTCGTGGCTTCTAGCCAACGTCTTCAGACGCAGGAGGCTTCAGCCCAGTAAAACTTGCTGATTTCTAAAGTGCCATGATATTCTTCTCCACTTTTGCTCCAACAGATGGATGTGGTGAAGTACCCCAATGACGGTTGCATTAGACTGGGTTTCTTTAGCTTGGATGAGAAGATTTATGGTCAATTCCATCTTGTGGGGGTGGCCTAGTAATGAGCCCTCCTGATTCCTTTTGAGATTGTTAGTGAGATTTAATCCACCTCCAGCTCCCATCATCATGGTTCATACACATCATGCGTGTCCTCTCCAGCTGTCGGGGTAGCCAGCTGTCTCTAAGAGAAGCATCTCCTCTGAAGGCAAAGGCCCATCCATTTAATAAAACCAGACCAGCCAAATTTAAGGGAGCACCAACGTGAAAGCCTGAAAGCAAAGGTTTCTTGGTTCCTAGTAGGGATTGCTTCTCTATGGAGTCTGAGTTGCATCTGCAGTTGTGTGAGTGACCCGTGCTTCAGGAAGCACTGACATCAGACTGGACGACCTCGCTCAAACATGAATGGCGTCTCTCCACCATCAGCACCAATCAGCGCCACCTTCAGAGAAGGTCTTGTGGTCCAGAGAAATCTCTGATTTTGAGTGTGTCTATGGCTGCCCAGTAAAACAAGGAAGCCTTAGCTGCTCCAGCCTCCAAAACAAGGGATGTAACAGAAGCATTTGGAAAAGTTACTTTTTAAAGCTCCCAACTCCCAACCAACATGGCCCACTTGGCTATGTCAACAGATGTCAAGATTGTGCCCTCACCTCAACACCGGTTGTATCTTAATCTTTGGAGTCTCTGATGGTGATCAAGCAGGATGGGGGCATTTAGAATCCCAACATTTCATTTGAGGGGCAGTGAATACCTCACTCCCAGCGTGCGGGACATATAATAATAGGGTGAAGCTACAGGAAGCAAGAATCATAGAATCAGAGAGTTGGAAGAGGCCTCGAGGGCCATCTAGTCCAACCCCCTGCCATGCAGGAACCCCCATCACAGTATTTCCGACAGATGGCCATCCAGCCTCTGCTTCAAAACCTGCAAAGGAGACTCCACCACCCTCCTTTGTGGCAGCCTATTCCACTGACAAGCAGCTCTAATCATCATGAGGTTCTTCCTAATGTTCAAAGGAAATCTCTTTGAAACCATTGCCCCATGTCCTAGTCTCTGAAGCCATGGAAAACAAATGATTATGGAGGGGGTGACTTCCTAACTATTCGAGCAGTATGACCATGGAACCATTTCGCCTTGGGAAGTGATGAGTGCTCCAACACTGGAGGCCTTCAAGAGAGACTTGGAAAACCCTCTGTCAGATCTGCTTTGATTTAAATTCCTGCGTTGAGTAGGGGGGTTTAGACTGGAATGGCCTTGGAGGCCCCTTCCAACTCCATGATTCTAGGATGCTACTCCTAGGATGAAAGGCCATAGCCACAGAGAGGAATCATTGCATGGCACTATGACACAGATCTTGGATTTTTGAAAAGGATGTTCAAATAGATGTCGAGAACCAAATGGAGACATCTGAGGTCCAACAGGAAGGTTAGGTGCCTGCACGTAGTCAGGATCTTGTCCAGATGAAGTAAATAAGAGCAAGTGCCCACCGTCAGGCAGGAGCTATGTCACTTTACAGTTCGAGGGGGGGGCACCCACATGGTAAGAGCTGCTCCATAAATGGGCAGACTGCCTCCAAAGCTGGTGGGCTTTCCACCATGGGGAGGGGGGTTTAAAGCAGAGGCAGGTGAGCTTTAGCGACGGGTTTCATTGTGAGGTTGGGCATGATGACCCTCAAGGCCCCTTCCCACCTGTGTATAGTTCTATGAGCTTGTCGTTCATCGTGTCCAAAGTAAACCCATGGCTTGCTCTAGTTCTTTCTTGACAGCTGAGAATTTAACATTAGCCTGGTGCAGCGTGCGGTAGACTTTGGGTCATTTGTCTCCACCCATTGCTTGGATCTGCTAACTTCATTTCTTTAGTGGTCACATTTTTTTTTCTTTGTGGATTTGGAGGAAAAGGAGGGAATGATTGGATGTAAAGAGAGAAAGGTTGAACAGAGATCACCCAAGGAGCAAGGAAAGTAGCAAGAAGCACCCCGGTTCCCTCCAGCTTTCGCTCTCTTTTTGTGGGGGAAGCCGTCAAAATTGTCAGCAATTGGAATGGGTTCCAACAAATTCCTTTCGGCACGACGTGTAACGAGTAGCCAAGCTCTGAGTCTGTACTCGACCCCTTACATCAGCAATCTGTACATTGGTTACATATTTAATTTCTCTTTTTAGGATTGTTTCCAGAGGGGTCGGGAGGACAATGGTGGAGGGTCACCCTTCCTGTTCTTACTGCGATTTTGCTCTTTTTTAAAAAAAAAAAAAACCATATTGTTGTACAAAAGAAGATGATGTTGTTGCACATCCTTTAAAACATAAGGATGTTGTTGTTGGTGATGGTGATGATGAAGAAGTAGTTCACACTTTGAATACACACAGGCATGCTTCTGAAGGCCAATTTTCAAATGGAGGGCCATTTCTAGAAGTGCCCATGGGCAGGAAGAAACAACACCTTTTGTTCTGCCAACTTTGGATGCTATAATCAGCTTTTGAGGGCTGGATCTGGCGTTGTGAGGTGGCGGCCATGTCTTTGTTCACCTTAACGCCTCTGTGTTGCCTTCGGATTGATGATGTGTTGCTGGTCTGTGTTTGGGCAGCTCTTCGCCAAATCAATGGCCCTGCTGGAATGCAGGCCTGTGTTGTTCCTTAAAGGGCCTAGAAGGGCAAGTGCTCGTGTCAGGACAAACAGCTGAAGCTCCGTGAAACGGCAACGATAAAAAAAGCCAACAAGAGCGAACTTAGAGGAACTTTCCCTCTGTACTGATGCTGCAGGTGGGACTCCTCGCGCAAGACTTCATGGTTCAAGATGTGCTAACAATCCTCTGGAGATGTTTTCTCGGGAGTTTGGATGATCCACCTTCACCCCAACCACCAGCACAAAAACGAATCCCGTTTTTGTGTTGGTGTCTGGTGCGAAAGAAGGCCGTTTCTCTTTCTCTTTAAAGGAGGGTCTGTGAAATTTGCAAAATTAAGGAAAAACAACTCCCCCCTCAAAAAAAAAACCACCTTTGGGAGTGGTGGTTTTCTTGCTAAAACCCCCATTGCAAGATCAAACAGACAAACAGAACAATCTCTCGCTGGAGAATTTAGCTGTGTCCGTGTGGCGCCTGAAAGCGAATTCGGTTTATCGTGGATGTGTCCATGTCCCAAAAGCATCTTGCTCCCACCGAAAGAGAAGTATTTTATAAAGCACTCAGTTTTTTTACTAGGGCTCAGCTGAGAACTTACCTCACTCCATGACAGCTTTCACGGATGCCGAAAAGCACCTTGCCTTTCCCTTCCCCAAACCGAATTTTGTCGTGAGCATTATTCGTCCTGTTTTCGAGCTGCTCTGCTTCTCTGTGCCATTTTGCTCTGTGCAAGTTCTGTGCCCTACAACTTGGGGAAATGTCTCTCTCCCTTTTTGGTGGTGGTGGTGGAGGGGGGAGAGAATTGAATTACCAGCAGATTGGAAGGGCAGGCAGCTGGCTCGGAAGGGTCATTCTCATCATCACTTTCCTGACCACTGTCCTCTCTTTGCTGTGGCCATCCGCAAGACGTTTGCTGCTCACCTCACAAGGCTGTTCTTCTCTCGGGATAACAAGGCACTTAGAAAAATATATGGGGTGGGGTGGGGGAACCCTACAAAACTACACTGGCTTCTTCAGCCAATCTAAGAAGGCAGAGAAGGTAGAGAAGAAGCCACTGTCGACAGGGGTGGCAAATAGAGATGGGCACGAAACGAGCGATTTTTCGTTTTTGTTTTCATTTTTTCGTTTCGTTACGCAACGAAAACAAAATGAAAAATTTTAAAAATGAAAACGAAACGACCAAATTTGCCGTGTTTTTCATTTTCGTTGCAGCAGATGCATTGAACTAAAAAGAATGCTAACGAAACAGCAATTTTTTGTTTTCGTTTTCGTTTTTTCATTTTGTTACCTAACGAAATGAAAACGAATTTTTTTGCAAAAAACGTAACAAAAACAAAAATGAACCGAAACGGACCCCTAAACGACCAAACGACAAACGAAACACCATTTTTGAGTCGTGCCCATCTCTAGTGGCAAACATACAAACACTGCAAAACGTGGCCGTTTTTAAAATAATTGTCGAATTAACAGCTTGCAAAATGAGTAGAGGATAATCGTGCATTTGGCTTCAGTCTTGACCCGAAGATCATGCGGGAATCACAAAATTTCCTGTTTCTGCTTACTCGAGTATAAGTCGACCCGAGTATAAGTTGAGGCCCCTAATTTAACCCAAAAAACTGGGAAAACTTATTGACTCAAGTATAAGTCTAGGGTGGGAAATGCAGCAGGGCCTGGCAGCTCCTCCTTTGTGAGCTGGGGGAGGGGTCTATGATGTTTAAAATGACTTTTAGTGCTGCTCCCGCGTGATGCAGAGGGGGGGGGTCAGGAGAAGTGGCGCACGATGTTTAAAATGACTTTTAGCCACCGACCCAAGCACTTGCCTCAGTGGCTAAAGGTATTGACCTGACTATGTCGAGGGCCCCCTTTTTCAGCCCAAAATTAGGGCTGAAAAACTAGGCTTCTATTCGAGTATATACAGTACAGTGGACCCTCGTATAACAATTTACAAACGGTTTGTAAAACTTGAAATCTGTACAGCATAAAAAAAATCCGGAGATAGGGGAAATTTGCTTAACGGAATCGTCTATGAGGTGAATCCGTACAATATATGTATATATATATATAACATAAAAATGGTTGTGATTACTCTGTTTTCAATGCATTCCTATGGAAAAAAATGTATAAAGGAAAATTTGCTTAACATAATTTTATTTGGAACAAACTAATTCCTTTGTACAAGGTACCACTGTATCTTGGTTGGAACTCTGGGTGACGGAAGTGCCAAAATTCGTCTTTTATTGGAATTCTGCCCACAAACATCTCCTGAGGGCCGGATGCTTCCGAAGATAAGGAAGGCCTCCCCAACGGGGGCTGTCAGGTTCTGTATGGAGTAGCCTTTGGCAAGAGTAGGCATGAGTTGGTTTTGGGTTCTGCATTGGCACACACACACACACACACACCCTTAATAGCTTTCTCCACCTTAACCCACCCCATCCATTTCATTCAAAACCAAGACCCCGTAAAGTGTTGTGTTGACGTGTGTTTTTTTTTTAATGATTTTTCCGAACCCCAGCCGGCATCTGCATCAACCCCCTTCCCTTTGGTCACTGCCAGTTTCTACATCGAGGAAAACGGGTTAGGTATCAATTCTCGCTCACTCTTACCACTACGTAAGGGCTCTCGTGGAATACACAGGAATCGCATATCTATTATTTAAAATAAAAAGTCATTAACTTCCCACCCTTGCCTCTCTTACTAGCAGGAGCGGCTGAGCTTACGGCCAAATCCTGCTGCATATCTGCCCTGTTTTTTAAAAGTAAATAAATAAATACATCAAGGAGGAACACTGGAGGCAGATGTTTTCCTGCGGTGGCCATGTTCTTACTAGTTTTAATGTGGGTGTGTATGTCATCACTCTTTCTCTCCTGTGTGTGTGTGTGTGCGCGTGCGCGTGTGTGTGTACCGAGATATATAGAGATAAATATATATATCTCCCCATATGTAGATAATATTTGAAAGAGTCTGCTTTGTAGCGGCATACTCTTTGTGTGTGCCGGGGGGGGGGCGGGGGCGGGGTGTGTGTGTGTGACAACAATATTTTCAAACTTTCCTGTCTTTTCTTATGAGAGTTGACTCATTCTGCTCTGGGGGTTTTACGGTGCCTCATTCTCCTCCCTTAAATAGCTGTGAAAGGAGCAAAAATGAAGTTTTTTTCTTTTCCTAATAAATTTCATATGCAGAACTATAGCCTCTTGTGTTTTCTAATAACCCTCAGGGTGGACCTGGGTCTTAAGCTTGAATAGCCTCAATATCAACCTGACTAATTGTTCTACTGTCCTGGCAGGTAGAAGAATTTATTTAATTACCACATTGGTTTCCATCATTAAAACACATAGATTATGCCTGTGAAGATTCTCAGTCATCCAGGTGAGTTCATCTGGAGGTTGAGTCGTGGCAACTGGACTTCTTGAGAGATAGAAAACGTTTCGCTACTCATCCAGACAGCTTCATCAGACTGATGAAGCTGTTTGGATGAGCAGCGAAACGTTTCAATCTCTCAAGAAAAAGAAGTCCAGTTGCCATGACTCAACTTCCAGATGAGTACTGAGAATGAATCTATTTAACCCCCATCCCTGGGTTGCCCCACGCAACATGCATTGCGGTAATCCAGCAGGGCAGTATAGCGGATGAACGGAACATCTCTTGCTACAGTGTGGCCAGATCTGCCTTTTGGAGGTGGCACAACAGCCATGGTGCTTGTCTAAGCAAGATAAAAGTTATTCCGGGGCACCGTAGTTCTCGGGGGAATCTGACAGCAAGGGTGAAAATGAAACTTGGAAGAACTTGCTCAACAAACAGTGTCGCTTAATTGTTTGACTGCAAAGCAGAGCTAGTGCACGGAGTAGAGATGGGGACAAATAAAAAACAAATTGTGATATCTGAAGCGTATTGCTGATTTGTTTAATATTTGTCCCTTCATAGTTGGCATGGTCAAGGCCCAACAAATATGAAAAGGTGAGTATGTCCGTGAAGATTCTCAGTCCTCCAGGTGAGTTTATCTGGAAGTTGAGCCATGGCTACTGGATTTCTTTTCGAGAGATAGAAACGTTTCGCTGCTCCTCCAAACAGCTTCACCAGCCAGACCGATGAAGCAGTTTGGATGAGCAGCGAAATGTTTCTATCTCTCAAAAAGAAGTCAGTAGCTATGACTCAACTTCCAGAAAAGGTGAGTATTTCTTGTTTAAAATGGTTCATGTGCAATGTGGTTTTTTAATGTATACTGTTTATTTAGGGTAAAACCCAGAGCTGGCATATAATCTGAAAACAGAGAGTGAATGTTTATTTATTTATTTGTTTGTTTGTTTGTTTGTTAACCGCCCAATTTTCCCGAAGGAACTCTGGTCAGTGTACAGCATGT
The DNA here is from genome assembly GCA_037367245.1 of Phrynocephalus guinanensis. Classification (NCBI taxonomy): domain Eukaryota; kingdom Metazoa; phylum Chordata; class Lepidosauria; order Squamata; family Agamidae; genus Phrynocephalus; species Phrynocephalus guinanensis. The sequence goes on along the minus strand of CM074736.1, from coordinate 137,509,202 downwards.
TACAAAACAACTTACCCAAACATACAGACACCGTAAATGACGGATCAAATACAATAATAAAAACATAATGGCTGTAATAATAATATAAAGAAGAAAAATAATAGGGGGAAAAATGAACATAACACATCAACAACCAAACTCCACAAACAAACTCCGTCAAGGCAGATCCGGAGCCAGCAGACATACAAACTAATAGCAGGCCACTGGATGCGCAAAGACTACCCAAAACCAATGCCTCTCTGTTTCCATGTGTTGCTTTGATATCTGAAACTGGCCCCAATTTGGAGGGGCAGGAATGCAGAAGTGACATCCAGGAGATTCCTGCAGAGTTTTTTTGGATTGCTAATAGAATTCCTTTTTTGCTATACAGTAGAAGTACAGTACAAAGAATCAGCAGGGAGAGTCGCTTCCAGTTCCCCAGAGAGTTCACCCCTTTCTCGTTAACTAGTGCCTAAGGTCTCTGTAACTCACTCTGAGACATTTGTAGGAGAAAGAATAGAAATGTTCCGTTACTTACAATGCAAACAGATCAACAGCAATCAAACAGCGACCACTTCCAACAGACTAAAGAGAGGGCAAAGGACAGGCCTCTCTTTGAATTCAGTGACAAGGAAGAAATAATCAGAAAGTGCTGGATAGTCATACCAGACCACAATAGCCCCTCCCTGTGTCATTCAAACCATAGGCAGCATGCAAGGTTGCTACCAAAACTCCAACCGAGAATGCCTGCCACATGGATGGATTCCCTGCCCTCATTTCTCCTAGCTGGCCGTTGCCCCTTTCAAAGCCCACTTGTGTCTCTCGTTTGCCACTTGGATAGTTGAGATCCTGTGACCAGTGATTCTAGTAATTCTTTTGGCAGTGAGGCAGAGTTTATCTCAAGGCCATCCCTGCATTTTTGGGCTGCTATCTGACCTGGGGAAGATCCTGATCTTCTGAAGGTCTGGCTTTTCCTCTTCCTCGCATCACATGACTGAATATGTGGGATAGCAGTTCCCATATACAAAGGTTTTTTTAAAAAAAAGCACAGTTCAGCCCCATGGCCAGCAGGTGGCACTAGGATTTTTAAAAAGGACCAGCTGGCTGGCGGTAGAGATTGGGGAAGTTTAAAAAACCACCACCTGGTCCAGCTTCCTGGTGCTCGGAGGGTGGGGGGAAATTAAAAAAAAAAAGCACCAATTGGCCCCAGGAACAGGTGGTTGCGCTATGAGGGGAAAAAAAGAAAGAAAACCGGATCATACGTTGTCCCATGATGCCTGCCCCTTAAAAGGTGTCATGGGACAACGTATGGTTTATCTACAAATTTAATCTGCATTTAAAGGGGCCTTAAGAAGCCTAACTGGAACCATCTGCTGTGCAGGTAAGGATAATGAAAATGAGTCACCTGCTGAGAAGGTGGGAGATGTGGCACTTGAAATCACTGAGATAAACCCTGAGAAGAGTTTTGTGGGATCACATGACCTCTGATCCAGTCTGGCCTTCTGTTCTGACAGTGGCCAGCCAGAAAACAGAATGCCAATACTGTAGCTAGGGGACCCCATAAAAACACCTCAGATCTCAAAGGGAACCGCCGCTGTCAGTGACTATAATTCCTTTATTTATTTTGCTACATTCCTGTTCCCCCTTTTCTCCAAAGACCTCAAAGTCAGGGCAAATCCAGGTCTACCCATCTCCATTTCATTCTGACAGCCACCCTGTGAGGCAGGCCAGCTGGAGAGACAGGGTCTGGCCCAAACGATGCTCCAGGGGGCTTCATGCCTGAGTGGAGATTTGAACACATTGTGCGTGGTTGCCATACCTGAAAGTGAGCCACCCTGTGGCTGCCACCGCTAGGAGCCACTGAGAGCCCCCTCTTCCATGAATGGCCCAATCCCCTTGGAAAATTTTTGGGGAGGGCGCTCAAGCTTTTGCACTGTTTTATGGGACCAGATCCCCCAGCTGCCCACAGATGTGGCTGCATTTTCCAGAGTCCCTGATTGGATTCTCTGGCAGCTTCCCTCAAATGATGGAAGCTAACAGACGTTTTCAGCCACGGAATCAGTACTACTGCCTTTTAAACATTTACTGTACTATCTCACGTGTAATTGTTCACGTGCAGCTGTTTAATGGCTGTTTCATTTTATGGCACATAAAATGTTGATTTTGTTTGACGCTTGTAGCATTGTTTGGCTGTCAGATCATGCTGTGAACTGCCCTGACTGGCCTTAAACTTGACCAGCTGTATACAAATACAGTAGGACTCCTGTATCCACTGATTCATTATCCACTGATCCAGTTATCCATGGTTGGCAGAGGAAAAAAATTAAATAATTCAGCAGCCACAAAGCAAGCTGTAAAGCAAGCTGTTGTCACAAACAGCAGCTGTAAAGCAAGCTATTGTTGTCACAAATAGCATCTGTGAAGCAAGCTACTGTCCCAAACAGTGGCCATAAAGCAAGCTACTGTCTCAAAACAGCAGTCATAAAGCAAGCTACTGTCAGGAAATAGCAGTTTGGGGGTAGGTGAGCAGGCATTCTCTCTTATCCATGGTTTTCATTATCCACGGGAAGGCCTGGAACCAATCCCCAGCGGATACCGGGGTCCTACTGTAAAAATAAAATAAAATAAATCAATAATCAGGGCAGGATCTCAGGCTTAGGCCTCCTGTGAAATGTGCAAAGGGGCAGGTTTGGGGGTCCGATTGGCACCTGGAGTCATGGCCGGCGTTATCATTAGACCATATGGGGCAGCTGCCTCAGTCGGCAGATTCCGGGGGGGGGGGGAGAGAGAGACAACCGCAGCAGCCTGCTTTCAGCATCTCTCACTGAGAGGGAAGCTCCGTGGGGGCCAGGCGGTTGAGACTGAGCCCCCCCCCCCAAAAAAAAACTCCTCCGCTGCCTCAGGTGAGGTGGAAGAAGATGACGTCGCTTCATCGGCGGTTGTGGTTTCTGTGTGGGATGGCCACTAGGCGCCAACTTGTCCTTTGCCTCAGGCAACAGAATCTCTTGGGTGGCTGGAGGAGGCTTTGGGCTGTGGAGCTGAAGACCGTTGACACAAGAAGGGGGAGCGAATAAAGGAAAAGTGGACGAATCAAAAATCGGAACTTGGTAATGCTATTTGTTTCGGACTCCGATCCCCATCGTGCCCCATACGCCATGGTCCACTGGGGGATTCTGGGAGCTGTAGTTCCCTCTACCAATCACACACACACACACACACACCCTACACAGTGAGGGAGCTAAAGCTGGGAGGAGATCCCGGAATGCTACGAAGGGGCGGGATTTGGGACCGACTGGCAGCTGTAATGCCCAATGACCTGATGCCGAGGTGGCAGTTGGAATTTCAAAGCACTCTACCTGAGCTCCGAGGGGGTGGGACTCAAGCCGGGAGGGCCAATCAAGCGAGGGCCTCGACTTGTGTGGCAGCGGAAACTGGAGACAGTGGAACCTAGTGGCAGTTGGGGCCGCGGGGAGGAAAGGCTTGGGGAGGGGGTCACTCCAGGAAGCCTCCCCGTCATTTGCTGTGCCCATGTTGGGCTCTGGGGTGCAGTTGCTCCCACTTCTCCTCAGCCTGGGTGGGTAAAAACAGAGGGACCCCCCCCCCAAAAAAAAAGAGGGGTTGGAGGGCTTCAGAAATATGGTGTATCCCTGCCTGGGAGCTCAGTTCTAGAACTTGGGCTTCATGGGCGATTGCAAACCAAAGAGTGCCTCTGAGCACGTACTGAGTGCCTTCCCTTTATTATCATTAGTAATGGCGTTGGAACGGTCTTACAAGGCCATCAAGTCCAACCCCATGCTCCATGAAGGAATGTAGGCTACCTGCCAGGTGGTTATCTCAATATCTCCATTGTTAGAGCACTCATGGCCTCTTGAGGTCATTGGCTCCCTTGTCGTACTGCTCTAATAGTAGAGAAGTTTTTCCTGACGTTCAGCCAAAACTTGGCTTCTCTTATATTGAGCCCATTGTTGCACCTCCTGCACTCTGGGATGATAGAAAAGAGATCCTGCCCCTCCTTCTGTTGGACCGCCCTACAAATACAGTGGTGCCTCAACGTACAAATTTAATCCATTCCGAATGCATGCTCTTAAGTTGAACTACTCTTAAGTCGGGGAACCTATCTAAAAATTGAAAAAAATAAGTTACAAAATTTAGAAAAGAAAAAAATATTTGTAAGTTGAGCAGATCATATCTAAAATTTGCAAGGTGGCAGTTAAAACACCAGCAGTTTTCCACTCTTAAGTTGAATTACAATTAAGTCGAGCTGCTCTTAAATCGGGGTACCACTGTACTTGAAAAGTACCATCATATTGCCCCTCAGTTTTCTTTTCACTAGGCTAAACATGGCCAGTTATTTCTGTCTTTACATTTGGATAGATAGATAGATAGATAGATAGATAGATAGATAGATAGATAGATAGATAGATAGATAGATAGATAGATAGATAGATAGATAGATAGATAGATAGATGGATGGATGGATGGATGACCACAACTGTAGAGGTGGAAGGGACCTTCTGGGTTATGTACTCCAGACCATCTCAAGGAAACATAGTGAGCAATCTCCAACAGCTCTAAATGAATATTAACACCATGCTTTTGATTGAGCTTTTGAATCTGAGAGTGGAATCGGAGGCGACAGTTGTGTTTCCTCAGAACAAGGGTTCCCAAACCTTTTCAGTGTGTGGCTCTCTTGACTTACTGGTCACACACCCCCAGTGCAATCCTTACGGTTTCATGTGGGGGAACAAACACAGGATTAAAGACCTATGAAGGGTGGGTTGCATGGTGCCCAGGAACACTGCAGCTTGGGAAGCACTGCGTAGAAGAATAAACCACCACACACTTTTGATCTATGCCAGGGAGAAATCGGAATGCAAACTAAGGTGGCGTTTAATGCCCAGGGTTCAAAAAGCACCCTAATTTGCCTATTATGAGAGGATAGGGAAACGTGCAGATTTTTTTTTAAAATACAGTTTTTACCCCTTCTTGCCACAAATGCTCTCCTTTGGCCTTAAGAAAGGGCACCCAATGGACGCAGAGAAGGGCATTAACCTGACGTCCAGATAACTACCTGCCACATGTTGGCGAAGATGCTCACTCCTCCAGGTGAGGTTATCTGGACGTTGAGTCATGGCAACGGGGCTTCTGTTTATTGAGAGATCGAAACGTTTCACTGCTCATCCAATCAGCTTTGACAGAGTGAAGGTGTTGTAACTGCCACGTGAACCTAGCTCAAAAGGCAGCAGATTAATTGCAAGTGCCAAGACAGATTTTTTTAACTGCTTCTCTTTCCAGGCTTTGTGAGATCTTCAAAATACCTCTACTCTGAAGTTGTAGTACCTAAGATGCTTGGAACGCAAGCCGGCTTCATCTCCATGGTAACCCTTCCTTGCGGATAAGATTCTGGTCCAATTGAATACCTTCTAATGTGCTTGCTTGCTTGCTTGCTTGCATTTCTATCCTGTTCCACTAGTAGTTAGGTGACCTCCAGAAGCTCCAACGAAACACATCTCTTAATCTTTCATGCAGTGTTTCCTAGCTAGGCTTCCTCACTGCAGAAAAGGGCCAAGGGTTTGGTGAGAAATCTCAAAATACTATTCGCCGACATGTGTTTTCCTACACAAACGAGTCCCTTGGGATAACATTTATTTATTTATTTATTTATTTATTTATTTATTTATTAGGCTTATATCCCGCCCATCTTCCCAAAAGGGAACTCTGGACGGCTTACAATAAAACCCAATAAGACAAACAAAGACAGTAACAGAGAAAACAAAAAAGAGGCAAAATCCAAGCAGGGATGGCACGGGCAAAAAAGAAAAAAAAAGGAAATTAAGTAAAAAGGTCACCAAACGCCTCCCTGAAAAGGTGGGTCTTCAGGGCCTTTTTAAAGGCGGGCAGGGACTCTGTTAGGCGCAGCTCACTGGGGAGATGGTTCCACAACGTGGGGCCCACCACAGAGAAGGTGCGGTTACGCGTGAGCGATTTCCGTGCCTCCCTGGGTGTGGCCACCCTCAGTGAGCGCACCTGCGCCATTCTCGTGGGCCTGGTCCCAGTCTATCTCTGAGAGATACGCTCCGCCAAATACTCTGGTCCCAGGCCATGAACATTTATTTTAGTTTCTTCTCTGTAAAAATAAGGGGGTGGATTAGGAAGCACTGCTTTAAGGCACACTGGTACCTCTGAAAATGAATTTAATTTGTTTTACAGGTTGCTTCATTTTACGAAAATTTTGTCTCATGAAACACGGTTTCCCATATGCATTGGCTAGAATAAAGACAAAAATAACTAGGGATTTTTTTGTCATGAGAAGCATGCCTATTCCTGGAATTTTTTCTTCTTCTTAAGAGTTATTTTTATTTTTATTTTATTTTTGTTGTACAAGGCATTTGTCTTAATAGGTACCACTGCATTGCCAAATTTTGGTTCTTATTTTGCTTTTGTTGCACATGGTGGAATAGACAGAAAAAAATGTGCCCCTTTCGCACATAAATTGAAATGCATTAAGGTGATGAGGACCTGATCCCTTGGGGACAGCACCTCAATAGAACAAAAATTCAATAACTCTAAACCTTCCTTTAGCTTTTCCTATCCAGTGGTCTTACAAATTAAAGACATACAAAATAATGCAGGACATGAGTCAAGTGGATAGAGGGACACTCTTCGTCCTCTCACAAAATACCAGAACTAGGGGACATCCACTCAAATTGAGGGCTGGGAGAGTAAGAACAGACAAAAGAAATTTTTTTTTAACCCAGTGTGTTGTTAGTCTGTGGAACTCCCTGCCACAGGATGTGGTGATGGCATCTGACCTGGATGCCTCCAAAAGAGGATTAGACAGATTCATGGAGGAAAAGTCCATCACAGGTGACAAACCATGATGGAGATGTGTCATCTCCAGGCTAAAAACTGGGGTACTTCAAGGACCAGATGCAGTGCAGTGGGATCAGGAGACAGATATCTAATCTCATGCGCTCCCAGACGCATCTGGTGGGGCCACTGTGAGATACAGGAAGCTGGACTAGATGGGCCTTTTGCCTGATCCAGCAGGGCTCTTCTTATCTTATCTTAACCATTTCCCCCCTGAATGTGTCAAATCATCTTTTGGGTTCATCCCATCCCTTTATAATTTTATGATTTTTTTTATTACACTAAAGTTGCAGTTCCATGTTGCTGCTTTGAAAAACTTCTGGCGTGAAAAGCAAGCTATTAATTCCATATAAATGAATAATACTGTAGTTCTGAGCTAGCTGGAACCCGAGCCAAGGAAGCAAAGCAGGTGAGGTCCCAAACCTGCAGTGGAGACATCTGAGCGAATCCTGCGCCATCTGATCATTTTCATTTTGGGGCAACCCTCTGAAAGTTTTCTAGAATCACAATAATAAAAAAGTTGTTTAGCAAACCCTTCTTTCGGCTGGTACGCTACTACCGCCCAGCAGGTTGCCCAAGGCCAGACCGGCGACAGGGCACACCCAGCGCCCATTGGCCGTACATCCTCTGAGAGATGTGAAGATTTGAACTTCTGGTGCCTGGTGCTCCAACCCACCTGCCTTTCAAGGTCTCTGCGGCTAAGCCTGCTTAAGAACCAAAGCAAAACCCAAGCTGAAACGAGCTTCTTTTCTTTGAAAACGAGCAAGCACTTGAATGTAAGCAAGACAGAGAGGAAAGGAACAAGTCCAAGAAATGTATTTATTTATTAGAGTTCTGTGCTGCCCATCTAGCCGTGAGGCTACCTTGAACCCTAGAGAACTGAAATGGCATGGACCATTTGAGATCTGGAATTTTCCTCTTCTGATATTATTAAGATTTAGGCTGAACTGCTTTAGGTTTTAAGTAACTGATTTTCATCTGAATGCTTTATTTAGAAAGAAGTGTCTTATTTCATCAGAATTGAAGGAAATAACAGGATTATTCACCTTCATCAAAAGTAAGTGTTTTCCCTCCAAGATCTTGCATTTTGATTGGATGGGGAAGGATTGAGATTTTTTTAAAAAAAATTAAAAATCCTCTTATTTAAAAAAGTGTGTGTGTGTGTGTGTGTGTGTGTGTGTGTGTGTGTGTGTGTGTGTGTGTGTGTGTGTGTGTGTGTGTGTGTGTGTGTGTTGCGTTGTTACAGTTTTGACCGACACTTTGTGACTCCATGTCCATGGAGTTTTTCTTGGCAGGAATACTGGAGTGGGTTGCCAGTTCCTACTGCAGGCGCCCACAGCACCTGGTATTCCCTAGTGGTCTCCCATCCAAGTACTAACCAGGGCCAACCCTGCTTAGCTTCCGAAATCAAGTGAGATCAGATGTGCTCAGGGCATCTAGGCACCCTATTTAAAATGCAACCCTCACAAATATAAATGGACAGAAAGGAGAAACAATGCCCAGGTTATGCGTTGTTTGGGTTTGTCTCCTTGTGATTTTGAAACTGTGATTTGGACAGTGACATTTAGTGGATCCTTGTGGTGCATCCTTCCGGAGGTTGGTAAACTGACAACCCAGCTTGCTGGAGGAGCAATGTGTAGCCTGCACAAATAAATTGTAAACCACTCAGAGAGCACTTTAAGTGCTATGGGGTGGAATATTTTTAGCGTTTTTCAAGTGTGTTGTTAGTGGATTAAATGTGTGTATGTGGGGTGGGGGAGAGATATGGTTGTACTGTTAAATCCTGTAAAAGCTGATGTAGATTCTTTCAATCTTGTTGTTCTGCATAGGACAATGACAATAGAGCTTTATCTATGTATCTATCTATCTAATGTAAACCACACACTTTTTATTTTTTTGCTTTAGTGCAGTGTTTCTCAAGGGGGTCACAAAGTGTTTTCTGGGGAGTCAGGGTCAGTTTATATGTGGTGTAACCCTTGTTGAATAATGCATTCCTAGCTCTTTCAGATCTTAAAGATGGTGTGTGTGTGTCCGCATGAGCAGCAGAGCCTTTGAGGTTGAAAGAAGAATCGGCTTCCTGAAAAGGGATGATTTTACCCCCATCAAAGGGCCTTTTCACACGACCCCTAAGATCCGCTGGCCACTTAAATTTGGACCAGAGATCTTAGGGGGTTGTCGCTGTTCCTGCGTTCCCATCGCCTCCGCACTCCTGGCTGCTAGCTGCGTGAGGGGAGGGAGAGAAAAAGGAAGAAAAGAATGCCACTCACCTCCATTCTGCCCTCCCGGCACTGCATTCAGATCTCTTAAAGGGACGGGGGGCAAAAAAAAGAACAAACAGAAGCGAGGAGAGCCCGGCAGTCACTACTGTTATATCCACATCAGGGATTTTCACACTCCGAGAGCAGGCACATGCAAAGTGCGCTGGGACGCGCTTAGGTGGGTGCGGTCGCACTTAATTATCTGTAAACTCCGGAGCTGGTGAGGAAACAATTTTAAGCTCCGGAGCTTGGAGCCATTTGCGGCGGAGTTTAGGGGTCGTGTGAAAAGGCCCAAAGGTGGTGGGAAGGGTGACGCAGGTGACCTGGCTACTAGAAAAGGGGGCAGCAACCAGAGATGGGGACTCACTGTAAGGATCACTTTCAAGGGAGACCTAAGTCCAACCCATGACTCCACTCAAGGTGTTTTTTCTTTTTGCAGTGCCTCCAACTCCACTCATGAACCCCTCCCTTTTTTCTGGGGGAAAAGCTTGCTTTTCATAGGGACTTGAATGTGACTTGGGACTTGGTAACCCCAAAGACTTGCTGATATCTCTAGTCAAACTGAAAAAAAAAGGCTTGGAACTACAGTGGACCCTCGTATTACAAAGGGTTTGTATAACATAAAATCTGTACAACATAAAAAATCCGGAGAGAGGGGAAATTTGCTTAACAGAATAGTCTATGGGGCAAATCCGTACAACAGCAAAACGGTCTCGATTAGGGATTACTCCGTTTTCAATGCATTCCTATGGGAAATTTGTACAACAGAAAATTGGCTTAACGTACAGTGGACGCTTGTATAACAAACGGTTTGTATAACATAAAATCTGTACAACATAAAAAAATCCGGAGAGAGGGGAAATTTGCTTAACGGAATCGTCTATGGGGCAAATCCGTACAATATATGTATATACAGTGGTACCTTGTACAAAGGAATCAATTCGTTCCAAATGAAATTATGTTAAGCAAATTTTCCTTTATACAAATTTCCCATAGGAATGCATTGAAAACTGAGTAATTCCATTTTTATGTTGTACAGATTTGCCCCATAGGCGATTATGTTAAGCAAATTCCCCCATCTCAGGAATGTTTTATGTTGTACAAATTTTATGTTCTACAAACCGTTTGTTATACAAGGGTCCACTGTATATAACATAAAAATGGTTGTGATTAGGGATTACTCTGTTTTCAATGCATTCCTATGGAAAAATTGTATAAAGGAAAAATTGCTTACCATAATTTCATTTGGAACAAATCAATTCCTTTATACAAGGTATGTGCCAAAATTCGTCTTTTATTGGAATTCTGCCCATGAACATCTCCTGGGGGCCAGATGTTTCCCAAAACAAGGAAGGCCTCCCCAAAGGGGGTTGTCAGATTCTGTATGGAGTAGCCTTTGGCAAGAGTAGGCATGAGTTGGTTTTGGGTTCTGCATTGGCACACACACACACACACACACCCTTAATAGCTTTCTCCACCTTAACCCACCCCATCCATTTCATTCAAAGCCAAAACCAAGACCCCACAAAGTGTTGTGTTCACCTTTTTTAAAATCATTTTTCCAAACCCCAACCTGCTTAACAGAATCGCCTATGGGGCGAATCCGTACAACATAAAAATGGTCGCGATTAGAGATTACTCTGTTTTGAATGCACTCCTATGGGAAATTTGTATAAAGGAAAAATTGTTTAACATGATTTCATTTGGAACAAATTAATTCCTTTATACAAGGGACCACTGTACTGATTTTGGTGTATTTCTATAGCTAATGGCTATGCAGCCATGATTACAAACATGAACATCTGGAAAATCATATCCATTGCCCTGAAGGGGATTGTTTGAAAGAAAGCTAATTCTTGGAGGTTTGGGGGCACCGTCGTTACGTTCTTGTTGGTTTGGATCTTCTAGTTTCCATTAAAAGAGACGGGACAGATTATCCCATGGGTACAACATCTGCCTGGACAGTTTAATTAAAATTAAAAGCAGCCAAGGCATATTCTCAATAATCAATTTTGATCCAAGAAGCAGATCTTATATACCAAGTTCCTGCTGTATCCCTGATCCTAGTCTCTCTCTCTCTCTCTCTCTCTCTCTCTCTCTCTCTCTCTCTCTCTCTCTCTCTTTTTTTTTTTTTTTTTTTACATATAAAGGTCCTTTATATTTCGAAATATGCCTATTTACACTTTTGATCTACATGGAAACCGTCAAGAAGATCACCCATATATTAAGGTATGTTTGACCCTTATCTTTGATCTCGCAGCTGGTTTTTTTCTAATTTTCTACTGCGATTAAAAACTCAGGATCTGACCCAGCATAGTGTTAAAATCAGTTTTTAATATGCTGTATAACGGTGTATAAGTTGTCATAATTAATTATAAACATTATTCCCCCCCCCAAAAAAAAACCCACCAGTTTAAATAAACATTGTTCTGCTTAATAAAATCATCCCTGCCAGCTGTCTCTGATCAAGGGGAGCTGATTTCGTAGCTTACCTGTCATGAAAGGTTTTTTTGGGGGGGGTTATAAGATTGTGTCTGTAGAGCACCTGCTTGCCAAAGTCTCCATTAAAGGCTTCGGGAAGGGAGTCCCTTCTTTACTGATCTGAGAGGCAGCCAAATTACCTTTCTTTATGGGACTCCTTTAGTTGAGGTTATTATTATTTTCACAAAAGAACTTCCCTTCATCATAGAAGCATAGTCATAGTATCATAGAAGCATAGTCTCCAAATCCTGCCCCCAGTACTCATTCCCCCTCTGTTCAGCACTGGTTAGGCATCACTTTGAGTCCAGTGTCCAATTCTGGGCATCGCACTTTGAGAAGGAGGCTGAAAAAATGAGAGCAGGTTCGGAGGAGGGCGACCAGGGTGATCAGGGGCCTGGAAACAAAGCCCCTGGGAGGAAAGACTGAAAGGATTGGGCAAATTTAGCCTGAAGAAAAGGAGAGACTGGGGTGTTGATAGGAGAGCACTTTTCAAATATTTGAAGGGCTGTCACAGAAGAGGGAGGGCAGGATCTGTTCTCCGTCAACCCAGACTGCAGGATGCACAGTAATGGGCTCAAGGGACAGGAAGCCAGATTTCAGCTTAAATATCAGGAAAAACTTCCTGACTGTTAGAGCAGTACGTCAACGGACCCGATGACCTCGAGAGGTGGCGGTGAGTGCTCCCAACAGTGGAGGCATTCAAGGGACAATAGGACAACCCTCTGTCAGATATACTGTACTTTGATTTGGATTCCTGCATGGAGTGTGGGTTTGGAGCCAATGGCCTTAGAGACTTGTGCCAGCTCCCTGGCACAAATTCTTCTGCATCAGTTTTATCCTGGAACCTCATGCACTGCAGGTCATGTCAGTCACCACCAGGCATTCTTGGCCATGAACGACCACAGAGACCACAGCGACCACAGCGTTAGTTGGGGGGTTCCCCTGCTTTGTCCGATTTCCTTTCGTTCCAATGGATTCTGCTGAGGCAGCCTTTTTGAACCTTGCAGGTCGACTGCTATTACAGCGGATGGGTGGAAAACGCCACGGATTCGGACGTTGCCCTGTCGACCTGCGCTGGGCTTTGGTAAGGTCTAAGCATTCCGACGGGTGGGTGTAGAAATACCACTCCCAAGCTGGGAGTTCAGAGAGCAAGAGAGCCAGAAATAAGCAGGTTCTGCTCTGCACTGGGGTCACTTATTTTGCACAACATTCATTAACTGCTATACTAATTTCTGGAAAGACAACAGAGATGACGCAGTCATGGCTTCTAGTGGGAAGGAGTTCCAGAGTCTGGGCGCAGCAGTCAAGAAGGCCCTTTCATGGGTTCCCACGAGACATACCTGTGAGGGTGGCCGGATGGAGCACAAGTCTCTGTTTCTCCTTTCTAATCTCTCTTTCGCCTGCCTTGCCCCCCGCCCCAGCTGTCCCTCACTCCTGGGATAGGGTGCCCTAATGCTACCTCACAGCCTGCCCGCATTCCCGGAGGGAAGCGTTTGGTAGAACAAGCTTCATCCAAGAACACCACAAGGGACGGCACTATGTCGCAGCTGCGTATTTAACTCCTATGAATGGTCCCAACAGTGTCTTCTTTGAACCTTTCCAGGGGTTTCATACAGATTGGAAATTTCAAGTATGAGATCCGCCCTCTTGAGAACGCCCAAGGGTTCCAACACTTCATTTATCGAACAGACCCGGAAGAGCGTGAACCCTGCAGAGAAAGTCGTGAAGGCCACGATGAACTTGCCAGGGAGGATGTCTGGGAGAGGGAAGCCAAGGAGACACAGCCAAGGGACCGGGAACCGAGGCTCTCTGGCAGTAGGGTGAGCGCTCATGTTACAAATCCATCCTCAGGCCTCTCGGGGTCACCACCAGGAATCGAACCTGGGACCATCTTGTGTGCACAGCCTTAATCCCATGGATGCTTTGAGTCATCCTGTTTTGTCATGGCTGCCGTCAGCCGGGATGACATGGAAACAGTCTGGGCCAGGCCCAGGAGAAGGAGGAAAGGAGGTGATGATGGGAGCAACCGCAGCGGGATGGAAGTAGGGTCGGGGTCGGCTGTGTGTGCAGAAATTCCTGGCGGCGTCAGCGTCAGTTCCTTGGCCACAAGGAAGTAGTCAGGAACAGAGTGGTCCAAATATCTAACCATGCCTGCTTAGGTTTGTGAAAGAGAGAGAACACTGGAGAGCAGGGAAGAAATGGAATAAGAGAAAAGTCAGGATCTTCAGTTCAGCATGGTCTTGGAAAAGTCATTATCTTTCTTCCTCCCTCCCTCCCTCCCTCATTTCCTACCTTCCCTCCTTCCTTCCTTCCTTCCTTCTTTCCTTCCTCCCGCCCTCCCTCCCTTCTTTCCTTTAACAGCCCAGGATTCTATCCCAGACTGCAAGCTCAAGGTTCACTCTCCCTTCCATCCTTCTGTGGTCAGTAAAATGACTACCTAAACCTCATTTTTCCCTCTAAGTTTTCCTTTAAATCTAATCAGTTAAGGTCAAATTTAACAAAATAAAGACATTTTTAATGAAGTTGGTTTCAGGGGTCCACTCACTAAGGCATTTTAATGTATTTCAGTTGTATTGTATTATATGGTACTGTATTTTAATCTTTTAAATCACTTTTAATTGCCCATTTTAATTTTGAATTGTAAGCCGCCCAGAGACCTTTGGGTAGAGGGCGGCATATAAGTTGTATAAATAAATAAATAAATAAATAAATAAATAAATAAATAAATAAATAAATAAATATGGTGTGATGCACTCTGGTTCAAAGCTCTAAAGGAGTATTTATACCTTGCACGGATACTGGACCTGTCACTGGCCAGGTCTGCTGCTTTCTGGGTGTGTAGGACTCAGAAATGTAAATTACTTTATTTATTTATTTATTTATTTATTTATTTATTTATTTATATACTGCCCACCTGACCAAAGGCTACTTAACACCAATCAGATCTGCCAACTTGACATTCCATTGTTTTGTGTGTTACTTTCTTCCAAACCGGAATGTTTGGTGTTTCATTTTAGACTGACTTCCCTGGACCAAAAGCACCATCAAGGTACCTAGAATACTTTGTCGTCTGTGACAGTTCCATGGTAGGTTACTACAACAGCCTTGGATCTTTGTGCCATTAGTTGGGTATGTGCATGTATTCGTATATGTTTGACTATTTTAGGCTTTCTTTTCAGTACTGAAAAAAGTCTTCCTGTTATTCTACGTTTAAGAAAGATTCAATGGTTTTTATATTAGAGTACAAATAAGTAACCAACTGCACAAATCAAGTACAATAGGACAGCAGTATCCATGGATTCGTGAGGGGGCGTGGCGGCTCAGCAGGCTTGAGCGCTTAAATATCAGCTGCAAAGTTGGCAGCTCAAATTGCGGGTGCCACACAGTGGAGTGAGTTCCCACTGTTAACCCCAGGTCCTGCCAACCTAGCAGTACAAAAGCATGTAAATACCATTAGGTAAATAGGTACTGCTGCAAAAAGCGGTAAGGCAAACAGTGTTCCGTGCCCAGAAATGTGTTCAGCCAAAAGCATTTATTAACTAAGAAGAATTACACAGGAATATTCTCTTACTGGAAAATAATGACATGATTTTCCTTCCAAACTTAAAGAAATCTAAAGGAAACGTCAGAAGCAAAAGCCCCATTAATTCTTGAAACTACATAACTAGCACAGTCCATAGTCCATATTGGAAGAATCCGGGGGGGGAAATCTCTCTGTGTCTCTGTCTCTACGGCTGCGAAAAACGTCATATGTCGCCTGTTCGAGCAATCAGGGTTCACTTGCTCCTTAGATCTAATGTGTCTTCGGGCTTTGGTTACATTCCTTTGAGAGAGCAGATCTACAGCAGGCTAGCATAGCACATAGAGATGGGCACGAAACGAGTGATTTTTCGTTTTCGTTTTCATTTTTTCGTTTCGTTACTCAACAAAAATGAAACGAATTTTTAAAAAAAACAAAACAAAAACAAAAACAAAACGACCAAATTTGCCGTATTTTTCGTTTTCGTTTGCAGCAGATGCATTGAACTAAAAAGAATGCTAACGAAACAGCAATTTTTCGTTTTCGTTTTCATTTTTCGTTTCATTACCTAACGAAACAAAAATGAAATTTTTTGCAAAAAACGTCACGAAAACGAAAATGAACCGAAACGGACCCGTAAACGACCAAACGACAAACGAAACACCATTTTTTTGAGTCGTGCCCATCTCTAGTAGCACGTTAATATGAACTGTATAGTTTTGGCCTAAAGGAAAAAGCTTCTCTACTTCTAAAATACATTACACCAGCCACCACCATCTTCAGATGCAGTGGATCCAGCTTCCCTGCTGGGAACCTGGGGTGGGGGGGTGCATGCTATGAGGCAGTGGCCAGCTCCTGGCAGGGGCTCTGGACCTGCCCTCTCTGAGAATGGTGGTGGCGGTGACAGCGGCAGTGGAGGATGCAAAGGAGGTGGTGGTGACAAAGGAGGAGATGGCAGTAGGACCCAGTGAGGAGGTGACAGAAGCAGTGGGAAGGGATTGGAGTAACCTTGCTGCTAGATGGGCGGTATAAAAATCTAATAAACAAAAAATAAATAAATCCAGTGGGCAACAGAGGAGGCAGAGGGTGGAGCAGGTAGCCCCCCCCCCAAGAATGAACCAGAAAAACAATTTGGGAGTTGGTGGTTTTTCTGGGGGGTTGTGGTGGTTCGTGGCTAACCACAAACCACCAATTGTCACAAACCACCAGTTTCTTCGTGCTGGTCTCTCCTGTGTGTGTGTGTTTTAAAAATACCAAGCATTCTTTGTAAGTTACTGCTTCCACTTGATCTCAAAAGTGCCAACCCCTCCTTTTTTACCTTTCAGTTTCAGCGGGAAAAGCAGAACATAACCCGCATGATACGGGCAGTGCTTCAAATTGTGTTCATTCTTCACAGTGTAAGTTCGTTGATGGGAGCCCTCCTGGTCAGCCTTTTGTGCTGGAAAGCGGTACCTGAGCTGGCAGCGTACGGGGCGAAAATGCATATTAAGTACAAATGCAGGTTCAAAAGTCAGGCTGTCGAGGGGTTCATCTTAGGTGGTAAGCAGGTTCCCAAATGAGCAATTTGAGGGAAGGATTGTTGAGGACCAGGGATGGACATAAAATTCAGGGGGGGATGCCGAATTCATTGAGCAGTGCTAATTTGTTGATTTTAGAGATGGGCACGAAATGAACAATTTTTCGTTCCCATTTTTGTTTTTTTGTTTCGTTACGCAACAAAACGACAAACGAATTTTATCTCTAAAATGAAACGAAACGAACAGAAACACGAGAAATGTTGTCGTCCCTTTCGTTTTCATTGCGGCAATACATTGAACTGCTTTAAAAGCTTTAAAAAAAATCACAAAAAATGAAATAAATGGTAACGAAACGGTAACAAAATGAATGAAAACGAAAATGAATTTTTTGCGAAAATTCACGAAAAACGGAAACGAACCGAAATGGACCCCCCTAAACGACAAACGACAAATGAAACACCATATTTTTAATTCGTGCCCATCTCTAGTTGATTTGTATTTGTCAAAAGCAACGACCCACTAGGAATATGAATGTATGATTTTTTAACACTTTTTGATCCCTCAGTTGGTCAACCTCTTTTCGTGGGATCTTGCCATCTTCAACCTCTGTCACTTTTCTGGGAGGGTACCAATTTGTGGGTGCATAACTTGAATGTCCAAAACCCAAACTTCACCAAACATGCAAGGATTGTAGAGGAGAATCATGGGAAGTTTCTCGGAGACATTGGTGTCTACGTGCCGGGGAGGGGGGGCATTTTATTGGGTTTTTAAAAGTGAGATGAACCGATGAATCAACTCATTGGTTCATTTAAAAAAAATCCATAAATTTGTGACTTGTTCATCCGCATTCATGAATTACAAACTGTTAACAAATCGCAGTTTTTCTGATTCATGTCCATTTCTAAACAGGACCATCCCTCCCTGCATTTTTAAAAGGGGGGCTTACTATTTCTCTCTAGCTTTTCTTTCCTATCAAGGTTCTAGACTAGAGATGGGCACGAAGCCCAAAACAAATAAGGAAATGTATGGGGAAATGACAATTTGTTGCTTCGGGACGGTTACTTTCCCGCAGTCACTAATTTTGGGATGGTTTATGAATCTCCTGTTTCATTGCAATCAGCAGCCAGTTTCCTTTCTGGCAAGGCGAGCCTTCCTGTGCACCTGCCATTCAGCTGATCATAGCCATAGGAAAATTCAGAAGATCTGGAGAGGAGTCAGATGAAGGCCTTTTGGGTTGAGAAGGGTGGAGAGGGCACAGCACGAAGGCCTCACTGGGTGCCTCTTTCAAAGTGAAGTTTATGGCTCTTCAAGATGAAAGCATGTTGACACAGTTTCCTAAATATCTTTCAAAGAAATCAGCAGAAATACAACTCAAAATGCACAATGAAGACTAGATTAGATAACCCAGTTCCCAACAAGAGTCATTTATCTAAACTGAAATTAATATCAACTCCACAAAGCATGCAAGGTGCCTAAGCATTAGACGCTCCTTTGTGGTGTGGATTTTGTTGGGGTTAAAAACTGTAGACTGAAGACTCTGGGATGAAAGTGAAGTATATGAAAATAAACTTTATCTGTTTCTCTCAGGGAAAAGGGTAAACGGAATATTCCTAATAAAATAACAAAATACTAGCAGTACATACAAAATCTTACCAAACGAAGTAATATAAGATATGGCGATGGCAGCTCAGGCAACGCCCAGGATTGTTAGGCAAACACGCATAGTCTGCCTCACTCTGGAAATCGGCATAGAGGGTCAGCAACAGGCTGCAGCAGCTAGCAAGAGCTAAGAGCTCAAGCTGTATGCGATTCTGAGCAAGCTGAAAGGATTCCTTTTGTAGGAGCCATACTAATTAAAGAGATATAACTCACAGGCTTACAGTTCCAAATGAGGTTCAGCTGACATTAACCCTATAACAGGCATGCCCAAACTTCGGCCCTCCAGATGTTTTGGACCGCAACTCCCACACTCCTTTGTCATTGGGAATCTAAGCTTAGAATTCTGGGAGTTGTGGTCCAAAACATCAGGAGGGCCGAAGTTTGGACATGCCTGCCCTATAATGTCTGAATTTATTTATTTATTTATTTATTTATTTATTTTATTTTTACAGCTTATATGCCGCCCACTACCCAAAGGTCTCTGGGCGGCTTACAATCAAAGATTTAAAACAGTAAAACATCACATATCAATAAATAATTAAAACAATGATTTAAAAAACTTACACTAAAATCATTACACTAAAATTGCCATCAAAGGGGCCCACAGTCTATGTTGCATCAATTAAAAAACTTCTGGAACAGGAAGGTTTTTACCTGGCGCCAAAATGTCATCAGTGTTGGCGCCAAGCGGATCTCACTTGGGAGGGCATTCCATAGATCTTGCCATATTCCAACAGATCTAACCATTGGGAGTAGAGATGGGCACGAATAAAAAATTTGACATTTCGTTTGTCGTTTGTCGTTTGCCGGGTCCGTTTCGGTTCATTTCTGTTTTTTGTGAATTTTTGCAAAAAAATCATTTTCGTTTTCGTTCGTTTCGTTACAATTTCATTGCCATTTATTTCAATATTTTGTGATTTTTTAAAAAGGATTTTAAGCAATTCACTCATATTGCAGTAACGGAAACGAAACGCACGACAAAATTTCTGGTGTTTCTGTTCGTTTCGTTTCATTTTAGAGAAAAAATTCGTTTGTCGTTTTGTTACGTAACGAAACAAAAAACAAAAACGGAAATGAAAAATTGTTCGTTTTGTGCCCATCTCTAATTGGGAGAAGAAGGAAAGGCTCCTTCCGAGGGCCAGCCAAGAGCCTCTTCTTCCTTGCTTTCTGTTTTCAGATTTTTGACGACGTTGGGCTTCACATTGTATTGACAGGGATGGAGATCTGGGCCCGCAGGGACTACCTGGCCGTCAGCGACACGCTGGGCGCCTTCTACAGCTACGCTTCGACTGAACTCCGGCATCTCCTCCATTTCGACCATGCCTCTCTGTTCCTGTGAGGGCCTTTTCGCTCTCTCTCTTAGCTGAAAGTCGCCATGGCATCGGCCCCCTTCCTTGCTGCTGCTAACTCTGGCTCTTCTCTTTTTAAAAAATGTGGTCCCTTGAGTCTGTCCCGCTGCTGCCTCCATGGTGTGAAAGGTGACCCTGTGATGGGCACTCTGCTGAGCTTGCACACTGCAGGGATGTGTTTGAAACACATTGTTTAGGGAGGGACTCTCCACCCTTGGCCCTGATCAGAGCTGTCAAGTATCCTGATTTGGGAGGGACATTTGCGTTTTCTAGCGCTTGTCCTACCGTCTTCCCAGAACATCTCTTTTCCCGGAAATGTCCCGGGCAGTGGCGGCAGAGGTGAGCTTTCTCCAGCTGCCATCAGGAGAGAACTGGGAGTCCAACTGGAGAGAGAGAGAAGAAGACTATGACTCCCATGATCTTCTCTGCAAACTTGCACATGGCCAGCTGAGGGAAAGACAGGGCGAAGGCTGCTGGAAGGAATCCCTTACTGGTGCTTCCGTAGCTCGGGCGTGCTCCCGGTAAATCTGAAGGATCTGGGTGCCTGAGTGTTTGGGCTACAGGTGGGCAGGCAGGCAGGCAGGCAGGCAGGCTGGGTAGGTGGTAGGGTTTGTTTTCCCTTGGCCTCCCCTTCCCGGTCTTCTCATGCCCAGATCCTGCACCATGCCCTCCTCCTCCTCGTTCCACTCCTCATCCCCCTCCTCGTCCCCCGGTGCAGGTTCTACATGGGCCATGTCCACTTTGGCCTGCGTGGTGGTGGGGTGTGAGTATGGGTGTACAGGCGCAGTGCACGCGTGTATGGAATTTTGTGTTTTTATGTGCCCGCACATTACACCTCCCTCCTCCTGTCCTGCCAAGCACCAGGAAAAGCTTGACAGCTATGGCCCTGATTACAAAGGGAGGGGATGTGGTTTTCTCAAGTTTCGGTGACTCCGAAAACCCATTCATCATAACGTTCAATTTCACAACTTTGGACTTGCATCTTTTCTTACGCTGTTGACGTGTGTGCCTTTTCCTCCCATTATATGATGTATTTTTTAAAAACAAATGTATTCCTAAATGTCCTTGGTTTGTACCCTTGGGGGTAAGAGTACCCAATGCTGGGAATCACAGCTATAGAGGATCTGGTTGTGACTCACACACACACCCAAGCTTGAGGACAAAATGGTTGTTGTCGTTAATACTGAGACTTTCTGTCTTGTAGGATTATGGACGGAAGCCATTTCTTTGGGAAGACTTGGCAGGAACATTCGTGCATTCACAATCGTGTATCGGTTTCTGTTGTCAAAGTAAGTGAGATCTCACAAGCGGTGCCCCTGTGTGCCCTGCGCCCTTAGTTCTAATTTATGGGCATTGAGGGGAAAAACACACAGGGAATGTCAAGCCCCGCACACAGAGCACACACACAAACAGGGTTCAGTTCTTTGCCAAGATCTTTAGTGGAAAGCCAGGCAAGTTCAAGTCCTTTGCCAATAATCAAGTGCCAGATAAATAACAGAATCCAACTCCCAGCAATTAACAGTCCAAGTCAAAACCAGAATATCTCACGGAAACCAGATGCCAAACCCAAGGGAACAGATCAAGCCGTGGTCCAGGAAGCCAGTCCGAAATCAGGAAACAGAGCCAAGGTCACAGACAGGAACGTGGTTGCAAGTTCAAATGACGCGTTGCTCCCACAGAGAGCTCAAGGTGAGCTTACCAGTTTTATCGCAAAACAGGGAACACACCCTTACTTCTGGAAAGGCTCCTGCTAGTACTTAGGGCTTCCCGACCTGATTCCCCGTCTAGCATCAAAGACCCTTTCCCTAGCTCTCCTGGTAGCACGTCTTTGCAGAATCCTGCTCATAGCCCTTCTAGGGGGAGAAGATATATTTTCAGCTGAGTCATCAGACCCAGCTGCCTGCTGACTTGAGCTGCAAGGCTCCTCCAGCAGCTCTTCACCATTTAACCCCTCAGAGTCAGGTTCTGTGACAGGCAGGGTCCTGGCACTATCCCTCTCCCCATGGTCCCCCTCTTCTGATCGGCCAGGCCTATCAGGGTAATTGTCATGGAATTGTTGAACCAACTCAGGAGCATGCAAGTTGGACGCAGGTTCCCATAACCGATCTTCAGGTCCATAACCTTCCCAGTCTACCAAATACTGCAATCCTCCACGGTGTATTCAAGAATCCAAGATTTGACGGACTTCATATTCTTCTTCTCCTTCTACTAAAATCGTTGGAGGAGGTTCAGGAGTCGGTGGTCGGTTGGGGTCAGGGTCTGCAGCTGGAACCAAGAGGGATCGGTGGAATACTGGATGAATATGAAGGGAGTCAGGTAGTTGCAGACGAAAAGCAACTGGGTTGATTTGTTCTAAGATGGGATAATGACCGATGAACCGAGGATCTAGTTTTCGGGATCGCCCAGGATGTCTCAGGTATCGAGTAGATAGCCAAACTTTCATGCCTGGATTTAGATGTGGCCCTTCCTGTCTTTTCTTGTCCACTGCTTTCTTATATACTTCCTTAGCATGGTCAAGTTGCTCTCGCAATAATTCCTGAATGCCATGGAGTTCTTGAATGTATGCATCCGCAGCTGGCACAGAGGTGAAAGGAAGGGTAGTTGGAAAATACTGAGGATGATAACCATAATTAGCCATGAATGGGGTCTGGCAGGTGGAAGAATGTACAGCATTGTTATATGCAAATTCAGCTAAAGGTAACAAATCCACCCAGTTATCTTGTTGGTAGCATGTATAACAGCGTAAATATTGTTCTAAAGTGGCATTAGTGCGCTTAGTCTGACCATCTGACTGGGGGTGGTAAGCTGATGACAGGTGAACTTGTGTTCCTAGTGCCTTATGCATTGCTTGCCAGAAGCTGGAGCTGAATTGTGGCCCACGATCCGAAATGAGGTGTGCAGGTAAACCATGAAGTCTGAAGAGGTGTTGCAAGTAGTGATGAGCTGTTTCTGATGCGGTAGGGGATTTAGGACAAGGAACAAAGTGGGCCATTTTGTTGAACAAATCCACGCAGACCAGGATGCAGGTAAACCCTTTTGAGCGAGGAAGATCCGCGATGAAATCTAAGGAGATAGCATTCCAGGGACCAGAGGGTGTTGGCAAAGGATGCAACAGACCCAAGGGTTTGGTCACAACATCTTTTGCCTGCCGACAAACTTCACAGGAACCCACGTATCGGGCAACATCAGCACGGACATGTGGCCACCAGAACTCCCTTGTGAGAAGATGCAGGGTTTTGTAAAGTCCAAAGTGTCCAGCAGGTAAAGAGTCATGTGAGAGATGCAGCACCTGGTTACGAAGAGGACCAGCAGGAACATATAACCGCCCTCGATGTAATAATAATCCTTGTTGTGCAGAAAACTCTCCATGATTCCCATTCTGGAGTTCCTGAAGACGTTGCTGAGTCCATGAATTGTTAGCTTGAGATTCACGGATTTCTTCTGCCAAGCTGAGACATGGATTCATGGCCGTGAACACAGAGGGAGGCAAAATGTCTCTTTCACAGGCGCTACATACTCAGGTTTTCTGGATAACGCATCAGCTTTTTTATTCTGAGCCTCAGGAATGTACTTGATCCAGAAATCGAACCGGGAAAAGAATAATGACCGCCGGATTTGTCGCTGAGTCAATCGCCGGGCTGTTTGTAGATGTTCAAGGTTTCGATGATCAGTCAATACTTGAACAGGGTGTTGAGATCCCTTGAGGTAATGCCTCCATACATCAAAAGCTGTTTTGATGGCCAGCAGTTCATGCTCCCAGATAGTATAATTCTTCTCTGCAGGTTTTAACTGTCGAGAGTAATAAGCACAGGGACGCGGGGTTTGGGGGGGATCATCCTGTTGAGATAGCACTGCTCCCAGAGCAACGCTAGATGCGTCAGCCTCCACTATAAAGGGTAATTGTGGATCAGGATAACGGAGCAAGGGTTCCGACGTGAAGCGGGTTTTCAAAGTAGAGAAAGCCTCTTCTGCTTCTGGAGTCCACCAGAAAAGTTCTTTGGGCCGAAGGAGACAGTTTAAAGGTGCAACAATGTCGGCGTAGGCAGGAATAAACTGGCGATAGTAGTTGGCGAAACCGAGGAACCGTTGCAAATCCTTACGGTTTTGTGGTCGCCGCCAGGACAACACAGCTTCTACTTTCTTAGGGTCCATGCGGATTCCCTGGGGAGAAATAATATGCCCCAGGAATTCACCTTCCTTATTGTCGAATTCACATTTTTCCAGCTTAACATATAGTCCGTTTTCCCGGAGACGCTGCAAGACCTGACGAACATCTTGAACATGCTGAGCTGGGTCAGCGGAATAAATCAGGATATCATCTAAATAAATGACCACACAACGATCTAGTAGATCATGGAAAATGTCATTCATCATCCGCTGGAATACACTGGGTGCGTTTGTCAGTCCAAAAGGCATTACTAAATGTTCATATTGACCGTACCGGGTTCGAAACGCGGGTTTCCACTCATCTCCTTTACGGATATGCACCAAATTATACGCCCCACGAAGGTCCAGCTTAGTATAACACTTTGCCCCTCTTAACCAGTCCAAAAGTTCAGAGATTAGGGGTAAAGGGTATCAGTCCCGAATAGTGATCTTGTTTAATGCCCAGTAATCATTACAAGGACGAAGCTCCCCTCCCTTCTTCTTTACAAAGATCACTGGTGCGGACAATGGCGATTTGGAAGGGCGTATAAATCCACGTCGAGGTTTCTTGTCTAGGAAAGCCCTCAAAGCTTCTAACTCAGGTTCGGACATAGGATAGACTCATTCCACGGGGAGGGGTGCCCCAGGTATCAGATCAATGGCACAGTCATAGGGCCGATGCGGAGGTAACTTGTCAGCCTCCTTTTCCTCAAATACATCCACAAAGTCTTGGTATACCTGGGGCAAGACAGGGTCAGATGTAGCATGGGCAGCTGCCAGGATGGTAGAAGAATTTTTCTTTGAGCAAGGAACCTTGAAGTACAAATCCCCTTGCACCCAATCCACCAATGTGTTATGAGCTCGTAACCAGGAAAGTCCCAAGACAAGAGGAAACCGGGGCATCCGAGTTACATTAAAGCAAATCTGCTCATTGTGGTCCATTGCCTGAAGAGTAAGTGGACAGGTTTCCTGAGCTATCGGCCCAGAATGAAGTAACCGACCCTCAATGGATTCTATCAGCAAAGGAGTTTCCTTGTTCTGTACTGGAATCCGATGGCACCACACAAACCCAGCATCCACAAAGCAGAGAGTTGCCCCAGAGTCTACCATAGCATACACAGGTACTTTCCGGCCATCAGGAAGCCCTAGAGTTACAGGTACCAGGAAAGGTCCTTGGGGTGTGATGATATTGTCTCGGAACCCTTCAGTATGCTCCATTCCTGTGGGTTCCTTCAAGGATGGAGCTGCCCTTTTACTGCTGCAGAGGTAGCAGCACTTACTGAGGAGAACTTCAAAGGGCAACTGGAAGCGAAATGTCCTCCTCCTCCACAGTACAGGCAGAGATTATGAGACCGTCGTCTTGCCTTTTCCTCTGGGGTGAGGCGTGGTCGAGCAGCTCCCAGTTGCATAGGTTCTGGATCCATTCTGCGGGCTTCACCGGATTGCAGATTAGGCACAGCTGGCAGAGGTTGCTGGTTGTAGTTCTTGCCTCGGGAGAGGCGACGGCTTTCCAGGCGTCCATCTATCCTGAGACATAGGGTAATGAGTTCCTGTAACGTGTTTGTTTGTTCCACCCTAGAGAGTTCATCAAGCACTTCATCTGCCAATCCTTCCATATACTGAGAAATCAGTGCTGGTTCATTCCAATTCAGACCCTGTGCTATCAAACGGAATGCAGTGGTGTAGTCAAACACTGAATCTTTGCCTTGGTTCAGAGCTCTGAGTCTCCTGTTGGCAGTAGCAGCCTGTACGGGGTTCTGAAAAGCTGAAGATATGTTATTCAGGAAAGCCTGATAATTATTCAGTAGAGGTGAAGCACTGAGGAGTAAAGGAGTAGCCCATTTAGCCACCTGTCCTTTCAACAAACTGATGATAAAGCAGACCTTAGACCTCTCAGTAGGAAATTCTTGAGCACGCACCTCGATAAACAGCTTGCATTGAGCCAAGAATGCAGGGAATTCCTCTAACTTGCCCTCAAACCGGTCAGGAGGCAGCAAAGGACAACGGGGCTGCAACTCAGTCGGTGCTGGAGCGTGCTGCAATTGAGTAATTGCCTGAGACAAAAGCAGCACTTGGTTTTGCAAAGCTGCCAACGGTGTCATCCCAACAGCCCCCTCCTCTTCCATTCTGCTTGAAGAAGTTTGGGTGGGAGCAAACTGTCAAGCTCCGCACACAGAGCACACACACAAACAGGGTTCAGTTCTTTGCCAAGATGTTTAGTGGAGAGCCAGGCAAGTTCAAGTCCTTTGCCAATAATCAAGTGCCAGATAAATAACAGCATCCAACTCCCAGCAATTACCAGTCCAAGTCAAAACCAGAATATCTCACAGAAACCAGATGCCAAACCCAAGGGAACAGATTAAGCCGTTGTCCAAGAAGCCAGTCCGAAATCAGGAAACAGCCAAGGTCACAGACAGGAACGTGGTTGCAAGTTCAAATGACGTGTTGCTCCCACAGAGAGCTCAAGGTGAGCTTACCTGCTTTATCTCAAAACAGGGAACACACCCTTACTTCTGGAAAGGCTCCTGCTAGTACTTAGGGCTTCCCGACCTGATTCCCCGTCTAGCATCAAAGACCCTTTCCCTAGCTCTCCTGGTAGCACGGCTTTAGGCAGAATCCTGCTCATGGCCCTTCTAGGGGGAGAAGATATGTTTTCAGCTGAGTCATCAGACCCAGCTGCCTGCTGACTTGAGCTGCAAGGCTCCTCCAGCAGCTCTTCAGCATTTAACCTCTCAGAGTCAGATTCTGTGACAGGCAGGGTCCTGGCAGGGAGGGAGTTTGGAACGATTTCAGCCTCAAGAACAGGAGAAGATGGAGACAGATTGTGAGCCATACTCCAGAGGGTTCTTTTCCCGTCCCACTCAAGAACAAAGTACTGCAGGGAGTAAAAATCACCCAGCTGGACCTTGGTAAAGAAGCAGTGTTGAAGCTTTCACCACATCTCGTGGCCATGTGTTCTGTTGTTGTACTGCTCTAACCATTAAGATGTTTTCCCCAAAATTCAACCAAAATCTGGCTTCCTGTAGCTTGAGCCCATCATTAAGAACCTGAAAGGTCAGAGGCTAAGAAGAACACTCATTTCCCCAGCCCATGCTCCCTCAAGAATATGTCAGAAAGGCAGACTGGATCCAGCACAGAACAGGGGCACAATCTGGCGCCCACCCCTGGTCAGCTGGTTGGGAAAGATACCCTACCAAACAGTGGTCCTGAAAGATGCTTAGCAGCCCACCAAGGTCAGCAGTGAGGTCTTCATCGCTTCTGCTTTGTAGCCTGGATCAAGGCAGTCTCCTTATAATAATATCATTGTTTCATTCACTCACTCAGCTACATGCAATATCTAATTTCATTCATTCCGTCAGCTCTCCATTTGGAGAACGTAGGATCCTGGCACCTGTTTTTTTTTTAATTATTTCTTTATTTATTTTGGCTTTTCCTTCCATCTCCCTCCATGCCCCATGACAATTAAGAATATAACATAAGAAGAGCCCTGCTGGATCAGGCGAAGGGCCCATCTAGTCCACCTTCCTGTATCTCACAGTGGCCCCACCAGATGCCTCTGGGAGTGCACGAGACTAGAGATCTGTCTCCTGATAGCACTCCCCTGCATCTGGTCCTTGAAGGACCCCGGTTTTAAGACTGGAGATTACACATCTCCATCATGGTTCATAACCTGTGATGGACTTTTCCTCCAGGAATCTATCCAATCCCCTTTTGAAGGCATCCAGGCCAGATGCCATCACCATTGTTCCACTCTTTTCTGAAAATGCTCCCTTTCCATCTTTGTGTTCTCCCATGCACAGACCTCCCCGTCCTCCACCAGCGATGGTATATTGGCTGCCCATCACTTGGGTCATGCCATCGGCTTGACCCACGATGATCTCCTGGGGCAGAGAGGTAGAACGTGCGGTTGCAGCTGCAGCTCCAAGCCGGGACATTGCCTCATGCATTCCACAGTCACGTGAGTTGTGCTAAGGTTTTGAGGTTTTAATCACAGCAATTTCCCATAGCATCTTTTGGTGAATTTTTTAAAATTGCCAGTTTGGGATATCAGTACGCGGAAACTCAGTGTCATTCCACTAACACCCAATTTAAGGATGTAACTCATGGTTTTTCCAGGTGGTAAACACCATAATGCAAGGAAAATTAAAATAGAACACATTTGTGTTGAGTGAACAATGACAGTTGGAAGCCGACATGTCGATATGCAAACACCGGGGGGGGGGGATTTTTCTCATTCTAACAGGCACAAAAGATGTGCATCTTTATACTGTGACTGTGGGTACACAGGAACCACGTCTTCAACCACGTGACTGTTTGCGGGGGAAAGCCACATTTTAGTTTGAGATGGTTTTTTCGGCTGTGGGACAGCAGCCGAAGTGGAGATACGCCAGTGATCCTGGTTCTGAGCTGCTGCCTCTCCTATGTTGGGCCATCCTCCTTTAAATGGCTATTTAGTTTCTCCAATGTAGAGGTCTGCACACTCCTCACTTCATTGGACTGCATATACTATATTGCTCCTTTTGTGTTTTGGTGTCCAGTCCTCAAACACACCCACAACTTAAAAACAGTTCAAGTTTCAACAGCCAAAGAACTGAAATATGCATACCGATATGGTTTCCTTAGCGTATTTGTGGAATTTCAATGGCTTTCATTAGGTCATCTTGGAACCATGGTTCTTGATGACAAAGAGACAGTGATAATCTTGTTTTTATTATAGGTTTATTTAAAAGGGGTCATTTTTCCATTTTACCCAAGTTTCATTGAACACCTTAAGACATGCTCTGGAATATTTCTTTGGCTGCTTTGTTATAACCAGCTACACTTAAATGGACTCTTTGATGCTGGGGGCATTATTTTCAAATATGGAAACTGAGAAAGGACTGGAGGGGCATATGAAGGATCCAGTGTATAAAGGAAGCTATCACTGGAGGCCCCTTACCCTTGCTTGTAATATTGATATTTTTATTTTTGTAAACTTGCCTATTCTGTCTGTGAAGATTCTGTGTCCTCCAGGTGAGCGTATCTGGAAGTTGAGTCATAGCACCTTTCAAATAATCTGCCCATTGTCTTTGGCAAGATTTGCCATTTTAACACAGAGAATTGTGGAACAATAAAGTTGGGAGGGGGCTACAAAGCCCTTGAGTCCACCCCCCACCCCCATTGAAAGTAGGAATATACAAATCAAATCTGGACGTTGAGTCATGGCAACTGGACTTCTTTTTTTCTTAAGAGATTGAAACGTTTCTCTGCTCATCCAAACATATTCGTTTGGGCTGTTTGGATGAGTGGTGAAACATTTCAATCTCTCAAGAAAATAGAAGCCCTGTTGCCATGACTCGACTTCCAGATACACTCACCTGGATGACTGAGAATCTTCACAGACAAAAATACAAATCAAAGGATTTCTGCTGAGTGGCTGCCCAGTTATCCCTTGTATGCATTGGAGCATTTACTACCTACCAAAGTCATTGGTTCTGTTGTCGCACTCCTTTCCTGGTATCTGGAAGTTGAGTCATGGCTACTGGACTTCTTTTTTGACAGAAACGTTTCGCTGTTCATCCAAACAGCTTCATCGGTCTGCATACAGCTAGTGCAAGTACTCCATCTTATAGTCAGCTTTGACCTCTTGTCACCCTGGTCTGAATTAGGCTTATAAGATGAACAATGGCCTGAATAGGCTCGTTAGGGAGACAATAGTATCCATAGCCTTAAGGTGGACAATGGCCTAAGGTGCTGAAACCCATCAAGAATGGGTCGTTAGCTATGGCCTTGGTGGTGAAGGCTTTTTGATTTGTCTGGGTACTTTGGAAAGCACATGTTCACTAGGGAAGACACCCAAGACAACAGGCTGGCTTTCCTGGATTGTGCAGTCATCATCAGACCTGACCGTGGCCTGGGAGTAGAAGTTTACAGGAAACCCACCCACACAGATCAATACTTACTGTTTGACTCCCACCATCCATTACAGCACAAACTAGGAGTCATCAGGACCCTAAGCCACAGAGCAGAGAGCATCCCCACCTCCTCAGAAGCCAAGAAGAAGGAAGACAGGCACCTGAAGACAGCACTTAAGGCCTGTGGATATCCAAGGTAGGCCTTCAACAAAGCAGTGGGCCATCCCAGAAGAACAAGGGATCAGTCTGAGACCCAGACCCGATGGAAGAACCTGGTCATTCCTTACATGGGTGGAGTGTCGGAGAAGCTTAAAAGGATTTTTGGCAAACACCACATCCCTGTTTATTCCAAACCCACAAACACACTAAGGCAGAGACTTGTCCATCCAAAGGATCCGATACCAAACCATAAAAGGAGCAATATAGTATATGCAGTCCAATGCAGTGAGGAGTGTTCAGACCTCTACATTGGAGAAACTAAACAGCCATGAAACAGAAGGATGGCCCAACATAGGAAGGGTAACAGCTCGGGACCAGAATCACCAGTACACCTCCATTTGAAGGACAAAGGGCACTCTTTCAAAGATGAGGATGTTAAACATATTAGACAAAGAAGAGAGGTGGTTTGAGAGAGGAGTAAGAGAAGCCATTCATGTGAGCATTGAAAACCCCTCCCTCAACAGAGGTGGCGGCCTCAGGCAAAGTCTATCTGCTACTTATCAGGCTGTGCTTTCAACAATACCCAATAGCCTTCACCACCAAGGTCATAGCTAACGACCCATTCTTGATGGGTTTCAGCACATTGGGCCATTGTTCACCTTAAGGCTATGGATACTATTGTCTCCCTAACGAGCCTATTCAGGCCATTGTTCATCTTATGAGCCTAATTCAGACCAGGGTGACAAGAGGTCAAAGCTGACTATAAGATGGAGTACTTGCACTAGCTGTATTCAGACCGATGAAGCTGTTTGGATGAACAGCGAAACGTTTCTATCTCTCCAAAAGGAAGTCCAGTAGCCATTACTCAGCTTCCAGACAAACTCACCTGGATGACTGAGAATCTTCACAGACATATTCCTTTCCTTGTATTCAGCCTAAATCTGGGCTCTTGTCTCTTGAGTCCATTATTACGCAAGATCCCCTCAGGATGCAGCAGAGATTAGTTTCTGGTGTGCTGCAACAATTTATTTTGAAAGAAAAAAATAAGTGCAGATGAGTGTAACGGCTGGTTGTAAGCATGTGCTGTGAAAATATTAATTCCGTTGATATTGAGCTTCATCGCCTCTTGCGTTTCTTCTCTTGCAGAGAATGCCACAGACTTAGCAACTGCAGCAAAAATGCGTATCTTGCATTCTTAGCCCAGCAAGGGGGAAAATGTTTCCTGAATTTGCCCAAAGACTTGTCGGTGGCGGGGATGTGCGGCAACGGTTTGGTGGAAGGCAGTGAAGAATGCGACTGCGGAATGGATGAGGTTAGAGCACGTGGGTTTGGATGCTGTTTTATCTCAAGGTCGATATTTGGTTGATAGCTGCCAACCAGATGGCTGTGGCCCAAAATGTAATCTTTCCAAGTTCTGTCCAGTTTATTTATTTATTTATTTATTTAGCTTGTATACCGCCCACTACTCAAAGGTCTCTGGGCGGCTCACAAGCAAAGTAAATGATTGAAACTTCAAAATTACAATAAAATCAGAACAATAAAAACATATAAATACAATGAATACAATACATTAAAACACAACACTAAAATTGCCATCAGGACCCACAATCATCAGTTAAAAACTTCAGATAGTTCAGATATTTTCCAGGATCATCTACTAGAGATGGGCACGACCAGGAAAAATGACGTTTCGAGTTGTCGTGTGTCGGAGCCAGCCCATTTCGGCTCGTTTCCGTTTGTCGCGAAATTTTTCAAAAATTTGTCATTTTGTTTGTCGTCTGTCGTTAGTACTGGTTTAGGGGGGTAGGGTAGCGGGCTCCTGGAGGCACCTCTCTGGGATGGGTGCCTCCTCTGGCCCGCTACGAAGGGAAGGCATTTAGCAGGCTCCTGGAGGCACCTCTCTGGGGCGGATGCCTCCTCTAGCCTGCTACAAAGGGAAAAGGAAGGGTACATGACCGTGTAGCCATTGCGTACCAAGTGGCACTGGTAGAGGCACCTCTCTTTTGGGTGCCTCTAGCTCACCAAGAAGGACAGCATACTGGCGTACAGGTTTGGAGTTTTTTGCAACTTTGGACTGTGAGCGAGGTGAGAGAAGAATGCCTCTGCTGGGCGCCCTCTGACTCACTAAGAAGGACAGTGTACTTGCGTGTAGTGCAATGCGAGTACAGATCTGGCTTAGGGTTGGGGTTAGGGCAAGGGCTAGGCTTAGGGTTATTACGGGTAAGGTTAGGGCGAGTTAGTGGGCTGCACCTCTGGGTGCCTCTGACCCACTAAGAAGGACAGTGTACTGGCATATGGGTTAGGGTTAGGGTTAGGGTTAGGGCTAGGGTTATAGTGGGCTTTTTATGCCTGACTGGCACATCCCAGAAGTCTCAGTCAAAACCTGGCCAAGTGGCCATGCGATTGGTGGAATGGCTCCAAAAATTTGCATGGTCCCATCCCATGGCCAGCCCATCATTGCGCAGGTGTAAAAAATAAAAATAAAAATAAAATAAAATAAAATCAATGGGATTGGAGACAGACGTTTCTTGCAAGAAAAACCCACTACTGCTACTGTAAAAATTCAGGCAGTTAAAATACCTAATTTTCGCATGTTTCTGTGTGGTGCTTTGGTGGGTTTTTGGACCACGATTTCAAAAAAAATATTGCGGTCACCATTTTGGATCCCCACACCGCATGGCATGGCGAGACGACGAGGATGCCCCCCACCAGAGCAGCCCAGGACAGGAGAGGGGGGGGAGGCCGGGGACCCCCCCCCCCAGAAACCACCCCTCTGGTGGGTGCCCTCACTCAGGCAGGCATATTTTCGCCTGCTTTTTTGGCCGGGAATCGGGTTTTTTTTAAAAAAAACCTTTTTTCTGTGCCGCTTGGCATCACACGATCGCCGCGATGCTATGAACGACAACGACAAATCAGACTCAATTTTTCTTTTATCAGTTCGAGTTCAAGTTCTGACAGCTTAATTGTCGTTACCGTTTCCGTTGCGTAACAGAAACGAGGAACGGAAACGGAAACAAGAATTTCGCCAAGTCGTGCCCATGTCTATCATCTACTCTCCAGTAGCTGCAGCCTTCTTGACTATCCAGTAGAGGGTATTTTTTCCATCACCTGCTACTTAAGACTCATTTTATTTAATCTTCCCAATTCCCAGGGATGCCAATCCTGAGCAGCCTCTGGAGAAACCACCCCCACATGGTTTAAACTTGGTTTTGGATTTTAGTGGAGAGGTGGGGTTCCAAGTTCAGTTGAGCTGCATCTGTTTAGACAGTCTGAGAAGTCTTGAGGTGTTGTGTGTCAGTAGGGTCCTTTGGGCCACACTGTCAAGCACTCCTCATTTGCATTTCTGAAGCTAATATGTGGGTCAGAATACCTCAGATGGCCTGCTTTGTTGCATATTTGCAATAGGGTTCTCTTTGCTCAAAAATGTATACAACATTTGTAGCATTTGAGGATATGCATACACAAACGGGGGAAAGGAGGTACATGAATATGCGTACTATTTCAATGGGGCAAACGTGCACCGTTACGTGCAAAGTTTTGTCTGGTTTTAAAAGCGTGAAAAACAAAGGGGGTTGACTTATTATTTGAGTAGGGATCATGAGTTTTATTTTCGCTATCTGGCTTTAGTATTATTTTGATTGTTTGTTAGCTTTGGTTTGGGTTCCGCTGTTTGCTGTTCATTCTTTTTATGTTCACTCTCTGGAACCGATTATTATTTCTTTGAACCTTGAATTGTGATATACTACATTTATTAACTGCCTTGAGTTCCCTCTTGGGAAAATTTGGCAGTACAGTGGTCCCCCGCCCTTTCACGGTTCATATACTGCAGTCCCGCTATATCGCGGGACCACAGTATATGAAAAAAAGGCCTCTTGGGTTAAGGGTTGGGGGGAGCCTGTTTCAGGCCTCCCATACTTACCCCCAACCTGGCGCTGTCCCGAATGGGCTTGCGAGGGCCTTCCCAGGCCTTCTGGAGGCCCCCAAAGGGCCTCCCTGTGAACCAGAAGTGACTTCCGGATCACTGAAAATCATTTCTGACGCCTCCGGTAAGTACTAGAGCCCCCAGTTAGGCACCCCAGGGCCGACCTGACCTGCATCCACATATCGTGGATTTTCAATTATCGTGGGTCGGGTCGGGTCCCTAACCCCTGCAGTAGGCGGGGGAGGGGGTGCCACTGTAAATAAATAAATAAATAAATAAATAAATAAATAAATAAATAAATAAAATGGAATACAAATGACTGAATGCATGAAAAGGTGGCATGGATTAGAAAGAGAAACTCTCATCACCATCTCAGGGGAGGGAAGGACTCTTGCAATAACTGGAGGGCTAAGATACATAGTTCAGAAGCACATCCCACTTCAGATTGGTGTCTTTGTCTGTTCCGTTGATGTTTCCATGATATTAAACAACAAACCAACGCAGACACCAAGGTGGTCTTGTTTAGCGACTTGGGCCACCGGCGTTGACTGCGGTAAATCTGGACGAAACGCAAGAGATGAAACCGCCCAGAGTGACCTTGCTGCCAGATGGGCGGTATAAAAATCCAATAAATAAATAAAATAAATAAGAGGGGGAGAAGGGTTGATGGCTCCAGAAGAGGCAACCACAGCAGCCACCATGTCTGATAGATGGTTTTGGGTGCCAGGGGGACACTTCCTACGTTGACTGCCATCAACGCCAGTTGTGGATAAGAGGTCAACTTTTTGGGGTCATCCCCCAGGTGGGTCTGTGTAATCCAGACTCCCGGTGTAACCCAGGCACCAGCCAGAAACCTAGGTCTGCCCTGAAAGTGGTAGGATGGGTTTCTTATAAGACAAATGAAGGCAAGAAGCCTGAAATGGAGTAAGAGGTATCTGGCAACAGCTTTTCTGTTTTCTTAAAGCCAAGGTTCCTGCAACAGGGGGGGTCCTGTGGAGAAGGAAGAGAGTAGGTGGGTGATTTATTGAGACAACAACGAAAGCCTAGGAGTAATTTGCTGGACTGGGAGGAGGGGTTGTAAGTCCACCTGGGAGTGTGTTTGGGAGGAGTTGCTTTATGGCCAACCCTCCAGCAGCAGATGTAGAAGACGTAGCCCTGTCCATCTGTACAAATGTTATGAGTAAAAGCAAAATAAAAACAAACAAAGAATTTAATAAGGCAAAAACTTGGTCTCACCTTAAAGGCATAAGAGAAAGAAATACAGTCACCCCCTGCCATTTCACGGTTTAGGTACTGCGATCCCACTTTATCGCGGGATCGCAGTACCTGCGGGGGGTGGCGGGGAGCGGTCCCATCGCTCCCTGCTCCCCCCCCCTCCGGGAGGCCTTGGAGCCGCGTGGGGGGTGGCAGGGAGCGATCCCGTCGCTCCCCGCTGCCCCCCCCCAGACCTGTCCAGGAGGCCTCAGAGCCAGGAGGCCTCCCCACCCCTCTGATCGCCCCCGACCCCCACCCGGCCCGCTTCCGCATATTGTGGATTTTCATGTATCGCGGGTCGGCTGGGTCCCTAACCCCCGCAATAGGCGGAGGATTACTGTATAACAATATTTCAACATGGCATCAGAATAGAGAGATTGTAGTGGGTTGGTGAGAAAGGCAGTGGCCGTTGGACACCGTGGGTGACAACATATCTGATGTGCTGGCATTTCATTGATGACCTCGGTCATAAAACGACCATGCCTTTAATCGCCTGGTGATTTTGACTGGCAGGTGTGTCAAGTGAATGGCTGCTGCCAGACGGACTGCCAGCGGAAACCAGGAGCCGACTGCCATGACGGACTCTGCTGTGAAAACTGTAAGGTAAGAGCCCGGCAGATGCGACGGTTTTTGTCTGTGTTTCAAGCTTAAAGTCGATGGGCGGCCACTGACACTCTGGTCTAGCTGAATAAGCTCCTTAAATAACCCAAGGCAAGCCTCTTGAGGAGACTGAGGACTTGGACAGATTCAGGTATAAACGTCAAATTAATATACTAATACTAATTAGTCTTATGCTGCCTTTGGTTTGGCTTAATCTCTAAACGTGTCATTTATTTTAAACATTTTGATTACGGCATAATTAACTTTCATTTTGAGTTGTCACCCATGCTTCCATGCAGGTTTCTGTTTACAGAGAGGGGATTGGAAATGGCATAGAGTGGCAGGTCTGCCCTCTTTCTGTAATTTGGTCCCATGTTCTCATGGATGCATAGAATTATGATGTTGGAAGGGCGCTCCAAGGCCATTGAGTCCAACCCTCTTCTCTAGGGAGGAATCTAAATCCAGGGGCGTATCTGGGGGTGGGGGCAGAAAGGTACATCTGCCCCGGGCGTAGAAATCTGGGGGCGCCTGGAGGGGGAGGAGGAGGAGGAAGCCCTGCACCCTCCCACTGCCTTACACACGGCAAGTGGCAAAGCAAGCAGGCAGCAGGCATGTAAGCGCGGTGGCTGCGGCGCCCTCCTCCTCCTCCTCCTCCAACTCTTAATCGCCACTGCTCGCATACACACATGCCCACCCCACAGCAGGCAAGCGGCAAAGCAGGCAGGCATGCCAGCGCAGTGACTGTGGTGCCCTCCTCCTCCTCCTCCTCCTCCTCCTCCTCCTCCTCCTCCTCCTCCTCCAACTCTTCATCACCACTACGGAAGAGGTAAGGCGCACGAGCTAACGTGCGCACATGCACACACACAAACACCTCTGCGCCCACCCCACTCCTGCCCCACGCCCACAGGATTGCCCCCCCCCGCTTGATGGGTGGATGCAATGGGGTTGGGGAGGGCCGGAGGGGCGCAAAAACAACTTTGTCCCCAGGCACCTCAAAACCTTGCTATGCCACTGTCCAAATCAACGCAGATCTGTTAGAGCAGTACAACATCGGAACTCATGACCTCCAGGGGAGGTGGCGAGTGCTCCAGCGCTGGAGACCATCTGCCTAAATTTCTCTTGAAGGCCTGCAGCGCTGGAGCACTCGCCACCTCCCCTGGAGGTCATGAGTTCCGATGTTGTACTGCTCTAACAGTGGAGATATTTTTCCTGCTATTTGGCCTCAGTCTGACTCACTCTAGCCTGAACCCGTAATGACGTCTCCTGCACTCTGGGATCATGATCGAGAATTGATCCTAACCCCCTGCTCCCTATGATAACTGTTTGAAGAGTGCTATACTGTATCTCAGAGCATGAACACGAGGATCAGGCTGCTGCAATTACAGTGGACCCTCGTATAACAAACGGTTTATATAACACAGAATCTGTACAACATAAAAAAATTCTGGAGATAGGGGAAATTTGCCTACGGGGCAGATCTGTACAACATAAAAATGGTCGCGATTAGGGATTACTCTGTTTTCAATGCATTACTATGAAAAAAATGTATAAAGGAAAAATTGCTTAACAGAGTTTCATTTGGAACAAATTAATTCCTTTATACAAGGTACCACTGTAATTACGACATGGTTTGAGAGACAGAAAGATTTGTGCTCCTCTTTGTGACTAAGAACTACCAATCCTCAAGTTGTTCCCATCCTGGCAGGCATGGGAGCCCGAGAATGTTATTCGGGCCCTGCTTTTAGAAGATTAATTAATAGATGCAGAGAAATAGGCTCTGTTGCCTATTCAGAACATGCTTTCTCTGGGCCTCGAAGACATGCAACAGCCCATCATGTCGGTGTTCGAAGATGCCGATGTGGCCAGTTTTCCCAAATTCCCATCCTGATGGTCTATGCAAATAAAAAAAAATTGAAATATCAACAATACAATCCTTTGGGCCAATCTAGAAGTTACAAAACAGTCAGGGTCGAGGTGAATAAAAATGGCCGAGTGAGGGAGAGCGAGACGACTTTGGGACATGGTGGAGAAGTTCCAGCAGGCGTCAAGGTGCAGAAAATGGAATTTCAAAACTAAATCAGAACATCTTTAGGAACCAGGGGTTGGCATCGTAGACATCTGGTCCGTGTATGGTGTGTGGTGGCATGTGTGGCGTGCTTTCATTAAGGATCCTTTCATACCTGTTCCCCCCCCAAAAAACAACAACAACAACAACACAACAGTGGGCTCAGGAACCCAAAAGCTGATGAGGAAAGTCACCTTCCTGCTGGGCCTTCTTTTCTTAGACGGTTATATCACGTCCATTCTCATCCTGGGTGGAAGTTTGTTGCATGTTGATGTTGGTCGCGGTCACGTGGTCTTTTTCCGGTTCTGTCCCTCTTCCCGTGTATGCACGGGCGTGATGGATGATACCGGCATGACTGTTACTGCATGTCCTTGTTCCGTGATTAGATGTGATATTCCATGCCTTTGTTCTCCTTTTTTTTTCTGGCCTGACCTTCCGTTTTTCAATGTTTCGATTCTCCGAAGCCTTGCCTTCAATGCGTTACGGAGCTAAGTTTGAGGCATTTGTCTTTTAATCTCTCTGCACTGCGTTGCTGACTCCATAGGGAATGTACTGGCGAATGGTACTTCACACTGCTGCCACTAGATGGAGAATGGCACGTTGCGGGAGGAGCCTTACCTCACGGCCACTCGTCTCGGAACGAGAAGCGTGATGAGCAGATTCCCGAGGCCAGGGAGGGGAATCTCTCATCCCGCTTAAATCACAGTTCAGGGGGCGTGGTTGGGACAAACTCCCCTCGTCCCGCAATGGACGTGCGGTTATATTTCTTCGTACCGGTCCCAAGCGGGACCGCGAACAGCAATGAGATGAACGTGAAGTATCAGCCTTAGTTGCCTGTTTGCCACTGATGGCTACTGGGTCTAGTACACTGGCAGAACCGACTGTGCCCAGCAGAGTGAGATGCCCAGTAGCAGCGAGGGTCCTCCGGTTTCTGCGCTGGGACACTTGGAAACCGCCCAATGACAGGTTGGTGTTGCTGTTTCTCCCCTCCCCCCCAGATCGCGAACGAAGGGAAGCTGTGCAGGGCGGCGGCCACGGAATGTGACCTCCCTGAGTACTGCACCGGGAACTCTGCCACGTGCCCGGCAGATGTGTACAAACAAGACGGGATGCCCTGCGGTGCCGGAGACAGCTGTTATATGGGGAAATGCCTGGACCGGCACCAACACTGCCAAGTTCTCTTCGGAGCAGGCAAGAACGCCGTCTATTCCAGCCAACTACTGGTCGGCTGTGGCCAAGATGGGATTTATTGCATAAAAATAATAAAATGGAATAGGCAAACGTAAGCATAGATTGAAGCCAAGAGAGCACTTTATGAAGCTGAATAACACAAAGGCAAAGAGACGGACAGACATATCTGATGCACCAGAGGTTTTAGGACGGAGGGAGACTAACATTACCTACTCCTCACATCCTAAGACAATGGGCTGAGAGTTCGCAGAGGCTTTTATTGTCTCTTGACTAGTGGAAAATCCAGTGCCAGCAGTTTTCAGGCATTAAGGGGTGTGGTGGAAAGCCACCCGCTATTCTATTTTTAACTCTCGCCTCACCTCAGGTCATGATGACCACAACAACTCTTGCCAATTACTTGTTTGTTGTTGTTGTGTATTTTTCCCCTTTTATTATTATTATTATTATTATTATTATTATTATTATTATTATTATTATTATTATTATTATTATTATTATTATTATTATTATTATTATTATTTCTCGGATTTCTTGTGTCTTTTATATGAACCACTCAGAGTTCCTTCTTGGGAAATCAGTGCAGTATATGAATAAATAAATACATAATAAACAAACAAACAAACAAACAAACAACTCCACAGATGTTTCACCTAAGAGGACTTTACAGAAAACAGAAGTGAAATTGACCTTCACTCTACATTCCCCCTAGTTAATACATTTCAATGGATACATACAGCCTATTAAACTGGATATTTATATAAATTGAATGAATCTCACCTTAACACACCGTACCTGATCCTCCTTCCTCCAGGCCATAATGCAGAGCAGCCTTCCCTCGCCTGACGGGGAAACTAGAGAGGCGAGGGCAAAGAGTGGCATTAAAGCCTGAAAAGTGCACAAGCCGTTCCATTGTCTGCCTTGCAGCCTTCAGCAGGGCTGGACTCCATGATCCACAGGTTCGCTTCCAGCTCGGCAGCTCTAAGTTAAATTATAATATATATTTTTGTCACCTCTCCAAGGTTGACAGTACCTTGATCTTGCGGCCTTGACATTGCCAGTCAAGGAAAATAAGAATAGAAAGGGGAACTTGTACACCTACTGTTTTTAGCTTTATTGAGCTTTTTTTTTTAATGATGTCTTGGGTTCTTTTTGAGGGGAAAGGTGGAATAATAATATTAAACAAACCAAACAAACTTCAATTTTAAACCAGAAGCTTTCAGAGTGTGGTGGCTCAAAGTCAGACATATTGATTGCACTTAATCCAAGTAGTACTCATCTGAATCTTTCCTACTTCTGTCCTGTAACATCTGGATGCTTGTCACAAGAACATGAGAAGAGTCGTGCTGGATCAGGCCAAAGGCCCATCTAGTCCAGCTTCCTGTGTCTCTCAGTGGCCCCACCAGGTGCGTCTGGGAGGGCATGAGACTAGAAGATCTGTCCCCTGATACCACTCCCCTGCATCTGGCCCTTGAAGGATCCTGATTTTAAGCCTGGAGATTACACAACTCCCCATCATGGTTTGTCACTGGGATGGAGTTTTCCTCCAGGAATCTGTCCAATCCCCTTTTGAAAGCATCCAGGCCTAATTGTTAAAATGAGTATTCTGTCAGCAGGTAAGGCTTCCCATAAAAAGCATTGCAAAATCCCTGGTGCATCCCAGCTTGATGTCAAGGGGGAGAGCCATCACATGAAGCTTTTCTGAGCTCTTAACTGGGCAAAGCAAAAGGAACTGGTACATTCACAGAAGTCCAAATACGAATGGGAGATGGAGTCTCAGGATGTATAAAAGCAGAAAAGACCTCTCTTCTCTCACAAATCATTTTTTAAAGTTTTGCCTTGACATGTTTTGACGGAGGAGTGAGCTTTTCTTTTCTTCTATGGTCTACAACAGCTCCAGACTTGATTTAGAATAAAGACACTGGTGGAAGGAACATTTAATAGCAGCTCTTTAAAAAAAAAATACCCATTTGTATTTGCACTCTTAATTGGGCACCCGAGCTAACTGGGCCTAGAGCAGGAATGAAATGCAGTTGGTCTGAAAATCCCCTCCGGATGCAAATCAGAGCTCTTTCTATCCCTCGTCTTCCAGTACAGAGCTGGAGGGGACCCCCCAGGTCATTGGAGTCCAGCCCTGACAAAGGGGGACCAAGGAGGAATCGAACTCCCAACTAGAGATGGGCACGACTTGAAAAAAATTTTTTTCGAGTTGCCGTTAGTCGGGCCGGTCCCGTTTCGGCTCGTTTCCGGTTTTCGCGAAAATTCGCAAAAATTAGTCGGTTTGTTTTTTCGTTTTTTTCGTTGTCGTTAGTACTGGTTTTGGGGGGGAAGCGGGCTCCTGGAGGCACCTCTCTGGGGTGGGTGCCTCCTCTGGCCCACTATAAAGGGAAAGTGGGCTCTTGGAGGCACCCGTGGGTGCCTCCTATCGAAGCAGGCTCCAAGAGACCCCTCTACATGGGGGTCTCCCCTCCTCACCTGCTGCTGCTGCAAAATGCTATGCAATAGCCATATGGATATTGCATAACAGAATGTGCAGACAGTGAGACCAGTGAGAGTGATAGCGTCATGCCCGCCCTTCACAAGGCTCTCGCACCACCATGTCTCACACAGAAGGGAATTGTACTTGCTGCGTGTAGTGCAATGCAAGCAAGTAGATCTGGCTTTAAGGTGGCTTAGTGCAATGGCTAGGGTTAGGCTAGTGACGGGTAAGGTTACGGTGGGCTAGTGGGTTGCACCTCTGGGTGCCTCTCTGACCAACTAAGAAGACAGTCTGTGACGTATGGGTACGGAGTCAAGGGTTAGGGTTAGGGCTAGGGCAGGTTTTAGGGGGCTTTTTGGCACATCCCAGAAGTCTCCATGGCCAAGTGGCCATGCGATTGGTGGGATGGCTCCAAAAATTTGCATGGTTGTCCACTCCCACATGGCTGGCCACTCGGCCAGCCCATCATTGCGCAGGTGTAAAAAAAATAAAAAAAATAAAATCAATGGAGGACAGAGGAGGAGAGGAGAGACATTTTGTTGCAAGAAAAAACCCACTGCTACTGTGAAAAATCTGGCAGTTTATAAATTTTCGTGTGTGTTTCTGTTGTGCTTGTGTGTTTTTTGGACCACGATTTCAAAAACAATATTGCGTTTGCCGCCCCATTTTGGATCCCCCGCCCGCACCGCATGGCATGGCGAAATGGCGACTCGAGTCCGGCTGCCCAGGACGGGGGGGAGGCGGGACCCCCCCTCCAGAAACCACCCCTCCGGTAGGTGCCCTGCGCCCTTAGTCAAGCAGGCATTTTTCCGCCTGCTTTTTTGGCCCGGGAATGGGTGGGGGGAGAGTTTAAAAGTTTTTTCCTGTGCCGTCCGTGCCGCTTGCTTGCGCTTTAATTGCGGGCGGGCGGCGGCGAGACTGGGCTTTTTGCTGGCTGTGAGCCTGCGGTGAGTCCCACCAGAGCAGCCCAGGACGGGGGATGAGGGGGGAGGCCGGGGACCTCCAGAAACAACCCCTCTGGTAGGTGCCCTGAGGCACGGCAGGCATTTTTCCGCCTGCTTTTTGGCCGGGAACCGGGTTTTTTTAACTTTTAAACACTTTTTTTCTGTGCCGCGTGGCATCGCGCTATCGCGCGATGCAAGGAACGAGCACGACAAATCAGACCAAAATTGTTCGTTCGTCGGTTCGAGCTCGAAGTCTGGCGGAGTAATTCCCGTTACCGTTTCCGTAGAGTAACGGAACCGAGTAACGGAAACGGAAACGGGAATACCGCTAAGTCGTGCCCATCTCTACTCCCAACCTCTAGCACCACAGCCTAAACCCCTGATCTATCCAGCAGTTCATCTCCTGATCAGAATGCAGAAAGGATGAGGCTGATATCCATGCCTCTGTGTGTGCGTGTGTGTGTGTGTTTGGAATTTATTTATTTATTTGTTTTTATATTTGTATACCACACCGATTTCCCAAGAGGGAACTCTGGTCGGTTCAAATAAGACACAAAAAAATCCAAGAAACAACAACAACAACAACAACAACATTAAAGGGGGGGAATACACAACAAAGAAGTACTTGGCAAGAGGCAAAAGACAACTGATAGCAGGCACAAACCTCAAGACGGGGAAGAATAACACACACCCTAGCGATTGCCGAAGGCATCCCTAAACAGCCCGGTTTTAACAGCTTTTTTGAAGGATGCCAAGGAAGGAGCCTGGCGTATCTCGCTCGGCAGTTTGTTCCAGAGAGCTTGGCCGGCCACCGAGAAAGCCCGATTGCGCGTTGCAACCTTATGGGCCTCCCTGGGAAACACGCCCTGCCAGACAATCAGGACCCAAGCCATGGAGGGTTTTGTAAACCAAAACCAACACCTTGAAACTTATTCGGGAAGTTATCCAAGGGAAGGTCGGAGCGACCAAAGGAACCACGACTGATTTAATGAGCCATTCACAGTTTCACTGTAACGCCCGTGTGTACTTAGACATGCATGGTTTAATCTTTGAGCATGTCTCAGTCTGTGGCCCTCTTTCCTGCCATGCACCTGGATGCGTTCTTTGTCCTGACGGAGGCTTCCCTTCCTCTCCCCCCCCAGAGGCACGGCCAGCTCCGCTGAGTTGCTACATGGGCGTGAACATGCGGGGAGATCGAACGGGCAACTGCGGCAAGGCCAAGCGGGGATACAAGAAATGCCGGGAAGAGTAAGTCATCTCTCTGGGCAAGGGATCGGATCCCATGGGGACCCCGGCTGAG
Organism: Phrynocephalus guinanensis; assembly: GCA_037367245.1. Taxonomy (NCBI): domain Eukaryota; kingdom Metazoa; phylum Chordata; class Lepidosauria; order Squamata; family Agamidae; genus Phrynocephalus; species Phrynocephalus guinanensis. The sequence goes on along the minus strand of CM074736.1, from coordinate 137,465,618 downwards.
GAAGGAGGAGCAACATGTATGTTACGGATTCCTCCCCATAAGGCTTCAAGCACTCTCTGGGCACTTTGCAAGCAAATATCCAGGCAACACATTGCACCCCACATCCACCCCCACCCCACGGCAAGCTGGTTCCTCATTTTACCAACCACTGAAGGATGGAAGGCGGAGTGAACCTTGAGTTGGCCGCATGGCATTCAAGCCAGGCCATGAGCAGACCTCTCAAGTGTCACGTTTTGGGCCGGACATTCACGGATCAATTTCTCTTTCTGGCCGTCTTATATATATCCCCTAGAAAGCCGAGACACCTGGGTCACAGTGTGCGTTTTGAAGCCACCGCAAGGGATTCTGGGAACCTGTATGCAAATGAGGCTCCACCCCCATAGCCGAAGGGTCCGGCTGCCAGTGCCCCCTCTCTGTGGAGCTCCCAGCCCCGGGCAATCATGGGGAACACTGGACAGCTATGGCCATGAGGAGAGTTTCGGCTGCAGCACTGCAGTTTAACCATTGTGCCACGAGGCTCGTTGCCCTGTAAAAAGAGCTGTTTTTCTGCTGCCCGCACAGAGAATGGGACTTAAAAGGTGAAAGCGCTTTCACTGTCCAGCAACTGTAGCTGGGCTTCCTCACGTCTGCTTCCCTCTCTAGCCCAGGATCGTATTGATGTTATTGTTTCATTATGTTTGTTGTGAACCACCCAGAGTTCCATTGGAAGACAGGCGGTATAGAAATAAATAAATAAATAAATAAATTTTCTAGTAAAAATTATCTAGTTTTCTAGTGAAGTGATTTTATTTATTTATTTATTTATTTATTTATTTACAAGATTTTTCAGCTGCCCCACTACCAAGAAGTCTCTGGGCGGCATACAACAAATATCAAAAATTCTAAAACAATAAAATTATTAAAACTAAAAAATACAATAGTTAAAACCAGATACAGTACAAATTATTATAAATTAAAAAACCATGCTGCTCATGTGTCCAGCCCCCCAAAAAAATCTAATTAAAATGCTGGCCGAACAGGACAGTCTTTACCTGGCACCGAAAAGCCAAAAGTGTTGGCGCCAGGCGGATCTCCATAGGGAGGACATTCCAGAGTTGGGGGGCAACCGCCAAGAAGGCCCTGCTTCGACATGCCACCCCCCTTATCTCTTTGAGGGACGGCACTTTCAGCAGGGCCTCCTGGCCTGATCTTAGAGTACGGGCAGGCTCATATGGAAGAAGGCGGTCCTTTAGGTAGCCAGGTCCTAAGCCGTTTAGAGCTTTATATGTAAGCATTAGCACTTTGAATTTTAACCAGTATAATAAATAAATAAATAAATAAATAAATAAATAAATAAATAAATAAATAAAATATTTTGCTCTTATGGTGAATGAAGAAGGAAACGTGATTTTTTTTTCCCTTCCCCCTTTCTTGCTTTTCACCCAGAGACGTGTTTTGTGGGAGGATCCAGTGCATCAATGTTAAAAAAATCCCCATAATATCCACTAGGCAAGGTGTCATTCAGACGCCCGTGGACAACGTCCTGTGCCTGGGCACGGAATTCCACGAAGAGGAGGACGCCTACGACGTCGGGGCCATAAAAGATGGGTCCACGTGTGGTACTGGCAAGGTAAGGCAATCATTTGTGAGCGCGCAGGTGCTGTATGGTTGAGGGCCCAGGTTTTTTTTGAGAATAACCATGTGAGCCATTTCGCAACCAAATCTCCGGCGAGGCATTGACTTAACAGATTACTAAAAATTTTTAAATGAGGTGAGCTTTCAACCTCCACAGAACTCTTCACTGGACAAAGACAGTATAAAATGTGGAATTTAGTCAGTAATAGGGATGGGCAGGAAACGAAAAACGAAATGCTGTTTTGTCGTTTCGTTACGAAATGAAATGAAACGAGGAAGCAGCATTTCCTTTATAGACTAAAAAAATACAGTTGTTTTCCCACTGAAACGAACCATTTCATGCCATCGTTTTTGGGCTCCTGATGAGCTGTCAATGGTTGGACCCCTTTAAACCTGGCCAAGTCGGTACCAGGAGGACCCCCTAGAGCTGACTGGGCCAGGCTTAATGGGCTCCAGCCATTGACAGCTCAGCAGGAGCCCTTTAAAAAAATGCTCCCGGAGTCCCGGGCACCAAATCTGGTGCCTCTAGGACCCAGGGGAGCCATTTCACGTCGTTCCGTTTCGTTTCATACCAAATTTGTAAAACGTTTTCATAAGAAATGAAACAAAAAAATAAAACGGGGTGAGCACGAAATAAAACCAAATGAAACATTATTTTTCCGTTTTGTGCCCATCCCTAATAAGGAAGTCCAAACATTGGACCAGTTTTGATCACCCCAGAGTGCAGGATACACAGCAATGGGTTCAAGCTACAAGAAACCAGATTTTGGCTGAAGACTGGGAAACACTTCCTAACTGTTAGAGCAGTACAGCAACGGAACCAATGATCTCAAGAGGTGGTGAGGGCTCCAACACTGGAGGCGTTCAAGGGGGGGGGGGAATGCACAACCATCTGTCATATATAATTTGATTTGGATTCCTGCGTTGAACAATGGGTTAGGTTTGGTGGCTTAGAGGTCCCCACCAACTAAACTATTCTAAGACTTTACAACAGATATAATTTTGTCATCTCAAAAATATCACAAACTTTGCAACCAAATATCTAAATGGTGAGCAAAGAGCACAAGGGTCCTGGTTCTAGGACAGTAGCTTTGAAATTTCATTTCAATTTCAAATTCCACTTTCAGATTAAAAGGGGGAAATGTTGGAACTGAGAGCAATTCTGAGTTTCCTGATAGCTTCTCTCAGAACTTGCTGTGTGACAACTATTTTTGTGTTGTTTTGTAATTATGTAGGGATTAAAGCTCTTTCCATTTAACACATTTATGTGTCCATTTTGCAGATATGTGTAAACAGATCATGTGTCAGTCTGACAATTCTGAATTATGATTGTGATTTCTCCAAGTGCAACAACCAGGGGGTAAGTAGGACGTTGGGTGATTTCTCAGATCAGGAAAAGAATAACTGATCTACCGGGCTTGTGTGTGTGTGTGTTGCGTCGTTACAGTCGTGACCGACTCGTCGTCTCTGGGAGGTATGTAAGACAACCAGGGATACAGAGGCTATTATGGGGGGCTAAATCTAGCCATTTCTTGGGTGCCTATCACACTCCGTGCATTCCCAGGTGTGCAACAGCAACAAGAACTGCCATTGCACCTACGGGTGGGCACCCCCTCACTGCACCAGCCGGGGTTTTGGAGGAAGCATCGACAGCGGACCCCCTCCGGAGCGCCCCCGTGAGTACAGCACCTGGAAGTTTTCTGTTGCCAACCCGTCCCAGCCTTTGGTCTTTTTTTCAGCATTGTTGCATTCACATTTCAGCTGTTTGAGCACCTATCCCATCATAATGTCAGAAGGCCAAGAGATACCGGTCTCCCGCTTGCCGGCTCCCAAGTTCTGGGATTGGCGGTCGCCCGGAGGCAAGGTGGAGGAAGGGCAGTGTGTGCCTTATTTGGAACCCAATGGCCCTTGTAAAGGAAAAGGGTGGGGTTTCGTAGCACTGCCACTCCACCCCATTCAAGATCCAAAGCGGCACAGGGGAGCCACGGTGCCTGGAAAAGGCTTGGGAGGCAAGGCCAAGCCAAGAGGGCTGCTTAAATGCCACCTTGTAGTGCTCAAAGCACTCTTGGGGCAGTTTAGCATTTAAGGATGCAAGGTACCTATGGCCTCCCCCCCCCCAATGAACCACAGAAGGCTAGAAGGCTGAGTGAACCTTGAGCTGGCCACCTGAGGTTGGGCTGCAGTACTGCAGTTGAACCAGGCTGCCAGCAACTCACGTCACCTCTTCCCTTTCTCAGTGCCAATTTTCAGCCCTGCTGTAGATCAGCGGCGTAGCAAGGTTTTGGGGCGCCTGGGGACAAAGCTGTTTTTGTGCCCCTCCGGTCCTCCCCAACCCCATCGCATCCACCCAGCAAGCGGGGGTGGGGTGGCAATCCTGCGGGCGTACCTCACCTGCGGTGGTGACGAAGAGTTGGAGGAGGAAGAGGAGGAGGAGGAGGGCGCCGCAGCCACCACGTTTGCACGCCTGCCTGCCTGCTTGCTTTGCCATTCGTCTGGTGTGTGGCGGCGGTTCCCCCTCCTCCCCCTCCAGGCGACCCCAGATTTCTGTCCCCAGGGCAGATGTACCCTTCTGCCCCCCCCCCCCAGATATGCCCCTGTTGTATATTCTTACACTCCAGTTAAAGTGTGACTTCTGCTGGAGCCTGCAAGGCCTGCCTGTCTTTGCGGCAGGTACCCGAGGCCTGGATCCCAACCCTAGCACACGTCCCCCAGAGAGATACAACCCCTTCCTGAGATCCACACCCGTGAATTCAGAATTGCTTCCTGGAACACAAGCGGGGAAATCCAGCAAAGCAGCCTGACTCCTGGTGCACAAGAGTGCCCATGTGGCCATGGCTGGGGGCTCCCTTTCTGGCCCCCCAGAGAGGAGTCCCTCCCCCACCACCACCCTGGCCAGCCCAAGTAGTTGGAGAAAAGGACGCAGTATGGAGTTCCAGCGTTCCTGTTTCCCCCTGAGAATTCTGAAGAGTTAGAAGGGCAGGCGGTGACCAGAGAGACGGGTGTTGGGGAGCCTTCCTTGCATCCTCTTCATATTGCACACATTAGGAATACATGTCGGACCGCCCATGGGCAAGAGAACGGGGTCCTCACAGGGCCAGCGGCCAGCTGTCATGCTTCGCCCTTGGCAACCCGCGGCCATCCTCAGATGGAAGAGACGGATGACCGTGGGAACAAATGGGGTTGCAGCGTAAACCGCCAAGCCCCTTTTCGGCCTGGGGACTTCCTTGGGATATCAGGAATGGGGGGGGGGTATTCGTGTCCTGAAGCTCCTGTCCCAGGCGGCCCTGGACACAACGCTCCAGCTGAAGGAAGCCGAGCGATAACACCACCACTGCTTCTCCTCCTTGCAGAATCCAAAAAGACCCTCATGCTGGGCTCCCTGCTTGGGGTGGCCTTCCTTTTGCTGGCCCTGGGCATCATGCTGAGGAAGTACGTCTACGCCTGGTAAGTCGGCCCCCGTTCATTCTCTCTCCGGAGGAGGACAAGGCCATTTTGAGACCATTTGCTTTACCAAACTCTTTGTTTTCCCCTTGCGTTCTGCCCACGGAGCACTTCACCTCCGAGGCAAGAGCCAGCAGAAGATTCTGTGGGAGAGCCTTTGGCTGGCGGTTCCCCTCCCGGAGGCCACCGCTGCCGCCGCTGCCTTGCGGC